>JARHVA010002197.1:1800000-2117500 GCA_037957365.1 Torreya grandis | reverse complement strand
AACATATGCAAAGAAAAGGGGACTATATAGGAATATTTTTTCCTAAATCATCAAACATTATTGTAATATCGAATATTCATCCTACAATAACTGAGGAACATGAAATAATTCCTGAAGATCACTCATAATTTTCAATAAAAGAGGTAGAGAAGGAAGATTTTTTGGCTAGACTGGTAGCATAAGCAGGAGACCTTGAATAAGTTCACACCCATAAAAGAGACCTACATGTACCACCTCTAAGAATTCTCACCTTATCACCTCATACTCAACAATCTGAAGTTTGCTTCCCTCCATCACCCAAATTTCTTGCTAAGGAGGCATTCAAAGATATTCTTACCCCTAGAAGAAACACCAGACCAATAAAATCTTCCAATTTAGAGAGACTCTTTGTCGAGACACTAGAAGAATCTTATGAAACCTCTAAACCATCCCCATTTTATAGGAATCCATACATTATTAAGTAAAAATATAAAGTATTCATCTTCTACACCCCAAGAAATAAAAGAATTGATAGAAATTTTGATCATTGGGTAGCAACAACCTCCCATCTACCAACACAAAGAGTATTCATAGGGGATCACTAGGAAGAAAACACTATCAATGAGTCTACTAATTTTGAATTTCCCATCCTTACTATTAATTAAAATGTACCCATGAAGAATATCCCTCACTCTGCCCTCCCTACCTTTAAAGGAAAAGTGTATGAGGATCTAGATACCTTTATTTTTGAGTTTAAAATCTTATGTTGTAGCTATGATTATAATCAAGACACTTAGGAAATCAAATTATTTCCAAAAAATCTCAAATATGTATCACTTATATGGTTCATGGGACTTAGAAATGATGCCACTTCTACTTAGGAAGAAATGAAGGAGAAGTTTCTAATGAAATACCAAGACAATTGTAGAGGAACAAACTAAAAGAGAGATGACATTGTTTGAATGACACCAGCTGATGATGAGTCATTGGAAGAATATATGGAAAGTTATTTGTTAATCTTGAAAAAATCAAAGCAAACTATAATGGAAAAGGAATTAGTGAAGATGATATTTATGAAAGAAATTAGAGATGATTATTTGGAGGCACTAGATCTAATGTCTGGTGGTGATGTTTCTACACTGTCATTTGATGAACTAATAGTTATATGTATGAACTAATTTAGATCAACCATAAACAAAAGTAGGGGTAGAACCCTTCCTATAGCATTTTTTTTAGGAATATTTAAAGGTGAATTTAACAACCTTGTCTAGGACATGAAGTAGGACATCATCAGTCACTTAGGTAATCAACTTGATACATTATATACACAGAGGAAGCAAGAAGAAACTGAGAAAGCCTTAGTCACATATTGCCCTGAATACAAAAAAAAGGTTGATTATGAAATCTCAAGTAGCTAGCATAACTGAGGAGAATCTTGAAACAGTGGAGCTGCATGTCATAGGAGAAGATGAGAATCAAGTGTTTTTTTTGGCTCAATGGAAATTATGGGTAGAAAAATCAAGTATGCCATCAAACTCTATGTTTACAAATTCTCAATTTTCAAATAATCCTTAATATGGTTCTTGGATGAATGTACCCAATCAGAATTGGTCTCAAACAAGTTATCAGCTACCCCAAAATCAGTTATAGATGCAACATAATAGATAACAACCTCAACCAAGGCAATTCCAAAACAACAATGGAGAGGTAATCAAGGCTTCCCATAGGAAATGCAACAACCATAATAACAATAGGACATAATATCAAACCCTTAATAGCCTATTTAAACCACTTAATTACCTACACAACCCATTTCTAATCCTTCTAATAAGTCGGTTCAACTGACATAATCCACTAAAATAATGCAATATCCAACATACACCTTGGATATTAATCAAGTTTAACTTCACTCAAGTCATGTTCTTCCACAACCCACCTCACCCATAATCATAGAACACTTTGCACTAGCTATACTCCATAATAATCCACATCCACCCATGGCCAATCCTACTCCAAGTCTATCCCAAAAATAAAAAAATTGGCAATCCTCCTTTTTTGGAGAGATTAAACATATCACATCCTAATCCAAAGCCTAAATTTGATATTTTAGGATAACTCAAGAATGTGTGCATAAAAATCCCACTCTTTTAAGTAATAAAGGATGTTCCTATCTATAATAAATTTGTTAGAGAGCTATGTTTGAAGAAACTAGAAAGAAAGAAGAAGGATCCTAGAATAATCTAGATCATTGGCCAATTAGTTGACATTATGTTGGAAAATATAGTTTCCCCAAAATATTCTAATCTTGGAAGTATTGTAGTTAATGTTAGCATCCATGGCCAACCCATATCTAATAATTTAATTGAATTGGGTGTATCCATCAACTTGATGACCATGGAGACCATACAATAACTAAAACTTACCACTCTCCATCTAACACCCTCCATCCTCTAGATGGCTAATAAATCAACTATTAATCCTGAAGGGATTGATGAGGAACTTGTTATCACTATGGATTCTTGGAAATATTCAATATATTTTATTGTCTTGTAACCAAAGAGAAACTTGGGGGGTTATCCTCTCATCCTTAGCCACCCATGGTTGGCCATCGTTGATGCTTTTATTAGCTGTAGGTCAATAAAATACTAATTTGGAATATAAATGACACCAAGAAATTGGCATTATATATACCAACTTAGCCTTCTCAGAATGATGTACCAACCCCTTAGATTGATGACTTTGAATAATATATTTCCTTGTATAGTCTCTACATAATTGACCAAAGTCTATCTCTATATGCCTAAGAAGAAGACACTATCCTTACTAGTGTCCTACAAAACACCTATTGATAGGATCCTATAGCCACCAACTTGTTGGAATGTACACCATGCCCTCTTCAGAATACCTTTCTTGAGAATGATTTTTTTGAAATGACAAGATAAATTTGGACATTCCATCAATTACTTCCCCATCAATGTAGTTATGCTCATTTAATCACCAACATAGAGACCATGCTTTCTTTAACAAAGCAAGTAGACATCTTGCTAAACAAACCTCTCAACATCAGCACTTCCTTAACACCCAGCAAGAAAGTAGTTACTTATAATTTTGAGAAAGCACACAATAATATTTCCCTTAGATTACCATGACATGAGAGGAATACCCCCAGATTTATGTATCCATCACATTTACATTAAAGAAGAATGCAAACATATTCACTAACCCCAATGAGGAATGAATCCTCCAGTTAAAGACATTGTCAAAACTAAGTTATAAAAACTCTTGGATGTAGGATTTGTTTATCCTATTTTAGATAGCTAGTAGGTCTCTTCCCTAGTCATTATCCCTAATAAAGGGGGTAAATGGTGTATTTATTTTGACTATCGAGATTTGAATGATACTACTAGGAAGGATCATTTTCCCCTTCCATTTATTGATCAAGTTTTGGATACATTAGCATGGAAGAAGTACTTTTCCTTATTAAATGGCTATAGTGGTTATAATCAAATACAAATTTCTCCACAAGACCAAGACAAAACCACTTTTACTTGCCCTTGGGGAACCTATGCATATGTCATCTTACTATTTGGTCTTTATAATGCCCCAACTACTTTTCAAAGCACTGTGTTGAGCATATTTTTTGATCTCTCCCATGATTATGTTGAAATCTACAAGGATGATTTCACTATCTATGGGTAGACATTTAAAGAAATGCTAACTAGCCTAGATAAATTTCTTCAACATTGCTAGGACCATCAAATATCTCTGAGTAATGAAAAGTGTTACATGTTTATGACTTAAGGGATTGTGTTGTGACATCACATATCCCCTGCTAGAATTCAAGTTGACCCAAAAAAGGTAAGTATCATCAAGGATCCACCCACACCAAAGAATCAAAAATATGTTAAAAGTTTTTTAGGACATGTTAGTTATTATAGATGATTCATCAAAGATTTTAGTAAAATCACCACCTCATTATTAGGATTTCTTACTAAGGATGCTGAATTTACATGGACTAATGATTGTCAAATTACCTTTTAGTAACTCAAATCCCTTCTCATAAAAAATCCTATTCTGATAGGGCATGACTAAAAGAAGCCTTTTCAAATTCATATAGATGCATTTGACACCACTTTAGGAGTTATCCTTGGCCAAAAAGATGAATCTTTGAGTTATGCAATATATTTTATCAATAAGAATCTTCAAGGGGTTGAACTTAACTACACTATAATAGAGAAGAAATTTCTTGCTATTATCTATGCCTTCAACAAAATTTAACACTATATTATAGGTTACCAAGTATTCATCCACACTGATCATGAAACATTAAGGTATTTAATGAACAAACCTACTGTAATAGGTAGGATAATTTAATCATTAATTTTGCTGCAAGAGTTTAATATTACCATTATGGATAGACTTGATAAGGATAATATAGTAGCATATTTTATATCTCAATTGTAAAATTATGAACACAATCTTATTGTCAATGATTCTTTTGTTGATGAACATTTATTTTCTATAACAATTCAATCTCCTTGGTTCATTGAGATTGCTAACTATCTTACTGTAGGATCACTACCACAACATTTCTCACCTAGAGACAAACAACACCTAATCCAAAAGAGTAGATAGTATTCCTAGATGTAGGATATCTTTTTATCACTAGACCAGATTTAGTTATGAGAAGATGTATCATAGAAGATGAAGCTTATGACATTCTCAGAGCCTACCATGATAAACCCTGTGGGGGTCATTTTGATACCAAACAAACTACTATGAAAATACTTACTGCCAGATATTATTGACCTTTTTTCATAAGGATGCCATGATGTATAACCATAGATGTGATTAATATTACTGTATGAAAAAACCCGCTCACTCTGATAAAATATCATTACAGCCATAACTAGTTCTAAAACCCTTTAACAAAAGGGGACTAGATTTTGTAGGTCTCATTGATCCTAAATCCAATAACAAAGAATACATACTAGTGTGCATTGATTATGTCACCAAATGGGTAGAGTTCAAATCTTTAACCCATACTCAAGATGACAAGGTAACTGAGTTCCTCTATGAATAAATCTTCACCCACTATGGAGTACCAAGAAAAATAGTCATAGACTAAGGCCCATAGTTCACATCAAACCTCATAGTCACCTTCATCAAGGAATATGAAATCAAACATAAGAAATCTACCCCTACCATCCTGAGTCAAATGTTCAGGTGGAAGTGACAAACCAAGAACTGGAAAATATCCTCACTAAGACTATCAGCCTACATAGGAAAGATTGGTCAACTTGTCTCCTATAAGTAGTTTGGGCTTACATAATCACTTGGAAAACTACAACTGGTCCCACTTCATATGAGATAGTTTATGGTAAGAAGCATGTTCTACCTATTGAGTTTGAACATAATAAATTAAGGATAACACTTGATCTGGTCTTGGATCTTTCCCAAACTCAATAAGATAGGATCATGTAGTTGAATGCACTTGATGAATTAAGAAAGGAAGCATTTCATCATACCAAAATAGTGAAAAGACAACATGTACGATGACATGACAGGAACATCAAGATTAAGAATTTCCAACCAAGAGATTTGGCACTCCTTTTTGAATCTAAATACAAGGATCATATAGGAAAGTTGAAATCTAAATGGCTTGGGCCTTATGAGATCGAACAAGTTTTTGACAATGGAGATGTAAATCTCATGACCATTGAATCTATTTAGTTCTAACTATTTTTTAATGGCCACAAGATCAATATATTTAAGAAACCATTTTCTAAGGAAACTCTCACTCACCAACTTCTTGAAGAACAACAGCCATCTCTTCTTCATGAAGCAAATCAACCTATTCCTGTAGCCAAAGGGTATTTCTATCAACCCTTCTCTAATATTTTTCAAGAATAAAAAATCTTCCTAAAACCAAGAATAATTCATTCAAAATGGCTTGGTTTAGGTTGAATAAAATTCTACTTTCTATATTCTTGTGATTCCAGTTAAGTTTGGACCAAAAAATCTATGAAAAAAATCTAAAAATTCAGCAATGAAAATCTTCGGGTGTTGCTGACAGATGTTGTGTCTAAAAAACTAGGTCAAAGGCTGATCAACATTCATTACAAAAAGTTAAATAGATAAAAGGTATTAAAACAATGAAAAAAATTATTTTTCCTTGCATATTAATTCCTTTGGAGTAGAAATATATTTTCCTTCTTGCTACAGAATGAAAAGCTTGTTGTTGCAGAATAAAACTTGTTGTTACAGGATAAAACTTATTGCTATAGGAAATATATCTTGCTATAGAATTTATTTCTATATTCCATCCTACATCAAGCATTTAATCCCACTCAAAAAATAGCATATGCCACAACCACCACTTCAAATCATCATTTGCACATTTATGAAAGGTATTTCTATAAGTAACATGATAATTATTCTATATTTATTTCCTATCATACATTTTAATTATTTATAAATATGATGGGACTTAATTCTATTAATTCAATACCAAATCCTCTCCTTATCATGCCCACTTATCATCTCCTTCACTGATTGATGTGACCATTGATACATTGTTGTTGCTACCCCTTATTCTTACCATGAGTGTTTTGTGCATGTTGGGTTCATCCCTCGAATACAAGTGATATTTTAAGTTGGGGGGAGATTTTTCACTAGTTAAAATAGATTATTTTTCTCCTAAAGTAAAAGTCATAAATCATTCTACCATAGCCTAAAACCCTTACTACAAGTACCTAGACCTACAACTCACATTTCATCTCAAAATATGAGAGGAGATTAGCTAAAACATGAATCGCTTGATATCACCCCTTTAACCAATAGCTTAAAAATCTTGGTACTATTCTAGTATATAGGATGGGTGTATTATTTTGAGAAAATATAGGACCTAGATGAAGGAATTATGGAAGAATCTATTGATACATTACATAATAGCTTGGTAACATTAAAAGGGATAGAAATAAAGATGATAGAAACTACCATTAGTAGAGTAACGAGACTACCAAGAATAGGGGAGGAATGGAAAGATAAATTTTATGCCAATGCTAAGAGATGAAAATTAATCAAAGGAAATGAATGCTTATAAACATAAAATTAGGGAACTGTAAGGTTATCTCTACCTAGAATATGGGCTAAAGATGTTGAGTTTATCTCCAGATATTTCATTTGCAAAGGGAGGTATTCTATGTTGCATGGCCTATACTTCAAGTTCATGAATCATTTGTCACATGAAATAAAGATAGACATTCCCAACTTCTTTCTCTACATGACCACAAAAATTTCAAAGGTATTTCAAAAAGGTAAATCTAAAGCTCTTTCCCATCACTGCTTAATCCTGTTGATTATTCAAGAATGTTTGCAAAGAACTAGACCCAACATCAGTTGAGAAGAATTTATCCAAGAACCAAGAAATGCAAAAAGTGATAAAGAAGGAAATGAAATAGAAGAGGAATTGTAGGTTGAATAACAAATATCAGAAGAATCCTTTCTTGCATATCCATAAGAACCTATAGTAGAAAATATACCTGTAGCCACATAAGAACTTATAGAAGGTCTTCCTATAGAAAAACAAGAACATATAGAAGGGGCTGAAAAAAGGACTTCTGTAGGTAGGGAATCTAGAAGGAAAAGGAAGAAACTCATTCTCTAGCCTAATTTAGATGATTTTGAGGAAGAAATTCTACCTTCTCCCACAAAATTCAAGGTAAACCCTACTCCTTGTAGATCTCACAGATTGGGAAGAAAAATGAGAACAAAACCTTCTATTATTTAAATAAATGAAGAATATAGAGGATAATAGACTACTAGTAGTAATGAATCTCTAGAGACTGAAATAGATAGGGAAGAATGTTCTCTAGATTTCAATCAAGAAGTAAAACAAGAAGAGCATAGTTTTAAAGAATTACGTGAGGAACCAATGCATGAAGAAGTAGAACAAGAAAAGCATAGTTGTAAAGAATTACATGAGAAACCAGTTTATGAAGAAGTAGAATAAGCTGAGCATATTTTTTAAGAGTTGTATGAGGAACGCATGCAAGAATAAGCTAAAAATTTTAAGAAACCTATTGTACAAATGGAATTTTCCACTCTTGAGCCTTGCAAGAAATTAAGAAACTAAAGAAGTAGCCGTAAGATCAATTTAGTGAAGGATTGGATGCACTTGCTAAGAATCTTGCTAGCTACAGCCCTCTACCAAAGGCCACCCTATAGTCAACATTCCACAACCTTATATAAAGGTGAATCAACAAGAAGAACCTAAAGTTACCCAAGAATTCAAGTATCACTCCTCATTTACAATGTCTTTTAAATTATTGAATTGGATGGATAATCAGTCTAAAATTCTAAAGGAATTAAGAAAAGAAAATAAGAAATTAAAATAAGAGAATAATTTGAAAGAAGAGAGCATCACCAAAGTGAAATAGAAAAATAAAGATATGGATGGTCTTGTTGTACCCGAAAAATGTCACTCATTTTTAGGACAACATATAAGCTATTTGGTCCTGCAAAGACCAAAATATCTCTTCTCATTTCAAAAAAATTGCTTTAAGATTTCAAAATTGGGAATTATTCAAGCTTTTTCAATCAAAGGACTAATGGTTCAATAGGTTCAAAGGCTTCTATAGGGAGGTTCAATCAAAATAATTAGTTTCCAACACTTAGTCATTTTCGAGATTGGTTCAACAGGTTCAAGGTTCAATAGGTTCAACATGTTTGGTTCAATGAAGATCAAAAAGACTCAGCCAGAATAAGATATTGAACAGTTGAACCGTTGAACCAAAGTTGGTTCAATCGGTTGGTTCAACCAAAATGGTTCAAAGGATTTCCCTAAAAAGAATGAGTCAAGCAAAAGCCACCACATGTTGTCTACCGAGCCCCATTGCACTTTGTTTCTAATCACAATGGAAGACGCCACCTATCCCTGCTAAAGTTTGTCAAAAGCCTCCAAGTGTCTCCATCCAAAGCTTCAAAGTTTCAACAATTTTGAAGTTAAACACATGGGTATTTATTTTTACGTGGGTTTTTGTCTAAATCTCAAGGTCTCACAAAAGCCGCCAAGTGTCATCTGCTTAGACACTCTATACTCTACCCTCAAAGCAGTGAAACCTGCCACATGTTTCTCATCAAATGTAGTGAAAGTTGCCACGTGTTATCATCTATGTGAATCTAATGTAAGTCTTGAAGACTTTTCAAAGGTAACTAAAAGCTTAGTAGAAGCTGCCACGTGTCATCCTCCACAAGATTCTCAAGAGGCAAGTGGAAGCTGCCACCTTTTCCATCATAACTCCGTACAGAGCAACATGTGTCTGCATCTATGATTATAAATTTCTAATAGGTTTCAAAGCCTCTATCAATAAACATTTTTAAAAGAAGTCATGAAACGTGCTACGTGTCCCTTGCAAATTTTGGAAAAAGCCAACAAGTGTCAATCTCCACAATTTCTCCCTCCTGATTATTGTTTTCATAAAGACTATGGTGGACCCTCAGTGAGCTACCAAAGCTCAGCAAAATGTGCCATGTGTCATCATCCACCTGACTCCAAAGACAAGTAGAAGCTACCACCTGTTCATTTATAACTCCATAGAGAGTGACATGTGTCTACGTTTGAGTTTCAAACAAGTTTATAAGCTTCTCCTAAGCCTTTTTTAGAGCACAGCAGAAACCACCACGTGTCATCTTCCGCTGGACTCATAAAAAATGTTTCTAAAGCCTCTAAGAGCAGAGGAATCTACCACGTGTCCTCACCTATTTCAAAGTAGATGCTACCACGTGTCAATTTTTTAGTGAAAAGTGACCAAAGAATAGAGAGGCAATTTAAGGACCTGATTCAACAGCCAGAAAAGGAGTTGCCAAGAAGGATGATAGACCCACAACTATCAAATTAGGGGCAATCAATTAGCCATTGGATTTCAAATGATGGCAGACCTAAGGATGCCAAATTGGTGGCAATAAAGTGTCTGTTGATTTTTTTAGACTTAAGTGCGAGAGCCCTAATCACTACAAAGTGGAGAAAACAATATGAAAGATCTGGAGTGTCAACACAATGTTTAGATCTGATAGACCTCTTGAACCTAGAAACATGGATGCAGATTTCTTGAGCCTTTAAAAGACACTTATTTGAGAATAAAGGAAAAGTGAACAATGGTGCAATCAAGAGAGGGAACTAAGAGGATCGTCCAGTTCTAGGGGATGACAGTCAAGTTAAAGTATAGAACCAAAAGTGCATTCAAAGCATTGCATGCACAACATGAGCTATTTCATGGGATAAATGCGCTAAACCTCTATCGATCTCTATATATTATAATCTCTCTGATTGTTGAAGGATCATCTTCTTTCCCACCATAGAAGCAAAAAAAAACTCTACCCAAATTGAAAGGCATTTACTGAGACTTTGAGCTCAGATTGTTAATCAATTTTCTTCATTTGAATAAGAAAGTAAGTGACCTTTTCAAACTTTGTTCTGGAAATAGCCTGTGTTATTTAGGGAATTGTTCATATGTCTATTTCTTAGAAGCATTCTTGTTCATTTGATCTAACAAGTAGAACTCATAGAAGTGGTTAGGAAGGTGTCCTAAAGACCAACTGTGGCATGACTTTATGCCCCCATAAGTACCTTCAGTGTGTTTGTATTTTCTTTTTCCTGTGTAAAGGACCTTGGGATGACTTTGTGCCCCCATTTTTCTTTGTATCTCCCTCTTGAGAAATCCAGGTGAAGACTTTGTGCTACATCTTGATTTGCTAGTTATTACATTCTTTGTTACATTTTGTTGTTACTACCTGGAGTATTCTTGTGGCTTGTTGAATAGTACTTCTGAAAGAAGAGGAGTGCTTTCTATCATTTTCCTTAAGTTTCTCCTTTGATCCACATGCATCATCTCTAAAGAAAGAGAGATGGATGGTTTATCCTACCCTTGAGTATTATTTTCTATTTTTATATATATATAGCCTATCTATAAAGAACCTCCCCTTGATGAGAGGAGAGATTCATCCCATTTTGATGTAGTAAACCTGCACATTTGGCCGATCAATCTCCCTATTGCTATGGTGATAGGACCTATTTTGCTCACCAGTTAACTGGTCAACAAAATATTCATCCAATAATTTTTGGTGACTCTGTTGGGGATCAAATGTGCAGTTTGAAGCCTCAAGTTTTAAGCTAAAGCAGGACCGATTCTTTCTTATTTTTTGTTCTACAATCTGGCAACTTCACGCTATACCAAAAGCCAAAAAACCCAAGGTGTTTTTAACCCTTTTTTTGAGTTGGTGCAGCAGAGCAATTTTGAGTTGTTTCCTCCACAACCTCACCTTCAACAAACTAGGAGTCTTCCTCCTACCAACACCAGGTCACCAACACAAGGTAGAGCTACTTTTTCTACTATTAGCAGAACTTTGCCTATACATACACCACCCAAATTTGTTATCCATGCTTTTAATAATCCACTCATGGAAGTTTAAGGCCCCTGGGGTAACTCTTTTGGCCCACTCAATCTTAATCCACCTCTGCATGAGCTTCCATGCAGTTCAAGGAAGAATTTACCCAAATTCTTTGGTGATGGAAAGGTTCACCCTGATGAAAACATTGCAGCCTTTAGCATAGCCTGCAGTGTGATAGGTGTGGAATTTGAGGACGTGGTAGTCAGATTTTTCATGGAGACATTACAAGGTACTATTGCAGACTGGTTCTACCATCTACAGGCTAGATCAGTGACTGACTGGGACACATGCAAAGCCAAGTTTGAAGCTAGATTCAAACCTACAGAAGATGCACGTGCCCTTCTAGCCTAGCTCACACAAATGAAGAAGGAACCTCACAAACCAATGATGGATTTCATCGCCAAATTTGATAAGTTGAGGAATAGGATCCCTGCAATAGCTCAGTCAACCCCCAAAAACCTCAAGTGCTTTTTCATCAACTCACAACTTCCTAAAGTGAGTTTTCTACTGAGATGTGCTGGCCAAATAGACCTTACTGGAGCTCAAGACTTGGCTACTGAGGTAGAAGATGACCTTATCTTGGTTTGGAAGATAAGGAGAGATCCAAATAGAGGTAAATCTTCTTCATCTTTTGATTACTCATCTACAACCACTACTGATCCCATGGTGCAGAAGCTAGCAAATGAATTTTTGACTCTCAAAAGACAAATGGCCCAAGGGACATCATCCACTTTGCATATAGAGATATTCCAAGGAAGACATTCTAGAATCAGACATACCATAGCAATGCTGCCAGGGATTAAGGGCAATCGAATCATCTTCCTCCCCCATAGAGGAACCTTGCCATTGAAGCACCTCCAACCAACACAGTGATTGGATATCTTGAAGCTGACTCAGGTTTCTCATTCTAGCCTGAGTTGAGCCCTGAAGATGATGCTAATCTCTTCATCGAGGAAGAAGAAGAATTAGTTGGTGATTCCAACATTGGTTTCCTAAACTATCAGGATGAACCCAAAAGTAAATATAATGCAACAAAAGGATCATATGCTATGTTCACCCAATCTAAGAATCAATCAGCTTAGGAAGTTGATAAAGAGAAGACGAAGGAGTGACCTCAACCAACAATCTCAATTGCTAAGCGTGGAAGTACTCTGCCTGTCCAACCAAAAGATTTGATGACTGCAAGAAAGGTAAGTACACCAAATACCCCTGCACCTTCTACTTCAAATCCGCAGTCTAGTTCTCCTCCTACCAAGAATCAAAAGGATTAGCTCCCATCCTCTATTCCTAACTCATTTCAGATGTTTGACATTATTGTTCATATAAAGAAAGCCAAAGTTTAAATGTCTAAATTTGAATTCCTGCAGTCTAACCCTGATCAGTTGGATAAATTAGTTCAATGTGTGAAGAACTAAAACATCCCAGTAAGATAAGAAGCTAAGAAAGCAACTCATGATCCCCTAAGGAACATGTCTATCCCAAACAATCTTGTCACTGCTCCTCCTACTGCTCTCAATAAAATAGATCCTTTCTATGTATCCCTGTTAATAAATGGATATCAGCTAAACAATTATATCATTGATTCTAGAGCTTTAGACAATATCATGCCTACCAAAGTGGCTGAATCCCTCGGCCTTACACTGACTAGGACATTTGGTAGATGTTTTTCCATGGAAAACAAGTAAGTACCATTGCTGGGGAAAATTAAGGATGCCCAATTTGCATTTGCAGCATTCCCAAACAAAAGAATCAAGATGACTGTCTTGGTGGCTGATGTTCTATCATCTTATGGCATCCTTCTTGGTTGGAATTTCTACAAAGATGTTGGTGGCGAATTAAACATGGACTTGTCTAAGGCAAGAATCCCAGTCAAAGGCATCATGAAAAAATTGCTTCCTAGAAAGGAAACAAAATATGTGGTCACCCAATCATCAGCACCTGAAGCCCAAATTTTGTTTGAATATTTAGGCATGGGTAACTACTTTCTATCCACCGAAGAAGTTCATGAAATGCCTGTTGAAGCTCTCAAAGGTGACGACCTGAAGGTTAGTTCAGCTAGAACTATGGAAAAATATCCACCTCCAAACAAGGAGAATCTAAAGGAAACTTAGTGTCTAATGAGTTATGGATCCTTAAATTCGATGGTAGTTGTTCCTCTACTGGTTCAAGAGCCAGAGTTGTGTTGATATCTCCAAAAGGAGATATTTTTCCTTCATCCTAAAAGTTGCAATTCAACAACACTAGTAACACAGCTGAGTATGAATCCCTATTGCTTGGATTAAAGGCTACTTAGGAAAAAGGTATCAATCTTCTTCATGATAAAATAGATGCTAAACTAGTGGTTTTTCAGGTAAGAAACTTGTATCAGACCAAAAATGAGAGATTGTGCCATTACCGCAATCTAGTATGGGACCAAATTGAAAACTTTGATGCTTTCAGCATCTCTACAATCTCCAAGGAATTCAATGATAGATCTTATGCTTTGGCTGTCTCGAGCACTCTTTTGGTTCCCCACTCAGACTTCAAAGGAGACAGGTACACTATTGAACTAGTCTCTCGACCAAGTGTACTTGATAATTCCAGTCATTGGTAGTGTTCAATAATGACAACCAAATCATTGCTTTCCTGGAGCAAAAGGATAGTTTTGAACATTTTTATTTTGAAGGCAGTGAACCTCAAGATCCCAAACCAACCCCTGAGTCAATTTTAAGCATAGATGGAGAGTTCATGCAACTTAAAGGGAACAAGATCCCCAAAGGCCTGGTCTCCCTTGAGAAACTATTTGATAAGCATGACAAATTCATCAAATAGCAGCAAATAGAGGCAAGCTCCTCTCAAGGGTTTGATCAAGTAAATTTGGGTACCAAGGAAGACCCCAAGATGGTGAACATTGGGAAGTGTTGTACTCTTGAGGAAAGATTCAAGTTCACTTCTCTACTCAGATAGTACATGGATGTTTTAGCATACTCCTACGATGACCTGAAGTCACTCAGGCTTGATGTAATTTGACATGACATCCCTCTGAAGGCTAGCTCAGTGCCTTATAAGCAAAAACCCATGTAGTACAATCCAAAGATGTCAGGTACTATTCTATCTGAGATATAAAAGATGTTAAATGATAGGATCATTTTCCCAATCCATCATTCCACATGGATTTCAAACATAGTGCTTGTGAGGAAGAAGAATGGAAAAATTTGCCTTTGTGTGGATTTTAGGAATTTGAATCAGTCATCCTTGAAGGATAACTATCCTTTGCCAATCATGGATCAAGTGGTTTAGATAGTGACTGGTTCAGAGATGTTATCAATGCTAGACGATTTCTCAGGATACAATCAGGTTGAAGTTGTTGAAGCAAACCAACATAAAATTGTATTCACCACACCTTGGAGCACCTTCGCCTATAAAAGAATGCCTTTTGGCTTGATAAATGTTGGTGCCACCTTTCAAGGAGCAATGGACCTCAATTTCAAGGATGAGATGGGCAAGTTCATTATATTTTATCTTGATGACTTGACTATTTTCTCTCAGCATCACCCAGATCATGTGCGCCACTTACAACAAGTGCTAGAATGTTGTCGTCAGAATGGATTTCCTTGAACCCCAAGAAGTCCATTTTTAGAGTAACAAAGGGAAAACTTCTTAGACACATTGTGTCCAAAGAGGGCATAAAAATTGACCCAGAAAGAGTCAAGTCTATCCAAGAGCTTACCTTGCCTACAAGTAAGACTATTTTTCACTCTTTCTTTGGAAAGGTGAATTTCTTATGAAGGTTCATCCCCGAGTTTGTTGAGAAGACTAAACATATTGTAAACATGATGAAGGGAAAGCCCACCTTCAGCTGGACTAATGAAGGCAAGACATCATTTAAAGATATCAAGACTGTCATTGCTCATGCCCCAATTTTGGTTTGTCCAAACTATAACAAAGAGTTCACCATGTACAGTTAAGCTTCAGAACACATGCTTTCAGCGATTCTGGTTCAAAAAAATAAAGAAGGTATGGAGTCCCCCATTTCTTTCATGAGTTGTCCTCTTAAAGCTCATGAGCTAAAGTAATTGAATATGGAAAAGCATGCTTATGCAATGGTGAAGGTGGTAAAGCATTTCTGCTTCTACATCTTGAATTCACATACTACTACCTTGGTTCCCGACACAACAGTCAAATCCATACTAACTCAGTAGGAGTTTAGGATGAAAAGAGGCAATTGGGTTGCAAAAATTTAGGAGTTTGATCTGCTCATCAAACCAAAAAATTTGGTTTAGGGAAAAGGCTTATGCCAATTAATTGCTAACAACAAGCCAGAAGGAACAGAGCATCAAAAATTGGAAGAAGTAGAAGTGCCCACAGTCCTCTTTGTCTCTACCACTAATGAGTGGGTATTCAGGTATTGCTCACTTCCTTACTTATGGTGAATGTCTTGCTCACCTATCTTATAAAGAGATAAGGACTATCAAGTTGAAAGCAAAAAATTTCATCCTTTGAAATAATGGCCTGTATAAGAGGGGCCTTGATGGAGTGTTCCTTCGCTGCATGGACAAGGAGCAGCAAACCAACTTTTGAGATCCTTCCATAATCGACCCTATGGAGGACATTTTTTTGCTCCTGTGACTACCCATAAGATCCTTCAGGCCAGATATTACTGGCCTACTCTTTTTCAAGATGCGTACAAGTGGGTAAGGAAATGTGAACTATGCCAGCAGTTGTTGGAAGACCCAAGTTAGTTTCCCTGCCTCTCAGGCTAGTAGTCATAAAAAAACCATTTTATCAATGGGGCCTCAATTTTATTGGTGATGTAAACCCATCTTCAAGTACTAGACATGATTATGTCCTCAGAGCCACAGACTACTTCACCAAGTGGGTGGAAGCAATTCCAACCAAGCATGCTACTTCAGAAGTAGTGTGCCATTTCCTGAAAGAAAACATCATTTTCAGGTTTGGTGTCCAAACTAAGATTATCAATGACAATGCAGCTTGTTTCACTTCCCAAGAGATCACTCAATTATATTTCTACTATGGAATTACACTCTCCCACTCATTTGATTACTTTCCACAAGGGAACGAACAAGCTGAATCAAGTAATAAGAACCTGGTGACTATCATCAAGAAGTTGGTTGATGACAACCAAAGAACATGGCACAAAGCATTTATTGATGCTTTGTGGGCCCATAAAATTACACCCAAAATGGAAACCGATATGTCTCCTTTCCAACTTATTTATGGTATTAATGCTGAGATACCAATCACCTTGGAATTGCCAACATCAAAATTGGTCAAAGCAATTGAAGATCAAACGTATGAAAGCACCCTTGATAAGAGAATTATGTACCTGACTGAGCTAGAAGAGTAGAGAACTACAGTGGTAGACTGAATTGGAGTCCATCAAAGCTTGGTGAAGAAACTCTTTGACCAGAAAGCAAAGAGCTGAGATTTCTAGGGTGGAGATCAAGCCCTACTGTGGGACAAGAGAAGAGAACCAAAGGGAATGCATGGAAAATTTGATTCCCTATGGAGAGGCCCTTTTACTATCCATGAGCTCAAAAGTGAAAATAGCTTCTTATTGAAATATCAAGACAACACACTCTTTTCTCTACCTCACAATGGGCAGCATTTGAAACACTTCAAATCTTGAAGTATCATATCATTGCATCTATACATATGTATATTTGTATAGTCTTTTCTACTTTGTAATGTTTGTTTTCATTATTTTTTTTTGTTGCCTTTCTTTCTGGGTACCATAACTCTGTATCCCAATGGCACACTTCAAGGCACTAGAGATTTTGGTTTCTACTCCCCTCAAGTGTTCCAAGTTCTCATCTGAAAGAAGTTCCCCAATAGGAGCCAGTTGTTGTACCCAAAAAATGTCACTCATTTTTAGGACAACATATAAGCTATTTGGTCCTGTAAAGACCAAAATATCTCTTCTCATTTCAAAAAAATTACTTTAAGATTTCAAAATTGGGAATTATTCAAGCTTTTTCAGTCAAAGGACTAATTGTTCAATAGGTTCAAAGGCTTCTATAAGGAGGTTCAATCAAAAGAATTAGTTTCCAACACTTAGTCATTTTTAGGATTGGTTCAACAAGTTCAAGGTTCAACAGGTTCAACATGTTTGGTTCAACGAAGATCAAAAGGACTTAGCCAAAACAAGACATTAAACCATTAAACCATTGAACCAAAGTTGGTTCAATTAGTCAGTTCAACCAAAATGGTTCAAAGGAGCACCTCGAAAAGAATGAGTCAAGTGGAAGCCACCACATGTCGTCTATCGAGCCCCATTGCACTTTGTTTCTAATCACAACGGAAGATGCCACTTGTCCCTGCTAAAGTTTGTCAGAAGCCTCCAAGTGTCTCCATCTTAAGCTTTAAAGTTTCAATAATTCCAAAGTTCAACGCGCGGGTATTTATTTTTATGTGGGTTTTTGTCTAAATCTCAAGGTCTCATGAAAGCTGCCAAGTGTCATCTATCAGGACACTATATTCTCTACCCTCAAAGCAATAGAACCTGCCACATGTTTCTCATCAAATGCAATGGAAGTTACCATGTGTTATCATCCATGTGAATCTAATGTAAGTCATGAAGACTTTTCAAAGGTAGCTAAAAGCTCAGTGGAAGCCACCACATGTCATCCTCTGCAAGATTCTCAAGAGGCAAGCAGAAGCTGCCACCTCTTCCATCATAACTCCGTAGAGAGCAACATGTGTCTGGATCTATGATTATAAATTTCAAATAGGTTTCAAAGCCTCTATCAATAAATTTTTCTCAAAGAACTCATGAAATGTGCCATGTGTCCCTTGCAAAGTTTGGCAGAAGCTGACAAGTGTCAATCTCCACAATTTCTCCCTCCTAATTCTTGTTTTCATAAAGACTATGGTGGACCCTCAGTGAGCTGCCAAAGCTTAGCAGAATGTGCCATGTGTCATCATCCACCTGACTCTCTGAAGACAAGTAGAAGCCACCACTTGTTCATTTATAACTCTGTGAAGAGCGACACATGTCTGCGTCTGAGTTTCAAACAAGTTTATAAGCTTCTCCTAAGCATTTTTTAGAGTGCAGTAGAGACCACCACATGTCATCTTCTACTGAACTCATAAAAAATGTTTCTAAAGCCTCTAAGAGTAGCAGAATATACCATGTGTCCTCACCTATTTCAAAGCAGATGCTGCCATGTGTCAATTTTTAGCAAAAAGTGACCAAAGAATAGAGAGGCAATTTAAGGACCTGATTCAATAGCCAGAAAAGGAGCTACCAAGAAGGATGATAGACCCACAACCATCAAATTAGGGGAAATCAATTAGCTATTGGATTTTAAATGATAGTAGACTTGAGGATGCCAAATTGGTGGCAATGAAGTGTCTGTTGATTTTTGTAGACTTAAGTGCGAGAGCCCTAATCATTGCAAAGCGTAGAAAACAATACAAAAGATCTGGAGTGTTAACATAGTGTTTAGATCTGATAGACCTCTTGAACCTAGAAATGTGGATGCATATTTCTTGAGCCTTTAAAAGACATGACTTGTTTGGGAATAAAGGTAAAGTGAACAACGGTGCAATCAAGAGAGGGAACTAAGAGGATCATCCAGTTCCAGGGGATGACAGTTGAGTTAAAGTATAGAACCAAAAGTGCATTCAAAGCATTACATGCACAACATGCACTGTTCCATGGGATAAATGTGCCAAACCTCTCTCAATCTCTATATATTGTAATCTCTCTTATTATTGAAGGATCATCTTCTCTCCTGCTATAAAAGCAAAAAAAAACTCTGCCCAAATTGAAAGGCATTTACTGAGACTTTGAGCTCAGATTGTTAATCATTTTTCTTCATTTGAATAAGAAAGCAAGTGACCTTTTCAGACTTTGTGCTAGAAATAGCCTATGTTATTTAGGGAATTTTTTGTATGTTTGTTTCCTAGAAGCATTCTTGTTCATTTTATCTAACAATCAAAACTCGTAGAAGTGGTTATGAAGGTGTCCTGAAGACCAACTGTGGGATGACTTTGTGACCCCACAAGTACCTTCAGTGTGTTTGTATTTTCTTTTTCCTGTGTAAATGACCTTGGGATGAATTTATGCCCCCATTATTCTTTGTATCTCCCTCTTGAGCAATCCGGGTGAAGACTTTGTGCTACATCTTGATTTGTTGGTTATTACATTCTTTGTTACATTTTGCTGTTACTACCTGGAGTATTCTTGTGGCTTGCTGAATAGTACTTCTAAAAGAAGAGTGCTTTCTGTCATTTTCCTTAAGTTTCTCCTTTGATCCACATGCATCATCTCTAAAGAAAGAGAGATGGATGGTTTCTCCTACCCTTGAGTATTATTTTCTATATATATATATATATATATATATATATATATATATATATATACCCTATCTATAGGGAACCTCCCCTTGATGAGAGGAGAGATTCATCCCCTTTTGATGTAGTAAACCTACACATCTAGCTGATCAATCTCCCTATTGTTGTGGTGATAGGACCTATTTTGCTCACCAGTTAGTTGGTCAACAAAATATTCACCCAACAGGTCTTACCCAAGAGCTCCTGGACTATAGAACTCCTACCAAAGTATACTCAGTCTACCTTGAAGAGCAATGGCACAAGTTCAAATTTATGAGAATTTATTGTAATATACCCCATGAAGTTATTGATCCCTTCTCCTTCTTTTCTATATATAAAGTAAGTTCACAAGAAGAACAAGCATAATTATGTGAGTTATACCTTCACAATTATGTTGTTCTATATGATAGATAATGAAACCCTAATCTATATGTTGGAGATGTCTAACTACATGCATTTTTATTATATTTGTTGAATGAGAAAAGAAGAGGAAGAGAAGTATCTAAATATAGGAAAAAAGGAATGAAATCTAGCTACTTATAAAGAGTGAATCAATGGCACCTGATGTTGTATTAGCTGAATGGAATAATATCACATTAAACAAAGAAGTTAGAGCTTGGTTTGCAAAGAATTGTGATGAAGTCTAAGATTTTTATTTAGGATTGAGAACTTTTTTTGGTCCTACTACAAGAGAATCATGTATTTAATGATGGAATGATCTCACCTCAGCACTAAGAAAGAGGGAGCCCTATTCCCCTTTTAACTTGAAAGCAACATTTGATAGGATCACCAAATATATTCTTCTTACAAATGAAATGTGATCCCAATTGTTGAACCTAAATTTCCTGTCACCCCTATTCTGGTATCTTATTCTAGATTTTTAGGATAAATCCCCAGTGGATGAAGCTAGAGAAGTCAAAATTTGGCAACTATTTGAATATAGATAGGGATTTTACATTCACCTTGCCAAGGTTGTTGTAAAGCCCATGGATTTTAGAGTTCTTTATGAATTAGGACTGAATAAGTTTGTTGTTTAAGGTTGATCAAGATCTTAAGTTGGGGGTGTGATGAGCCCCATAAATGTCATGTTTTTATGTCTATCTATTGTACTCATCCTTCTTGTTAACCATTCTTTTGAACACTTTTTTATATAATTTCCTACTTTCATAAGCCATATAGCATTATGTTTCTATACTCTTTGAAATAGTTATAATTATGTATTAGAATTAAATATATGATGGTTATCTATTGATTTAGGATTATTGTTCTATAATGTGTTTTAAAGATATTTTGGAGAGATAGGTATATAGCATAGAACATCCTATAGCAAAGGAGTCTTATTACATAAACCATCATGTAGCCACTGCATGACCAAAGCTGTGGATGAACAAATTTTGTTTCTCTTCTAATCAAATCACAAAAAGATGTCATCTGTGGCATATAAATATGTAACAATAGATTTGAGATGTAGTAGATATTGATTAGAGATTATTATAAGTACATTTAGTCAAGCATCAATTATTGTAACTTCTTACAACAATTCATTGCTACAGTTTTGATTAATATGAATAAGCATTTCTGAGTTCAATTAAGTGTTTTGAGAGGAAGGATTGAAGCTGGAAGATGGGAGGAGGAAGGGGCCCCTTTGGAAGCCTTAAAACAACATTCCAACCCATTTTAATAAGTTAAGCATGTTATTTGATTTATTTATGCATTGTCTGATTTAATTCTAAATTATGTGATTTACATTCTTGCTTAGATTTGTTTAAGGAAGCTTCCAATACATAATAATTTATTTCATAGTAATTTTTTCATGTTTTATTTCAAGCATTTCATTTACTACACTTCAACATCTTAGATACAATTAGTAGAATGTCAAATTAGAGATTAAGTGTGCACATATAGTGATGTCATCCTATCAAGTCTACATCCTTGGGTTTAAATTTAAATGAGTTAAAAGGTACAAGTCCATGGTAAATCTCCTTGTTTGTTTTGATCAAGAGAAGTATATCTTATTGTGAATTAGCTACTAGTTAATTAGCGCTTTTGTGATAAAGTTAAAAACCTTAAGATTTTGATATTTGATAAAAAAAATTATGGTTAAGTAGGTTGTCTAGATTATTCAAGTGCCTATAAATGCCTATTTAAAGATGATTATAATAGGTTCAAAGATTGATTTATCACACACACACACACACACACACACATAGATTTTATAAATAGATATTTAAGATGTTTAAAATGGACCAAATTCCATTATTAATCTAAAGTTCTATAAGTGTTTTATAATTATATTTTTACCCTATATCTTCCTTACAAATATAAAGATGAACAACAAATAGAATAGGAGTCAAAATGGAAAAATATATCAAAATGACAAAATCGATAATCTAAAAGCAATACCACGAATTCACAGAGTAAGATCACAATCTCCAAAATTTTGTGATCTATATTTTTGTAAAAGAAAGGGGAAAAGGGTAAAGTCTGGGTTTACTTTTACACATAGATGATCCTCTATCCTTCCCTCTTTCCTGCTCATTCTGTTAATCACACAATAAACTATATAGATAAAAAAAATATGATTATATCGAGGAGTTAAAAAAAAAAAATTAAAAACCCCAAATGATGTAAACATAATGTGAAAATGAGGGTTATATGAGGATTAAATGATTTTTTGATCCCTATAAAACAAAAAAGAGTTAAAATAAAACCCTGTAGATCAGAGGATAATGGTCAGCTATTGGGATTTTTATTAAAACTACAAAATCATAAGTCAACAGGGAAAAACTAAAATTCATGAAGTCATAATTTTGTGATGAACCTAAAAACAAACTACTAACAGTTTAGGTAAAATCACTACTTATTAGACAAAACTATGACTCTAATAACAAAATCACAATTCACGATTAATGATATTATCAAAAGGTAAAATCTTACATAGTTATAGGAGATGGTTAGTGGTTAAGTTAAATGTTTAACACAAAGTCACAACTTATGGGGAAAAACCATGACTGGAAGGTCATGAAAAACTAGTGCAATACCACAGATTTCACTTGTTCACAAAAAATTTCAAAAATTCAATATTTTTATATCCAACCAGACCTATAAGCTTATAAAACACCACTAACAAGCCAAAACTGTTAAATTGAGAGCAATAGCCTATCCCACCATGGTCACCAAAATGTATCATAAAATTTTGAGCTTATGGATTAAACTATCTAATTTAATCACTCAAACTTCAAACCACTAGATAAAGTCTAGATCCATTAGAATTCAATTCAAATAGATGAATAAACTATTCAAAATAGCATTAGAATCCTAAAGATAAGTGCTCTACACCATGATCAAATGGATTCAAAACAAGAAGATTAGGATGAGATTGATTACCTTGACTTAGATTTTTGACATTATGATGGCATGATCATGGATGATGGATTCATGGATGGATTTAGCATGGAGATGGTATGGACTTAGAAGATTACTACTTATTTTGACACATATTTGCTATGGATTCGTAAGATGGTATTCCTTGGAGGAGGAGTCTTGTTTAAATATATTTTGGGGGGAGAGATCAATGGTTGATATTTAAAGTTAGATGAGGGAGATCTAAGGTGGAGAATTAAAAGGAATTTAAAATTATTTAGAAGCCTTTAGATTTAGAGGCTTCTAGAGAGGAGGGGTGAGAATAGAGAAATTTCTAGATTTGGAGAGTTCTAGAATCCTTCTTAAGATTAATGATTGATTGGATGGGGGATTATATATGGATTAGGTAGGGATTAGGAACTAGGGGTGTAGGAGAGCCTAGGCATAAGGTAGTAGGTGGGACACTGGGAATTCAAAATTCCCAAATAATAGGTAAATAGGATTAGGATGGGATAATAGGGATTTAGGATAAATTAATTGATTGGTGGGGATGAATAAGGTTAGTGCATGAATAAATATTGAGGGGGATGTTATATAAATGGATTAAAAAGTGGGATAAATTAACATAATTAATTAGAATAAATGAGATGAGTGAAATTAATGTCGACTAATAGGAATATTAGTGACATTAAATGAAGCAAGTATATTTGGATGCATAAATTTTTTGTCTTTTAAAGTGCATTTTAAATTGATGAAGTATAAGGAATAATGGTATTTCAAAGAAACACCATGTCGTGAATGAATATTAGTAGATGATGTTACTAGATATGGTGCATATGAAATATTTCACCAACACCCCCTCCTCCCGCTAAGCATAAATTAGGGAGGTCCATAGAAAAAAATTGGAGGCATATAATCTTTTGAAATGAGTCTAGAAAACTAACTTGAATAGTTATCACAATTTCTTTTACTCCAACCAATGATCAAATTTAAACATACTTAGTCTTAGTGAGAGGTTTATTGAAGATATCAACCACCTATAAATATATAAGATAGTCTACTATATATTGCTCATGTATCAACTACGAAATGTAGTGCATGTGGACGTCAATATGTTTGGCATGCTGATATTCCCCATGTTTTTTGGAAATGTGGATGACACTTTGATTCTCACATAAAAAGGTATTAGGGTGATGTTTTTCTTTAATAACCTCTAACAATACATGATAAATATAAATAAACTCTATAGTGACATTAATAACTCCCCTATACTCTACTTCCATGGATGAAATGGATTGGCATGTTTCTTCTTACTCAACCAAACAACATGACCCAAGTTAAGATGGAAAACATAGCCTAAAATGGATATGCAATCATCTATATCACCTTCCCAATCAAAGTCTGAGTAGCCTACCATTTGTTTTTAAAACCCCTGTTAAATAGTGAATTTCATGTGTATGAGTGCCTCTGATATAGTGGAGAAGTGACTTATATAGATACCAAAATTTGATTTATATAGTACCTCAGTATTATACACTTGGAAAATACCTATCATGGTTATACCTTTCAGCTCTAAAATGTTAGGTTGTGGAGCTAAAAGCTTCACTGATGCAGACATAAAGGAGGTTGCAGAAGAGTTGCAGAGTGTCACAGACGCCGGCGTCGGTCAAGCCAATCGACGTCGGCAGGATAAGGCAAGAAGGCAACCGATGTCGATCAGTAGTCAGCCGACATCGGCACCCCCCAGGTAGACAGGGACTGATGTCGGTCACCTATGTGGTTCAGACTATGGATGTTATGGGCAGTTAGCTAATGAACCAAGTGTTTGCATGATGAGAGCTAATTTTAGACTGAGAGCTGCGGATCTAATTATTGTAATTAGATGTCTAATTATTGTTTGGATGAGATCTATATAATAGACTCATGGTTGTATTGTAAACTTGTGCTAGGGAGTAAGAGAGTAAACAACTCCTTCAGAGAGAGGTAGAGTAATGGTGCATTCCTCCTAGTGCCACAGTACCAGGTGTGTGGGTGCTGGATTGGAGAATCAGCAGGGTTCTTCATGTATGTATGATCTTGGTCATCAGGTGAGTATGGCCTTTATAAGAGATCTGCATGGTAAGTAAGATCATTGATATGCAGGTGTATGTGTGTGCAAGGTCAAGGTTCACAGGTGTGCAGAACCAGGTTGATTTGCAGGTGTGCAAGATCAGATAGGACAACAACACAACAGGGAGTAGAATCAGGCAGGATCTACTTGGAGTACAGGTGTGTACTCAGATAGAGCAGAGAGGAAGGCAAGGGAGTTCCTTCCATAAGTAAGGTCTATTGAGGTGCAGGTTGTTGCAGGTTCATGGGAGATCTACTTGAAGTACCTTGAGTACTTGTGGAGTGCGTGGAGCACTTGTGGTGTGCGTGGAGCACTGGAGGTGAACACTAACTCTGTGTTTTAGTTGTGTGTTGGGACCTGAGAGAGAGAGCTCTGAGGAGAGAATTACTATTCACTTGAGGTGTGGGAAACCTCTGAAGAGGTGGTGGAGAAGAAGTGGCATCTTCTTTATTGTATTCTTTTTTGTATGAGTATTAATACAAGTTGTGTATTGTCTCTCATATTTTGTGTTATTCTGAATTCTAGTTACTTGTGATTCTGGTTAATTTCCGCATATTAAGTTGCTTAGTTTGGTAATCAATTGTGTGCTTCCAGTGTTTCATATCTTGACAAGTGGTATCAGAGCCAAGGTTGCAGGAAGCAGGGTTTGTGTTTGGTTACAGGTCACTCTCAGGGGTTTCTGATTGAGTGGGAGTAGAGCAATGGCAGATGAAAGTAAGCTAAGAATGGAGGAGTTGAAAAGCACAGATGGTCACTTACGGTCCCATGGAAAGAAAGAGCAGGTAAAATAATATTGTGATCAGCATGAAGAAACTAAAGAAGCAGATGTAGCAGGTGTTGTTGCACAGGTGCTCTGGGAGGTTTCTTGGATAAAGTTGAATCTTGGTTAATAGATTCGGTTGCCTCTTTCCATGCAGCCCCAGGTAGAGGAGCTGGTGAGCCTTGCCAAAGAATTGGCAAAGGGGAAGTGAAGCTAAAATTGCAGGCGGCCAACACACAGGTGTTGATGAAGGTCATGCAGGTCCCAGGTTTGGAGATATGGCTAATTTCTTCAGAAAGATTGGGTGATGAGAGATGCACAAGAACTCTCACAGTGGATGCACTTGAATTAGCTGGTGGTAAAAAAATAGGTACTCTTTATCTACTTGTTTATATTACTGATTCTTCTTTTGTTGCAGAGACCTGGCTTCATAGGCTTGGTCACATGAGCAGGAAGGAGATGCATGTTCTTAAGCAGAAGATAGATATATTTAACAGGCTTAAGAACTAGAAATCCTTGGTGTTTATGGAGGAGATGGCAGACAGAAACCAGTGGATGGTGCTGGATACTTCTGAGCAGAGCAGTTTGGACATGGGTTTTGATTCAAAGGAGCTCATGGGTAAAAATTCATCACTCACAGGTGAACATAGGTACCGGTGTCGGTCAGGAGGAACCGGCATCGAACAAACAGGTGCCGATGTCAGTCATGTGTAGACCGAAGTTGGTGATGTTGGGCAGGGTAAGACCAACATCGGTCAGGAGGACCGACGTCGGCAGTAGGTAAGACCGATGTCAGTTAGGAGGACCGACATTGGCAATAGGGACACCGACGTTGGTAGGGTCGGTAGTCAGGGACAGACGCATGGGAACCGACGTCGATCGGACGCAGACTGTGGAGTGACCGAGGTCAGTCACTTTAATGGATTTTGGGTAGACAGCATGCTGTCAAGGAGTCTCAAACACCCATACGGAGGACTGAAGACGTAAGTAGGCCCTCAAATTCGTTGTTCCTCTTCTTTATACTCGTTGCTGATTGTAGAGCAAGAAGGATCCAGGAAATAGTGGGAGCTTGGCATGGATGAGGATGTGATTCCTTGGAGGAGAACCAAATAGGTGTTTTTGGTAGGGTTGCCAGCCGGTGCAAAAGCACAGAGACAAATGGATACCTTAGTTGAAGAATAGAGTGAACGGACACATGAGACAGAAGACCAGGCATATGGTCTTGAGGGAGCTGCAAGACAGTGGGACAGGACTGACAGGTGGTACCAGGTGGATGACAAAGCAGGGCTTTAGTCAATGTCAGTATAACCATTGTGTTTGTCTTACCAGGTGGATGATGGTCACAACATTATCCTGTTGTTGTATGTGGAGGATGAATGTGGTACAGGTTCAGACATACAAGGTTTTGCTGAGCTAAGGGTAAGGTTAGTTCAGTGGCATGTCATGAGGAGTTTGGAGTAGCAAAATTCTTTGACATGGGAGACATGAAGATCACAGGTTGATTTTGTCTCCAGTGGGAGCTGATGTGAATCAGGTGTTGGCGAGTTTCAGGATGTAGAGCTAGAGCACACTAAGGGCTAGACAGGTACAGTGTCTAAAATCACATGAGGTCTGGTATAGGCCTGAGTATTCCCATGCAGTGGGAGTTGTCAGAGACTTAAGATCCAATTCAGGGAAGTGGGTTCTCAGGTATTTGAGAGGGACCAGCAGCAAGGATTCATGCTATGCAGGGTTAGGACTTCACTACATGGGTTTATAGGTTTGGATGTGGCAGGGTACTCGAATGACAGGAGGTACACCACGGGATGTGTGGTGGGTTGTCTTTAGGATTGAGCTTGAAGAGGGATACAAACTAAGAAACAGATTAGATAGAGTATAGGTATAGGTACAATGCAGCTGTTTATCTCCAAGTGGGAGATTTTTAGGTTGTGGAGCTAAAAGCTTCACTGATGCAGACATGGAGGAGGTTGCAGAAGAGTTGCAGAGTGTCACAGACGCCGGCATCGGTCAGGCCAACCGACATCGACAGGATAAGGCAAGAAGGCAACTGACGTCGATCAATATTCGGCCGATGTCGGCACCCCCAGGTAGACAGGGACCGATGTCGGTCACCTGTGTGGTTTGGACTGTGGATGTTACAGGCTGTTAGCTAACGAACCAAGTGTTTGCATGATGAGAGCTAATTTTAGACTGAGAGCTGCAGATCTAATTATTGTAATTAGATGTCTAATTATTGTTTGGATGAGATCTATATAATAGACTCATGGTTGTATTGTAAACTTGTGCTAGGGAGTAAGAGAGCAAACAGCTCCTTCAGAGAGAGGTAGAGCAATGGTGTGTTCCTCCTAGTGCCACAGTACCAGGTGTGTGGGTGCTGGATTGGAGAATCAGTAGGGGTCTTCATGTATGTATGATCTTGGTCATCAGGTGAGCATGGCCTTTATAGGAGATCTGCATGGTAAGTAAGATCATTGATATGCAGGTGTATGTGTGTGCAAGGTCAAGGTTCACAGGTGTGCAGAACTAGGTTGATTTGCAGGTGTGCAAGATCAAATAGGACAGCAACACAACAAGGAGCAGAATCAGGGAGGATCTACTTGGAGTACAGGTGTGTACTCAGATAGAGCAGAGAGGAAGGCAAGGGAGTTCCTTCCATAAGTAAGGTCTATTGAGGTGCAGGTTGTTGCAGGTTCATGGGAGATCTACTTGAAGTACCTTGAGTACTTGTGGAGTGCGTGGAGCACTTGTGGTGTGTGTGGAGCACTGGAGGTGAACACCAACTCTGTGTTTGAGTTGTGTGTTGGGACCTGAGAGAGAGAGATTTGAGGAGAGAATTACTGTTCACTTGAGGTGTGGGAAACCTCTGAAGAGGTGGTGGAGAAGAAGTGGCATCTTCTTTATTGTATTCTTTTCTGTATGAGTATTAATACAAGTTGTGTATTGTCTCTCATATTCTGTGTTATTCTGAATTCTAGTTACTTGTGATTCTGGTTATAAGTTGCTTGGTTTGGTAATCAATTGTGTGCTTCTGGTGTTTCATATCCTGACATAAACCTTCTTATTTCCAAAAGGATTATGTTCTCTATCTCTTTGTGCCTAATTACTCATATCTTAGTTCAACCCTTGTTATTATGATGATCTAAGCCTTATATGACATACAAAATATTATAAACCTGATTTTTAACATTCATTTCTAGTTTTGGACTAGTACTTATTTTCTAATTCCTTGAACACTTACATCTGAGATGGGCACATGCATCAATACAACTGCCCATTTTCTTGCAAAGTTTTCAGTGACCAAAAGTCATCCAAATTACAAAATAAATGTATCCAAAAGGTTAGCCTAAGTGATTTAATGTGAGATATTTACAAAATGGATTGGTATATGTACAATATCAAACCTCATTCATCCCTCACCTAGGAATCAAATATAACTCATAAGGTAATATACCAAGAAGTACTCAATCAAGCATTCAAATGAGCAAATCTGCACTATTTGTCTATATTTCTCTATCAGTCATAAGAGCAATGTTTATACAAGTTTGAAGAATTCAAAGAGCAACCCATGATCCATATTTTCCAAGTTAAAAACTATGTCATTACAAGTCTTTGGTTATCACACATTGCACCTTTATGCATACCCAAGCCAACATATAGGGGATAATTACATCAATATGAGGTCCTCTTTAGAGTAGTGGATATGTAAGTAGTTCCCATTGATACAGGGGTATTTGAAATCATCTCAACTTTGTGAGCCCACTAACCCATTTTTTCTAGTCACTCTAAGGGTGAAGAGCTAGGGTTTGATCATTTCAAAAATAAAAACATGTGTGCATGATCTAAAACAATCAAAAAAAAAACAACAAAAATTCTAAAAGGTTCCAGTTGGATGCATCTAGATCTAGTTAATATTTTGTATGGGATGCCTGTGTCTTAGGTGGACACCTACATCAATGTAACTATCCAAATTCAATGTAAGGATTTGAGGCCACAAAAAGGATATTTATGGAAAATGATGACTATTCTAAGATCATCATCTAGTCCACTTCGAACTTGTTCCTTCTTAGACTTGCATGCACATAGTAAACCAAATAAGTATAACTATTTTTAATTTATTGTAATATCTATCAATAGTTGTACTTTACTATTTTTATCAATCTTAGTTGCATAAACTCAAAATATTATTTATCCAAGTTTTCTATTAATTGACCTACTATAGAGGTAATTTATCACATTTGTGCCCTAGACTACTCTATCTTCTTAACCTTATATATCCACACATATTTTCAATTTATGGTTAAACATTTGGTGAACCCAACTTATATGTATTTCCATGCAACTCCTAGTGTGATATAGGGTTTTTTTATAATTTTTTCAATCTCTTAATTATTACAATTTATTTCAAAAATTAGATTGTTGTGTAAATCAAAAGTATACATGGATTCTTATCTAGAGTTCATGTGTCTCTCTCATCTATTTCTCATTTCAATAGTTAGAACATTTCAAATGGATAAAACATAAAATTTTCCTCTTCCCAATCCTAAGGATGGTGATAGTTACTTTACTTCTAATCAAGTCCATGTTATTACTCCCTCTATCCATGTACATGTCCTTCCCCAAACCCTCCACCACCCACACATTCTCTTGATGGTAGGGGTATGATTAAATAATCTGTGATACCCAAGGTTTGTGTTGGTCAAACCCTTTTGGATCAACTTATCAATATTAAAGAAAATCTCTAAAATCAAAACCAGTATTTGAGCTCAAAGCTCGCATCCTTGAAAAATTAAATTTTATATATACAAAATTCAAAATGTAATAGTAATATAGATACCTTTGTATATTCTACCAATGTTGTGCCCAATGAAGGATCATTTCAAAATTGAGAGTTCAAACAAAATCTATTTGGAAAAACTAATTTACATAATATGCAAAAGGCTAATAGTAGTCAAAATGAGATTGTAAGAGTACTGCTTAGACATAACTTGATCACATTACCTCCTTTACAACCTTGAAAAAGAACAAAATATTATTTCCAATATATTAGATTTCATGAGCATCACTCAAATCATTGTTTGGATCTACAAAAGAAGATCCACAACATAGTTGATAGTGGTGATCATAAAATTGATGCATCTCAATTTTTCTCATAAAACATATAAATATTCCAAAAAATACAAAAAAATCTTATATTCAATAAAATAGAAAAACATTCAGATAAATTTAGAAATACCAAAAAAAATAAGCATGTTTCTAGTTGTACTATTTCTTATACATATGTTATTTACTCCATGTTAGTAGATAACATATCATTATTTTTTATATACACGTGTTTCACACATAATTTGAGTGTGATAAAGGCATACCCAAATACATGATATATTCACATACAGATGTTAGGCCTTCCCTCTACTCATGTCATAAATACATTGGGGGCATCTGCTTCTTTGATTATGATACACCTAGGTTATATTAATTTATGATCATTTTTCATTATCATGTTTGAGTTTCTATACTTACACATGCTTATATCCATGCTCATGTATTTTAATAATGTACTTGATATGCTATGTACTTAATATTTTTTACTAACACATATTTTCTATAACTAGTATGTTATGTTCATGTTGGTTGTTTTTATTCCATGATTTCTTTTGTGCCATTCCTTAAGTGTCTTTTCGTTCTTATTATTATCTTGCATTATCTTACATGTTTGAGAATTTGAATATGATCATTTGATTGTGTCCCCCATGTTTATTGCATAAACATTTGAATATGTTATTCTATGATTTTTGGATATTTGACTAGGCCATGTCCCTTCAATTGTACAAAATTTAAATATTCCTCTTGTACGAGGTCTCCTTGGACCATTTCCTTTTACTTTGATTTTGAGTGCTCTTGTGTGTGTGCTTGATAGTTTATTGATCTTGTATTATTTCTCCTTAGACATTTACATGATCTATATCATGTGTATTAGAACTTTATGTGATCACATACTATGTGATTTAATGTTATATCTACCTAGACATGTTATTATTATATGCTACATGATACATACATAAATTATACAAATATATTATCCTTTTGAAGTAAGGTAACTACCAGATTCTATTTCCCCTCACCTCAAAAGGGGGCATATTAGTGGGTACATGTCATAAAGGTGTGAATATTATGGTGGGGGCATGCTTATAAAAACATGTTCTCTACATTTACATGAGTTCTCAAATTTTATATATTTGATGTGGACATGTCATAGAAACATGTCCTCCACACTTGTACTAGTTTTATAATTCACCATATTTTGTAGTTATATGATTTAGATACACATTTTTGGTAACATTATATACATTAGTACTATTATTATACCCATATTTCAGCTTGAGACATAGATGAGGCACATATGCCATGCAAGGGGCACATAAAATTTTCAAAAATAAAACATTTTCTAGATTTAAAATACTATTATAAACTATTATCATACTCAGGATGGACTATTATGGACTGTTATTGAGCCAATCTACCAATCTACTGTAGTAATTGGTTCATCTTTGGAAGGTTGAATTTATTAAATCACTCAATCTTACCAAATTTATAAATTAGATTTGATTAAATCATCTAAATTCATCATAATTATAGTTTGGATTTGATTAAATCATCCACTCTCACTAGATATATAGTTTGAGTTTATTAAATCACTCACACTCACTAGGTTATGCACATACTTAGGTTACATGATTGATATGAAATAAGCTCAATGGTCATGTTGTTACTAACCTTTACACCACAATTAGGGGCATGTTTTCCTCTAATCTCTATATATACATGAACTTTTAGGTTTAGAATTGTCTTAATCTCAATTTTAATGCTTCATAATGAGGCATCCTTTCAAATCAAATTGCTAAAAGGCAAGATGGTTCCATAAACACACAAAGGTGCTCCTAACCTTGCTATTTTTACTTTCAAGAATTTCAAATTATTTCAATTTTAGATTTCATACATTTATTATATATTATAACATGATCTTGGTTATAGGTCAATCACAAAAACATTACTCATGGTGGGCTCGCATAAATATAAGGTGTGTTGTACACACCCATGTACACATTTCTTTCCTTTAAACTAGAAATTACATTACTAGATTAAAGGAGGGGGGTAAATGTAGATACTAAAATATTATTTATATAGTACCTCAGTCTAGTACACTTATAAAATACCTATCATGGTTTTACGTTTTCGTTTTAGACCTTCCCACTGCTAAAAGGCTTGCATTCACTATCTCTTTGTGTTGAACTACTTATATCTTAGTTTGACCCTTATTATTATGATGACCCACACCCTTTTATGTTGTAAAAAATGATATAAACCTGATATTTATCCTTCAATTCTAGTTTTGGACTTGTACCTATTTTCTAGCTCCCTAGATACGTGCATCCCAGATAGACACATGCATTGATGTAATTGTCCATTTTCCTACAAATTATTTAGTGGCCAAAATTCATCCAATTTATAGTAGAAAAATATCCAAAAAGTTAGCCTAAGTGATTTAATGTGAGATATTTACAAAATGGATTGGTATATACACAAGATCAACCCTCATTCATCTTTCACTTATAAATCACATACAACTCACAAAGAAATATACCAAGAAACACTCAATAAATCATTTAAATGAGAAAATCTACCCTATTTGTCCCTATTTCCATATCATTCATAGGAGTAGTCTTTCTATAGGTATGAAGCATTCAAAGAGTATGATCTGAGCTATGGGGCCTAGCACCAAGTGTGTGGGAAACAATTGATTTTGGTTTTATAGAGTGAATGTGCAGCGGTGTATTCAGATAGAACAATCAAAACACATTCAATGGAGTAGAAGTCTTAATTTTAGGAAATACAAATTATATTCAATAGTAAAGAATAGGGGAAAATAGGTATAATGTGTTATAGTTCATGTGTTACAAACTACGTATGTGGAGTATGTATATAAAAGAAAATTAAACTAGCCTATCAATCAATCATATCTCAAAGAAGATAATTCCTACTTACACTTACGTTTCTTGATACATCAAATATTTGGGGTCATGACGAAGATGGACCTGATAGACCTAACCAATGGATATCTTACTAAAATAACATCACTAAAGAGGGTTCCAAAGCTTGTAGTCAAGCAACACCATGCAGTAACCCTAGCTAGGTCTTATCTTTACATATTCACTAAGTATATGCAAAGTAAAATAAAATCTAATCTAGTGCATATGAAATCTTGTGGTACACAATGGGGGTAATAAACATAAAAATTAAATAATACATAAAGTAATTATAAGTAAGCTATATATAGATATAACTCTAATACATGGAGTGAGCAATATATTCAAAATCCATTACTTATGCTACTTCTATCTACTAAAATAAAGAAGTTAGAGATACTTAACTTGAAAATGAACCTATCAAGACTCAATATTTCCCTTGGCCAAAGGTGATTCACAAGAGGTTATTTTGGTTTGTAAGGATCACTAATAAATCCTAAGCATTTAATATTTTTTCACAAGATAATATTCTTCTTCAAGTATAAATCTTAAGTAATAACTCCTTAAGTAAAATAGTCGAAGAGAAAATTGTAAAGAAGCACCAATGAATAATTAACTCTTATTTATCTTTCTAAGAAATGGTGAAATGAATGTGTATATATATCTAAATCTAACCCTAAACTTTTTTGAAGTTTAGTCGATAAGGTCAGCCCAATTTAACTCTATATCACTAATTGATAAAAATAAGTTAGGTCCTATTCTAGGTTGGACAAGGATGACCTAGACTCGTAATGTAAAAATATCAATTTAAATATAGGGTTGGCCCAAGCTGATAGTGTATGGTAAATGTTAAAAAGGGTTTTAGGCTTACACGAGTGCTAATTAAGGTGGTGAATTTTTTGGAGGAGTGTGTAAGAGAGGTGTCAAACCTTAGGGAAGTGTATAGGAGAAGGTTTTGTAGATAGTAAGTGGTGTTATAGGGGATAACAATCCTATGAAGCACCACTGGTTTGCCCACCCCTTTTTTGGTACACTCTTTAAGGCATGCACTCAGAGAGATTGAGACTTAACGAGTTCCTGAAAGACAGAAAGCATAATGAATTGATAAAGTTTAAAAATATCATGTGTATATATACGTTTAAATCAAAGATCATAACATGTCACTCAATTACAACATGATATGGTGCTTCATGAAAAGAACATAGAAACATATAACGCTAAAACTCAATGAACTGTAGTGTTTAAAATCATAAAATAACCAAAAGTAAATGACTGAAATGAAATAACTAAAAAATAAAATTAATGTATGTGTACTTTGACTTACCTTTATGGATGGATGGTTATCTATTGTGTTTTTAGTTTTGATTATGGAGGGCACAGAGTCTGGTCTATAAAAACCCAAAGATACAAAATTAAAGAGTAAAAACAAATAAATAGAGGAAATCCAAGATAAGTAAAATGGTGCATGTGTGATGCACTTGGAAATTTGGTAAGCTAGGGTGACAAATGTTAAGTTAGGACCAAATGACTAAGTATAAAAAAATTATAGTAAATTGGGTAATCAAAAATCCAAGGTTACTAAATGACCAAAAAACTCAAACAAGTAAACTTAATTAATAAAGGTAAACAAACCAAGTCAAACGAAGGATACAAATGAAAATGGTAATCAAACATCAATATGAAAGTAGTAACAATCCTTACTTAAATAAAGATGGGTAAGCAATGGTTAAAAAACATTGATGAATGAACAATAATAATCCTTAATCAATCATCAATGGAAAAAGTACATAAAAGAGAAAAAAACATTGGTGAGTGAGAAGTAACAAGCCAACCTCACTTAACAATGGAAAAAGTACATGAAAGTAGAAACAAACATAGACACAGTTGTCTGGAAAAAAATGAAGTATGACAAAAATGTAGAAATGGATGAAGTTATCTAAAAGAAAAGGTAAAACAATGGAAATTTTTAAAATAAACCAAGGTAATTCTATAAATATAAATCGATGGTGTAAAGAAAGTAATCCATAGTCACTCAAGCATATTATATTTTTTTAAGAATAGATACAACCAAAACAAAGTAGTGCTAGCATGTTTTTAAGTTGTGAAGAAGAGGCAATATAGAAGTGGGAAAACAAATTTAAAATAAAACTTGACTATCAAGGGGGAAATGAAATGGGAGGTGGGGAAATGAAGGAAAAATTAAGGTAGAGAAAATCTTTATCAAAGTCAAGAGACTTAAATTAATTTTGTCAAAATAAGAGTACTTTAAACATTAAAGAATATGAAGACATTTTCCTAACCACACAATCTTAGGTTACCAAAATGAAGTATGAATATCATCCCATTAAGGCTATATGCATGAAAAATAAAATGGACGTACCTTCCCACAATGTGTTCCCCATTCCTCAGGACCCCTTAAAGAGTCATCAGTCTACTGTGAAGATTGGGTACTTGCATTAGAAAATAGGTAGCACCACAGACTATTTTTAATTCTCCTGTCCCAATATACTGGCCTACCATACCCCAATGGACCTCAGCGCTATCATGAGGCCAAATGTGAAGTTTTAGATTCCCTAAGGACTAAAATAGATAAAATAAGGTCTCCTCTTGCACCACTATGCCAACCTTCCTTTGAGATCTTCATGGAGCAAGCCTAATGCATTGGAGGGAGATTAATGAATCCATATTCCTTGTATTTTTATGCATGGGCTGATTGATGGAGTGGCAAAAACATTCATGAGGTCTATTTGATTTCTCTCCTCTACTTTGTCATCTCATTTTCTTATATATAGGGATGAAAAAGACTATTTTTAAGATCTCTTCTCTGAGGTATGACAAAATTGTACTCATTTTGAGTCTTATAATGTTGGATTGATGCCTTGAAATTAATAAAATATTGAATTTAGATTCTTTAACTAATTGCAACTTGTGTGTATTTCATGAATTGTTGATCTTTACACCTGGAAAAGCTATTTTATCTTGAATTGTTATCTAATTTCCCTTAACTCTATTCAAGAACACCATATTTTGTAGGTTGTATACTATGGATTACTAGACCCATGTAGGAATTATCTATGTAAACTCACCATTTTAGCCTTTTTCAAGGTGAATGATGACCCCTCCTAGTTCTATTTTAAGTTTCATACCTCTATGCAAAACACTTATTCAAGAGAAGTTTGACTTGAAGATTGTGTATGAAAATTATCAGTACTTATAAGATATTTTGTGTCGTTAGAGTGAGTGGAGGAGATATCCAAACTTAGTGTATCAGCTATTTTCTAATTTCAGTTCATATGCTTCCTATTTCCATGACCAAAAATCATAACCTTAGTTGTAAATAGGTATCTTTAACAATGTTTTAGGCCTATAACTACTCTTAAATTAGGTGCAAATAATTTAAGAAGGAAGTTATCCTTCTCCAAAGGTTCATCCCAAGGATCCAAGGTCTCACACCTTGGGGATGATTCAATTATTTCACTAGATTTTTTGATTGATCAATTGGGTGTAATGTCTAAGTGACAACACTTACGATCTAGAAATTAAGAAAAAAGCTTCAACATTCTTCACATTGATCAATCAAACTATTCGTAGATAAGGGGAGATGTCATCAAAACAAATAAGTGGCATTGATAAATACTCCTAGATCTACAATCTGGGATCGACATGCTTACAATCTAGCTTGGAGAATGAATCCATTGGAAAGGTATAGATTTTGGTTCATGTATTTATATTTGTTTATATTCTCCTAAAAATTGCCCAATCTGAGGAATTGTACTTGAGATGTAATGTTGATAATTTGTTTTTGTTTTGAATCACTAAAAATGAACTAACCTCTATTTTCACCCATGATCTACATTTGACATGCCTAGTGGGACTGACGCACCCCAAAATATTCTTGAAAACATTCCATCATCTTCTAAGTTTAAAATTAGCTCATTTTTTTATCTTACTTTCACTTATTTTCTCAAATTACTATTTTTAAGTTTTATGCATTTTGGTGATAATGCTCTACATATCGGCAAGATCTTTATTCATAATTGATAATATTGACCTATGTAACCATGATATCACTTTTCTACTTTTTTTGTCTCTTGGTGTTTTTAAAAAAAATGGAAGGATCAGTCTATCTATCAATGAAAACATCTTGCATTTTAGTAGTAACATTCTATGTATTTGTGGGATCACTCTCAACTCCATTCAACTTATAAATGGTGAGATAAAAAACCCTAATGATGGGATCACCCTAAACATAAATGATAACATGATTCATATTGATTAAGTTGATCTACTAAACAAGGAGATTGTGAAGGTAATGGTCTTTATTTTCTTCATATTTATCAATTTTAAACATTGATGGACTTATTGATGATATCATCTTATAAATCAATAATATCACCCTGGTAATCAATAGAGTCACTAGTTTCAAGTCCAATATTTATTCTCTCTATAGAATGATAGGACATGCTACTAAATGGTAGGATCTCCTTGATAAATGGTGGGATCACACTGTGTATTTTTCCTATAATCTAAACAAATAACCTTTAAACTTCCCACCCTTTCCAAAGACCACAATTAAAAATCTTAATTTGTTTCTTGCAATTTTGCTTAACAAAGACATGGTTTCTACATAAACAAAAACTTTTGAACACTTATTTTGGTGAAAATAAAAATAATAAATACTTGAATTTAGTTTTTTATAAAAACTTGCTTGCTTTATTTCATTTCTTGTGTATTTGGTTGTGAATAACCTATCATGCATATTCTCTCCCCTTTTTCCCTTGAGGGAGCTTGGGTGGAAAAAACACATAAGTTACATTGTGTCCCCCTTTTTTTTTACTACATGGGGTGGATTTCATCTCCTTATTATGACTTCTTAAGGCATGACACCTAGGGTTTTAGTTCCAAATGTATATACTAACATAATACATCTAATGAGGAATATAAATTGAGGAAAGTTGTCATTAATAACATAACAAAATTCACCATAAAAGTTTTCATGATATAAATGGGTTTAACCCTGATGCTACACTATCAAACATCACCCTTAGAGTCTAAATTTATGGTAGTACTTCACTGATAACTTTACAATTGAAGTGGTCATAGAGGGGATAGAACCTCTTAAAAATTGATCATTTTTTTGTCTTCTTTGACAGATTTTGAGAACCATGTACCATAAGGTATATTAAGGACCATTTAGAAAATCTATATCAAAATTTTAGATTAAGACATTCAGACATAAACTATTTGTAGTAAAAGGGAGACCAACCTTCTTAAATAATTCATGATGTATCGATTAAAGAGAGGGTTATGTGAAATTAATATGTCACCACTTTAATTAAGGTAGTTATGCAGAATAACTGCAGTTACACACTTGTTATTCCACTAAATATAGGGCTTATTCTAAATGTGTGTTGTTGATTGTTTGTTTTCATATACTCATCTTTGGGTGACACACCTTATACATCAAACAAATCAAAAATATCCTAAGTACAAACATTGTGATTGTAAACTCCTCCTATCTAATGCATGCATCATCATTTGTAGGAACACTTGGACATCATGGAACACTAGAATGGATAGCATGTCTAAATTTAGAAATCACAAAAATAGGTTTGTAATATATTTTCCCCTTTTATCTAATATTTATAATTCCACTAAAAATATATATTAAATGGGGGTAAAATGTAGCCACCCATATTTGGTGTAAGCCCTATTTCACAATGCTCTTAGGCAAATTGACATATATAGATCTCAAACTATGAAATACATACTTAATGGTACATCTTTCTTGGTGTTTCAATTGTATTCTAATTTTATTTGGCTATTAGACACCTTTGTCTTATCATCTTTAGTGTTATTTACCACATTATAGATATATCTAGCCACTTATTTCATCTTGGGGTCTTTTTAGGCCCTAGTTTAGTTCTACCATTCATGGTTAGTATCAACTATCGATATTGAGCAAAAATGAAGTGACCTAGAGATGTTTTCAATTTATTTTGGGTAAGTTTCACTTTATGACCATTGCTTGGGCATGTTTGAGTTTATTTTTGGTTGGTTTTGTGTGCCACTATGTCCTTTATTCAAATTTAGAGAATCCTATATATACAAATTCATTGTAAGGTATTATAAAAAAAAACTTTACATTATCAAGAGCTATAAAAAATTACATATTACACTTATAGAACTATTAGAGCTAAAAATAAAGTTTACGAAGTTTAATTGACATATGAATGTTTGTACCAAAAGAAAGATAGGAGAAAGAGAACTTTGGATTGTAGTCACAATTACACACACACACACATAATAGTGGGAGATATACATTTGAGTTTGAGACTTCTTTAGAGTATTGTAAATGTACTTCAATGCTTGGTCAGTCAATGGAGATTGGACAAGATTAGTCTAACTCAACCCTTTAATTTGCATCCTGATTTGATATCAGATTACTAGTTCATAATTAAGTTTTTGATCATACAAGTACATCCACATGATTTCAAAGGAAATTAAAGGTAGACACATGCACATCAGTCCAAAATAAAATAGTATATTTTGTGTGAAAGTTCAGTACTAACCACTTCATTTCAATATCAACTATCGATATTGACCATACCCAATGGAAGTGACCATCAAGTAACATGTTATAATGAATTGTACACTAGCATTAACATAGTCCAAATACACAACAATTAGACAATTATAACTAAAACAACTTGGAAAGTAATCTTAGAGCATTCTTACCTTTACTTATACATTTATTACTATATTTAAGATTTTGCAATTTATCATAGTTGAAATAAGTTTTCATGAGTATTGGAGTAAAATGTACTACTATGAATTAATTATTATTTTACTAGCTTTTATCCTATTAACGGTTTTATAACTAAATTAGGATAAAATAGATACATACATGACAGAATTTTCCTATACTGAAGGGCCATGCAAATGTTGGGTGATTCTATTATTATATATTATACTATTAACAAGTTATATATTTATATGACCTTACCTTTACCATGTTAATCTACCTTGATTTCTTACACATGCCTCCATATTGCTCATATCTTACACAATATTGCATGGATATGTTATTTGGTATATTTTGACATTGACAGGATGGTGTATGATAGTATTATTGATCTATGCTTATTCATTGTTGTTTAATTTTATAGTAGGTTATTCATTATTTTCTTATTATATGTGGCCCCTTGGCCTTATATTTTATCTCCTTAGCCTTGGTTATGTATCATTTATTTCCCCTTATTTGTGGCTCCTTGGCCTTGGTTGTGTAGAATTTATTGTGCCTTTTTTATGGCTCCTTATCCTTGGTTGTGTGGCATTTATTTCTCTTTATTTGTGGCTCCTTCCCTAGTTGTGAATAATTTATCACCCCTTTTTATGGATCCTTAAAATTAGTTATACAACATTTATTTCCCCTTATGTGTGGCTCTTTAGCTTTGGTTTTTTACGACATTTAGTATCCCTTGTTTGTGGCCCCTTAGCCTTATACTTGACATTATGTGTCATTATGTGACATTAATTATTGAGCTTATTCTGGTTGTTGAGTTTATGGATGCCATTATCCATATCACAAATATCTATCCTTGTATGTGGTTCCATGATCCATATCATGCACTTTTCCCATGTAGTCATATTCAAAGTGTTTATTAGAGATGATTATTATTGTGTAATTCATTGATATATATGTCTTGGCATGCCACTTATATTCCCTTACATTCTATATGTGACATGCATGATTTGATGTTATATTACTTACTATGATGACATATTATCCACATGATATATGTTTTGACATGATTATATCTTTCTACATAACATGATACAAGTAACTTTTCTTTTGAGATGAGTGACTTATAGGCTACATACCTCACTCAAAAAAGGGTACATATTAGTGGAATTTTTCAGAGATAATTAAGCCTTTATGATTTAAAAAAAATTAAGTTTGGGGGTGGACTTAAAGTTCATATTGTTTCATATAACTAATATTTACCGATTACAAACAATTTTTCAAGGCATATGTAGGGCACATGTACTCCATTTTATAGGATACAAGTTATAGATTTTTAGATATGAGACACATGTAGCATATAGATGTATAGCATTATATATCATTTTATCATCTATTAATTGTGATTATGGATCATGAAATGGTTTCATGCATACACAATTTACCAATATTATTACTAAGCAGTTAAAATGTGTATACATGTTATCAAAGTTTAGCAGTGTTGACACTGATCAGTTCATATAATGGGGACATAGAATTGGTCTATGCATATTTACACTATGGCAGTTATTTTCAAACACATTCAAATATTACTACGCATTAAACACTTGTAAAACTATGAGACCATTTCCATTGGTTGATTTAAGTTCAAATTAGTAATGTAGTTGAGGATTTATGTCATTTAATGAGCTAGGCATTACTCTACAAGCCCATTATGTAACTCACAATTTCTATCTTGGGGTTAAAAGATTAATGTCATATTAGTTACCTAAGAGTTGGGTGCATTTTTAGTCTAATCCATGGCCCTTGCCTTAGTTAAATTTCAAATTGGGGTTTGATCACCCTCAATTTCACCAAGTTCTCCAAATGCTTTAACAGGGAAGTAATGATCTATAGTGCTTCAGTGAGGAAACATCAACTCTAAAAAATTTACAAGGAAACATGATTAACCCACATATAGATGTATTCTATCCTTACTTTTAAGTTTCAATTACCACTTTATGCATTTTTAAATTTTCACTCTATGGACATCAACTACCAAATGTTCAAATTAGGTTTGCTTGGAGCAGCTTGCACATTTGGATCCTTCTCCCAAAGACGTAGTTTTTTGTTCACACTCACTTATGTTTCTATATCCTTTTACTTTAGTATTTTAATTGAATTATAATATTATAATATGAGGAGGGCATTTGTAGATATGAAAATTTAGAATGAGATACTAAAAAATGATAATTTTTTCTAACCTTTACCATACATGACTTGTGCACATATATTTGACTCTTTTTTTCCATTATCTCACATCTACCTACCTATTATAGGTTGTAACCTTCTCAAGGTGTTAATAGTCATGTACAAGAAACCCATAATCTATGTCAAACTAATCATCTATCTTACTCAAACATCTATAGATCATTAGGTCAATGTTCATGTCTCTTGAATTAGAACATTATATTCAAAATATATTATTTGGATGGTTTTATTTAAATATAACTATTACATCCCACACCAAGTGATGATCATATTCCAAATTTAAATCATTCCTATGTGTCAGCCCATATATATATAATGTAGATGGCATGATAAATTAACCTAAAGACACTATTATAAATAAAAAATAGGAATAAACCTATTATATATCTATCGCCTATCTAAAAAGCACATTCAAGGTACTGCACATGCAATAAGACTACCCTATTCTTCCCAATTTATCAACCAGTCACTAGAATTAGGTTTTTACTATGTTTGAATCATTTCAAGAGTTAAGCCAACATTTTTATTTTCAAGTATCAAGTGCCAAGATTCATAGGTTGTATTATTTGAATGGGCACTTTCAAACAAGAACCTAACAAGGATAAATGCATGTGTCTTGATCCCCTCCTTAGAGTATTGGGTATGTAGGGAATGCTCAACCAATCAATGGGGGATGGTTTAAATCAGCTCAACCTATATTTATATCAATTTTGTAGGCAAAAAAATTACATATAGATGGACCTATGGTTACAGGTGAAAGAGAAATATTTTTATGAGTCATGCACATAATCAAACCTCTAGATCCCACATAGAGATGAAATATAAGTAGGTGCACCATCTTATGCCAAAATATAAATCAAATTCCACATAGATGTAATTGTTCAATTTGGAACATATCATCTAATGATTCTTACCTAAGGTTGATGATACCATATAATCACACAAATAAATCTAAAACATGATCTGAATAACCTATAATCTTACTTACAACCTTTCCTACCAACTACCTATAATCTAAGTCCTTTATAAAGTAGTCAAACACTTAGTATCTTATCCCATTACATTATTTCTTATATTTTTCAAGTACATGTGTTAAATTAGCTTTAGTTACTTTACATTCAAATATATGCTTAATTATATTATCATTGTAATCTAATTCTTTTCCAATAATTATATCTAATTGGGGTTAAACATCATATTAACCCCAAAAATAGATAAAACAAACATTAAATTAAATAGGCAAATTTTGATGCAGAAAATCTCTAGCAAAATATCCATAGAAGTTTAAATTATGTCATTTCACTATCAATTTGATTATCTATATATTTTATTTTTAAAACTAGATATTATGTGACACATTATTATGATTTTTATGTTTGGCAAGGTTTTTTTTCTATTTTCTTTCTTTTCAGACATAATTTGGACTTAGATTATATCATATGAGACTATTTTCATGTTTAAATGTCCCAAACTATATAGATAATTGACCTTAATTGTTTTTGATGAATATGGAAGAAAAATCTCTTTTTTTTATTATGGTTTGAAAATATATTAAATTTTTTATTTTATTTTTCTTTGATTTTAAGATATTTTAAAAAATTATAGCATTATCAATATTTAATTTTTTTTTTTACATCTTATTGAACACAAAATTTCATTTAATTGTATTTTCATTATTTTATTTAATAATTGTGTTCTCATATAATAATGTCTATATTTAATGTAAATTTTATATACATTTTATTAATATTGGAAAAAATGAATAAAACTCAAAAATATCTAATATACAAAGGAAATAAAAAACATGTGAATATTATCTTAATAATAAAGAACATCTTAAAGAAAAGAAACCAAACTAAAAAAAATTGTCCATAAATGCATAATGGAAAAAGACATTTTTCAAGTAGCCAAGTACATTTTCCCATTGAAAATGAAGAAATAGTTCTTGAAAATAAATGTGTATGTGGTTCTTTAATGAATACTCAACCTATTCCTTGCAATCACATAAATACATGTTCAGGATTAAAAAATAATGAATCTTCAATTAAAAATTATTTTTTTGGTTAACAATGTTGGAGGCACATCATCTCAAATGTTGTATAGTATATCGAAGGAAATCCTTGTTGATTCTCTATTACCTACTAGTAAAAGAAAAGGAAAAAAATAGCTTATTTAAAATACATATAATTAAAACCTTATTGAGATACATAAGTGATTTATCCATAGAGTAGACCATTTATTGTCTATTCAAACATGTATTTTATGCATGGAGAATTATCTAAGCATGAAAACTTAAATATCAAATGGATTATTCATTTTTTATATGTTATTCATAATGAAAAGGTCGTTGTCTCTCCAAATGGAACAATATGGATACTGGATAATAGCATGTAGTTTTGTAAGTGTTAACATAGGTTGAGGAAATGTTTATAATGTGTGTTAATCCAATTTTATAGGTGCAACATGGTCGTGGAGGCCAATAAAAATATAGTGAACATACTATTAAATTCCCTTAGGACATTAGTGTCATTGTAGAAAAAATCCAAGAAAATTTGATCAAGTGGATATAATTCTTGTAAAAAGACAAGGTCCTCTAGAAAAAACATGTGATTTTTATGTTAGAAAATCGCTAATTGAAATTGTTTTAGATTAAAAAACAACACATGATCCATATTACAAGGATGTCCTTTTTGATGATGATGCATTGACATAATTATCTGCTGAACCTATTGACATGTCTTCTATACTTCTATATGTATGTATTAACATTTAATAATCTCATAAAATAGACCCAACTTTAGATGGATCAAAAACTGTATGTTATGACTACATAGTAAAACCACCTTCCTCATTCGTCCCTATTCTCTTAAATACATGAATAAAAATGGAAATATAAAAGTATTTACAATCAACAAATATATAAGCATCATGTGTTATCCCATGGACAATAGTTGGCATGCCTCCTATAAATGAATACAATACATAAGGTTTAATTGCTATGGCATTTCCTACTTTGTTTTCTATAGGTGAATTTGTGTTTAGAGTACCTCACTTCAAAAAAGCTCAGATGGAAGAATATGAACTTCATTTGATATTCTATTATGATAATATATTTAGTATCCATCCAAGATTTAGGTATTTTATACTTAATCTAATGATACATCATTGTACCCAATGAACAACAATCATTTTTGTTTAAAAATATCGAGGACAATTTTCTAACTATTGTTGCATATCTTTGAGAATAGTTCATGAAATTCTCAATGATAAACTTGTTGAATACTTGATGTACTTTTCTTCTAATTTTTGGGGAATAATATCACATTGGACAAAAATCCTTGTTGAACTAACTGACATGATTGATTTATTAGGTTCTCCTACTTTGTTTCCACATTGAGTTTTGCAGACACCAAATGGCCTGATTTGCATAGTGTAATACCTTCTGAGCTTCTTGAAGATTTATGCCAAAATTATCATTTTAGAATACAAACTATTATCTCCAATCCACATCATACATCCCTTTATATTAATCATAAATTTATAATATTTTGTGAGGAAGTGATAAAAATGCACAAGACTATTGATATTTGTATGCAATAAATTACTTCATTTCATATTTTATTTTTCCAAAATTAGCTTTTTTTATTTAATCTCATATAATTTATTATTATTTTCAGGTATGAATGCCATCATAGAGGATATAGACATATTCATGTATTTTTCTAGCTGAAATATGCAACCAATATTGATACATTAAATTGGAAAAATTAAAGTACATTTTTAAATCTAAAAACCTATTTTGACAAATATATATTGGCTTGGAATCCATGTGATATATTTCATGGAAATCGAATGGTTCATCATTATATTCTTGATGATCCATGTTTATTAAATAAAATGGACAAAATTTTAAGAAATCCTTTTGTTAAGTATGAAGAGATTTTGAATCATGTTCAAATGCATACTAACCGCATAGCAAAAACATGCTTAAGAAATAAAAGAATGATTTTCAATGTTAGTATAAAGCTTCTTGAGAAATAAAACAAACATCTTCCATAGTCATTGAAAATTAATGGAACTAAAAAATACAATCCTTCTCATAATGATGATAGATTGAATATGCGCACAATCCATCCATGCTTTCCATTTGGAGAGAAAATTTTAATTGCCAACATGTTCTTTCATGTGAAGTTGTATTGAAATATATTACAAAATATGCTTCAAAATCATGGAACCAATATGAAATCTAGTACCATATGCTGACAAGAATATTTTAAAGTGTAAGCTAACATGAACCATCTTCAATTGTCTTTGGAAATTTTTTAACTAATAGTACTTTTGATCACGACATTTGTGCATAATACATTTTCCATCTTTTACAAGAAAACCCACTTGTTATGTGTAGTCGATCATTTGTCTCATTAAATCTTGGCAATACTATCCTTTGTCATGTTTATTGTAGTAATTATGACTCAATTGATAATTCAACCTTCATTGATGAATACATGAATTGGCCTTCTTTATTAGATTCGCTATCACTTATAAAAGCTACAAAAAATTGGCCATATGACAAAAATTGCCATGGTAAAAAATGTGAAAAAAATATGTGTTAGCTATTTTTCATGTCTTCCCCAAGTTATTTGTAATTCCTTACAAATATGCTACTACCTATGTATTATTTTGTTGGAGTTAACTTATTTTTTATAAAACCTTTCTAAAAATTATTTTAAACATTGGTTGAACTACAAAACAAGTAGTTAAAAACTAGTTAAGTATGCAAAATTTCAACCACCCATGGCATATTCATTATACAGTTTCTAAAAATGAATTGCTCTCTGATGATGACATTTTTCCTCACAACATTGAATAACTTGTCGAATTACATCTCAACAATGATATTTAGTTTAATGAGCTTGATATACTGGGTTCTCATGATTTTGATATACATCATGTAACTAGAATGAACTTAATATTTTGGATTCATCGAGGTAAAAAATGACTTCCTTTATAGAAATAAATCGAGCCAGATGCTAAATTTATGAATCTCATTATGCCAATGCATTCACTTTAAATGCATTATCTAAAAAATAATAAAGTGTTCTTGATATTATTATTAATCACTAAAATCAACACCATAATGCTTCCATTGAAGATGATTATTCAAGGTAATTATGGTACATGAAAATGATATCTTATCAACAAAATAATATTTGTATTGAATTCATAAGCAACTCATAATAATGGACCATTATTATTGTTTGCACCAATAGGTATTGTAACATTTTTTATTAATGCTTCAATAGTCTATTCATGTCTTCACATACTTATAAAAGAAATGAAACCATTGGAAGAGAAAGAAATTACAGTTTTACTATAGTCTTTATAATATATACATTACATTTCAATCGATGAAATGAGTTTCATAGGGCCAAAACTATTGACACATATTGATCAACTTTTGTAAGAAGCCTTTCCACACCATAAAAATGATCCATTTGGTGCAAGATCTATTATTATCATTGGTGATTTGGGTTAGCTACTTTAAATAAGTGTTATATAATGTATGCTGGAATATCATATGGTTCAACCCTTTGGAAAATGTTCGACATTACTATTACATTGCACATAATTTTTCATTGAAAAGACTTTGATAGCTAGACAACTTTATGAAATCTACTATTGAATGGTGAAATGCCAAACCAAAAGTTAAAAAGTGGAATTTTATTAATATCTTGAACTAATAACTATGTGTCTTCTAAATAAAAAATCTCATTTCATTTATCAACTCACTTATATGCAATAGATATCTTGGCTTCAGTGCATGACAAGGAAATGTTGAAATCCTTGAATGTGCCAATTGCACGAAGCAACACAAAACATACCATGGAAATTAATTTTGGAGATCTAGATGATAAATAATTAGATACCAGAGTTATTTTACCAAAAGGACAACAAATTATGCTTACATTCAATTTGTGGGTTGAGTTTGGCTTGGTCAATGTTGCTCTTGAAAAAATTTATGTTATAGTTTATAGAATTCACACTAAACCACCTGAACTGCCAATTGCTTGTGGTTGTGCATATGAAGAAATATATAGGCCCAACATGTCTTTTGATCGATATGCAAGATGGGATCGACACCCATGTTAGAAAAAAAGAAGAGCAAAGATTGTATTCTTTGTCAAAGCTCCCTTTTAATTGATCATAAGTATTTTACATCCATCGTCTTTGTTTGCTTTATCCATTGACATTTATTAATCATATGAAATAAAATATCAACTTTAAAATCCTCTGCACCAAGCAATTTTCTAAAATCTATTCTTCATATTTCACTTACTTTCTTTTACGAACCATTTGCAAGACAATTATTTTCATAGTTCCACAGTGTTTTGGGGATGGGGGGACAAGGGGCCTAAGTTTGGGGATGTCGGCAACAGGGGGGGTGGGAGGCGGCAGGGGAGCGGTGCTGAAATACATATAGTACTTGAAAAAATAGTTATAAAAAAATGTATATGGATTAAGTATATGTATATTGCATTGAACATCAACAATTTAACATTGTGATTTAATCATTTAAGTTTCAAGTTTGATCTAGTGAACAATGAACATTAACAATTTAACATTGAACATTAAACAATAAACATTGATAATTGAACATTGAATTTTCAAATTTTCATAATGATGATTCATGAATACAATCAAGTATCAACAATGTTAAAAAACAAAATACAATAGTGAAATACTAAAAGTAAATAGTAATTTGTTTTGTCAAACTCACCAATGGACCTCTATTCTTTTTCTAGTCTGTAGTTTCTATGGCAACCTTGGAAAAAAAAACTAAACAGAAAACTTGAAATTTACCTAACCTGAAAGCCACTGTTCATACTAATTCTCATATTCACAAGAGCTCCAAATAAAAAAATTACAAGTAAATACAAATGACTCAATGGCTAATCATCCCCAATGTGGAACTTCTCATCACTAGAACAGTTGGACTCCACACGCTCAAGCTCCTCCAAGCTAATACCAACTAGCGATGTCTGTGTAGCATCATCATCAATCTGTGTTGGCTGCTCTGGCTCTACATCCCATCTGGCTAATGGACTCTCCTTTACGCAAGTGTGTTATAGTCAATGAGACACAAGACACTATGTAGTATGTACAACCACAAGCTTCTCTGCTCTCTTAGAGGTAAGCATGTTCCTCTTCATTGAGTGAATCCAGCTATAAGTAGACCAGTTCCTCTCAGCGGCAAAAGAACTAGAACCTGAGACAACAAACAAAAGGCTTTAGGTAGGCCTTGGGGGGTGGGAGTGGGTCCCACTAGCAATTAGGGTTAGGATAGAAAGCATAAAAATCCATGTTTTTTTTTTTTTTAATTTGAAAAAAATAAAAAAAAACACTTTATGATTTTGTCTTGCATGGGGGACACCTGGACATCCCTTCAAAAAGGGAACGTCTCAAAAACGTCCACTTTCAAAGGGAGACATACCTGGGATGGCGGCAGAACTTAGCGGAGGTGGCGGGACCGCTGGAGGACGTCCCCCTAACGTCCTTGGGACATCCCTGTCCCCGAAACGCAAAGTTTTTTTTTTGGGGTTGGGGCTTGGGGGGCGGGGCGGTGCATCCCCGTGGAACTATACTTACTTTTATATATCCACGTTTACATTGTACCTCCATGTAATTGCTAATGTATTATTTATATTATATATTTAGTGTACTTCATGTAAACATGAAAATTTAAAAGACCAAAATATCTGCTAAACCTGAAAAATGACAAGCAATTTGAAACCCTTGACTGTCATAGAAATTACATTTGACAGGCAGGATGTACGCAAAAATCCAGTGTTAAAAATTTCAGGTAATCGGCGTGCCAAAGTGACAACATTGGTTGAAATCGTTAAGAAAAACCCCAAACTGATCGAACAAATAAAGATAGCACTGTGCATGATAAGAACTAGGTAGAACTTACAACTCTATAAAATTAGAATAAAAGAGGTTTAGATTTATCACGGTTCTCCAGCTCTCTGCTATGATGTTTTTTTTATGACGGTTATATATTTATTATATTTTTTTATAATAATAATAATTAAAGATTTGATTTGAAGAAAAACTTCACAATATTTTAAAAAAACATTTAAATAATATTTTTTTCAACAATTTATCAAAAATTCACCTTACCTTTAAAATATATAATACAAACATACAACCATCAAATTTAGCACCCATAAACTTGATACACATGAAACGAGGGTTGATTTTTTAAGATAATGGCATATTCAATGACGCAGATATTGACCGAATTTCACTGTCAACCCTGAGTGATTAGAATATAGTTCATAGTTAAAGAAAGAACATTAAAGACAATATATATATTTATTGTAATTTTTTAATTTTTAATTTTTAATAATTTGTAAAGGTTTGAAATATAGTCATGTATTAAATTGTTTATTTGTGATGATTGTTCATAATGATAAAAATAGAAATCAAATATTTTAAAGGTTCATGATATCATGTATTTTGGTTATAGTTTGTAAGGTAGTTTATATATATGAAACAATTTCGTATTTTCAATATAAATTATATTTAAAATGTAAAGACTGCGTATCTTATCCCTTATAAAATTTAAACTTGTGATTTTTTGATATAAAAGAAGGAAATACGAGAACCAAATATATATAGAGAGGATAGGGCCCTCAAACTTTTGACAACTTGTTCAATATCCCACATTGCGTACGGTTTTAATTTTTTAAAAAGTGAAAGGGTCGATACACCTACATCTAATAATTAAGTTGTCGATAAATTAATTTATATAATATCAACACATAAACATAACAAAAAGTAAAAACATGCACCTAAAAGTGTCCCCTGCTATGGCATACAATTCAATATAAATACGAATTTAAGAATGTATATTTTATAAATTTTTATATTATATTATACATTTTCTGTCAAATACATCAAATTATACAGAAGAGGATTGAGAATAGCCTTGACACAAGGAGAACTTGCTGGAATACCTGTTTGGATGGACTTAAATAATCTCAAGCACATTCTTAACCTCTATTTTTCGCTACACATACATAAACCATAAATAAATATATCTGTCAAATCAAAATCTATAATAAAAAAATACTTGTTAAAAAAAATTAGAATAAACAATCTTTATATAAAAAAATTATATTATCACAAAACAACTTTATTACAATTTCAATCCCATAAACTATTTGATCTCATAAATCTTTCGTTCGTTCATTCAGCCATCCTGGCTCCTGGGTGTCCGCAGGCCGGCCTTTTCCAAAGAAATGGTCGTCACGCTCTCATTTACGTGTGCGGATGTGTTACTGTTAAAAACGGACAATGACAGTGACGTTCACATCCCGCCAATTAGATACGAACAAATTGGCTCCAATAAGTGGTGGATTCCGTGACTGAACGTACAATACATGAGAAATAGAAAGCGGAATTGCTACCTAACTAGTTGCTACTTGGAACTTGGAAATGATGATGTCTGTTCGATAATCCATCTACTGATTACATCTTCTTCACCGCGATCGCATCGCACACTGCCGACGGGCATTCAACGTTGATACGCAGCAGATTTGTGGCAGGCTGCACTTGCACTTGCAGTTACAGCATTGCATTCACTATTATTGCAGGCACAGCAAGGCAAGGATCCGCTTCGTCTTTTTCATCACCTGATTTCTGTACGATGGCGATATTTATTGAAAAGGGATTCTGACGTTAACTTTAGTTATAAAATCTAGACGTAGCAGAGACCCCTGCACCACCCTGCAATTCTTCTTTATTCCTCGGGAGTCGGAAGGGGAACTCAGCCACTTCATTCTTACAATGCTACGGTCGTACAGATTATTGATATTAACCAGTGTTATGCATATTGTCACGGGGTTAGCTCAACGGAGCTGACCACCCGTGCGGCACCACTTGTTCTAATCCAAATCTCTCATTGTGACGGGACTCTACAAGAATTACGGACTACGTTTTTAGTGTTTTTCTGTACAAAAACATGCACAAACACAGTGGCATTCTACTTGTATAATAAAGGATTAGCAGCGGAAAGAAAAACACAAACTTGCAAAGATCGGGAAATCGACTCAAACAGACATGAGCATTCACACAATGCAAGAATGCTGAGAGTAACGTGTATTTTATTAACTCTTCAGAACAATCTGGTCCAAAGTACAATAAACGGGCCAACTACCAACATACACAACAACCACCGAGTTGGGCTCAGCAGATAATGCTCGGAACCACTCAAATGATTACAATGAACAATGTAGGGAAATCCAAGAACAAACACACCTGTTCTGATTCCTCTTGTTAGGATCTTGCTCCTCAGAAAGAGCACAATATGATTACCAAATATAAGCAATTAAATATGCGGAAATAACCAGAAACACAAGTAACTAGAATTCACCAATAGCACAGAATATGAGAGACAATACACTATCTTGTATTAACACTTTACAGAAAAGAATACTACAAAGAGCCGCCACACTCTTCCACCTTACAGAGGTTTCCCACACCTCAAGTGTACAGTAATTCTTCTTCACAACACTCTCCTACACAAAAAACGGTCCCAACAACCAACTCACACACAGAATTGGTGTTCACCTCTCCAACCAGTCAGTAATAACCCTGCCGGTACACCAAGCACTCTATAGCACTTCAAGTTGATCTCCCATGAACCTGCAACCTGCAATTCAACAGACCAAACTTACATGTAGATCCCCTATGAGCTTGCAACAACCTGCAACTCAATGATCTTACAATGGAAGGAACTTCCTTGCCTTCCTTTCTATCTCATACATTTACAATACATGCCAATGGGTCTATAAATAGATCCCAGATTTAAACAATAACTTAGACTCTTAATTTAGACAATTATCCTCGCAGCTCAAGACTCTAACTGATCTTTACATGCAAACACTTCGTTCACTTAACTAACTGTCCGTGCAACGAACAGTTCTGGAACACACAGGCGACCGACGCCGGTCCCTGCTTGCCTGGTTCTGCCGACGTCCGCCGACTTTCTGCCGTCGCCGGTGGCCTTCTGCACTGGTCACGACCGACGTCGGTCCTGATGTCGACGCCGGTCCCTGGATCTCAGCAACCTTCTGTTCCTATTGTTTGCAAAGAGTTGAAGCTTTTAGCTCCACAACCTAACAATCTCCCACTTGGAGATAAATAGCTGCAACCTGTACCTGTACTTGTACTCCGTCTAGTTTGTTCCCTTGGCTTTGTATCCCTCCTCAAGATCACTCTTGAAGACCAACCACCACAAATTCTGTGGTGCAAACCTTGTCACCCAAATCACCTGCCACATCCGCATCTACAAACCATGTAGAAAATAAATTGAACTTGCATAGCATGTGCACCTGCTGCTAGTCCCTCTAAGAATCCACTGAACTGCCCTCCAATGGTTCTCTCTCGGATTGGCTCCAAACTTGTGACAACTCCCACTGCTTGGGAAAACTCAAGTTTAGTACATACCATGCACTTAACCTCATTATGTGAATCAAGACACCTGTTCTGTGAACTGTCCAACCATCGGCGTGCTAACCGGTCTCACACAATCATCCTGAAACAAAGTCAACAAGACCTTCCATGTCTCTAGAACACACTCATGCCAAAGAATCTTGCTGCTCCCAGATTCTCCATGACACACCCCTGAACTAGCTTTACCTTTAGTTCAGCAATACCTGTATATGTAACCCTGCAACAAGCACATCATATAGAAATAGGATAATGTAGCTAATATTATCCAACCTGGTAAAGAGAAACACAATGATCAAACCTCTATTGCCCTACAGCTAATACAAGACCATATACCCTGATCTTCCATCTCACGTATCCATTTCCGCTCTTCTTCATCCTGAAATCCATTCGTCTCTCAGTGCTTTCTTCCAGCTGACAACTCTACCCAAAACCCCTGTTTGGTTCTCCTCCAAGGAATCACATCCTCATCCATGCCAAGCTCCCACTATTTCCTGGATCTACCTGTTCTGCTTCTTTAACAACTTCCTGGTTCTATACCATAAGTGAGCAACAAGTAGTGTAAAGAAGGGAAATGACAAATTTAAGAACTTACTTACGCCTTCAGTCCTCCATATGGGCGCTTGAGACTCCATGACAGCTAACTGTCCACCCAAAATTTGTCTCAGTGACCGATGCCGATCGCATCTCAGTCTGCAGCCAACCGATGTCGGTTCCCTGCGACTGCCACCTTGCCGACGTCGGTTTCCCCTGGCCGATGCCGGTCGTTATCTGCCTCGAGTCACCGACGTCGGGCTGCACATAGCCGACGTCGGTCCCTGTCTAGACGTCGACGTCAATTTTCCTGTCGACGTCGGTCTCTGTGTTTTTCTAATGAGCCTGAATTTTTTTTGCGAGCTCCTTTTGGATCAAACCCTTGTCCAAATCACCCTTGCTCTGCTTAGAATTCCTCTGCATCTTGTGCCGAACTCTGTCCGTCACCTTCTCCTTGAAAACCAAGGCTTTCCTATTCTTGTCACTAACATCGGATTCTTCAAGAAACGTCACCTTCTTCTTCTGCATACAGAAATCACGATCCATACCTTCCAAATCTGAAAGCATACCCTTTGACTCAAGAACAAGCATCTCCTTCTTATCTATGTGACCAAGCCTATTAAGCCATATCTTTGAATCTACAGCTGAAGTAGATAACCCAGAAAGAGAATCAGTAATACAAGTAGATAGATAAAGCGTACCTACTTTTTTACCTCTAGCTACAATAAGTGTACCCTTGGTAACCTTCCAAGAGTCCGCTGTGAGAGTTACTGTGCAACCCTCATCACCCAAACTTCTAACAGAAATCAAATTCCGCTCCAAAATTAGGACGTGCATGACCTCCTTTAACACCCATGTGTCACGTGTCTGCAATTTTAGCTTCACTTTTCCTTTGCCAACCATCTGACAAGGCTTACCATCCCCTACACAAATTTCTCCAAAGTCTCCCTGGACATACTCATGAAAAAATTCCCTATGTGGGGATGCATGAAAAGAGGCACCAAAATCTAAAACCCAAGATTCTACTTTATCCAAAGAACATACCAGAGCATCCTGTGCAAGGTAATCCGCAACATCTGCTTCTTCTCCATGTCCTTCATGCTGATCTTCACCCGATCTGCAATCTCTCTTTAAGTGCCCTTGCTTTCCACATTTTCAGCAGGTTATTCTGCCATACCTAGACTTGGATCTACTGCCTATCTTCGACCTTGATCTCCCACACTCTATCTTCTCTCTTTGCCTTCCTCTGCCTTCAACACTCAAAGCATCTCTTGATGATTCACCTATGCTTTTTCTGCGTATCTCTTCATTCAAGATCACACTCACAACATCATCCACTTTTAAGACTTTTGAAGCAGACACAGTGTTAGAAACTGCCATTACCAAACCTTCCCAACTTTCAGGTAATGAACACAAGATTAAGAGAGCTCTAATTTCATCATCAAATACAATATTGACTGAACTTAACTAGTTTACCAAACCATGTAAATCACTAAGATGGCTATGAACAGATCCACCTTCCAACATTTGCAAATTAAATAAACGCTTCATAAGAAATACCTTATTAGAAGCTAAGGGTTTTTCATATGAATTTGCCAAAGATTCCATCAACTCCACCGTTGTCTTACACTGTGATAAGCTGGAAATCACAGATGATGCAAGACTCAATCTAATAGATCCCAGAGCCTTCTGATCAAGAACCTCCCATTCTTCATCCTTCATATCTGAGGGTTTGCAATTAACCCCACCCAACGGTAAGTACAAATCTTTCTGATACAGATAGTCCTCAATCTGCATCCTCCACAATTGGTAGTTCTTGCCATTAAACTTTTCCATTCGTAGCTTACTGTCTTCTGCCATTGCTCAACTCCCACTCAAACAAAAACCTTGTGAGTAACCTGTAATCAAAACACACTACCCAGATCTAAACCAATCTGTTAGTATCCCAACCTAGCTCTGATACCACTTGTAGGGAAATCCAAGAACAAACACATCTATTCTGATTCCTCTTGTTAGGATCTTGCTCCTCAGAAAGAGCACAATATGATTACCAAATATAAGCAATTAAATATGCGGAAATAACCAGAAACACAAGTAACTAGAATTCACCAATAGCACAGAATATGAGAGACAATACACTATCTTGTATTAACACTTTACAGAAAAGAATACTACAAAGAGCCGCCACACTCTTCCACCTTACAGAGGTTTCCCACACCTCAAGTGTACAGTAATTCTTCTTCACAACACTCTCCTACACAAAAAATGGTCCCAACAACCAACTCACACACATAATTGGTGTTCACCTCTCCAGCCAGTCAGTAATAACCCTGCCGGTACACCAAGCACTCTATAGCACTTCAAGTTGATCTCCCATGAACCTGCAACCTGCAATTCAACAAACCAAACTTACATGTAGATCTCCTATGAGCTTGCAACAACCTGCAACTCAATGATCTTACAATGGAAGGAACTTCCTTGCCTTTCTTTCTATCTCATACATTTGCAATACATGCCAATGGGTCTATAAATAGATCCCAGACTTAAACAATAACTTAGACTCTTAATTTAGACAATTATCCTCAAAGCTCAAGACTCTAACTGGGCTTTACATGCCAACACTTCATTCACTTAACTAACTGTCCGTGCAACAAATAGTTCTGGAACACACAGGCGACTGACGCTGGTCCCTGCTTGCCTGGTTCTGCCGACGTCGGCTGATTTTCTGTCGTCGTCGGTGGCCATTTGCACTGGTCACAATCGACGTCGGTCCTGATGCCGACGCCAGTCCCTGGATCTCAACAACCTTCTATTTCTACTGTTTGCAAAGAGTTGAAGCTTTTAGCTCCATAACCTAACAAACAATGCCCTCTAAAGGTCTGATTACTCTCTGCCTAGGATATCCCAAGCCTTGCTCCAAGAAATCTGAGACCAACAAAACTACTCACAAACACCTGCACGACGCTTGCACAGACATGTGCCCATGGTCCACATAAACTTAGGATTGACGCACATTGCTTCACAATGATTCGCTTTTCACCACTTTGACAGTTCAGACTTGCATTCACTCAAATCACTATGCAAAGAAAGCTAACCATTTGTTTGATCAAAGAAGACCAACTCGTGAATGTGGATAGGGATGTTGAAGCAACACATCGCTCATAAACCCCCCCACTTAAAAATCGGTGATGTCCTCGGCACTGACACGACTCCTCTGGCAGGAACCCATGAGGTAATCTTCTATTCAAACTCAACCCAGAGATGAAAGATAAACATGTCCCTTCCTCAAACTCAATCCAAGCCAAGAGGCCAACACATCCCCTTTCTAGGCTCTATCCAGAATCCAAAGTCAAGAGACCAATATGTCCCCTTTTCAAACCCAAAGCCAAGAGATAAACACATCCCCTATTCAGGGTCCATCCAGAGTCAAGAGACCAACACATTCCCTTTTCAGACCCAAAGCCAAGAGATAAACACATCCCCTTTTCAAGCTCCATTCAGAGTCAAGAGATCAACACGTCCCCTTTTCAGACCCAAAGCCAAGAGATAAACACATCCCCTTTTCAAGCTCCATCCAGAGTCAAGAGACCAAGGCCAAACTCCATGACCTTAACTTTGAGGGTTTCTTCCCGCTCCCAGCTCGCTGAAAAACTACCATTCCAACACCACTAGAAACTCCCTCTACTTTAGATTGCCAAGTAACCCACTGTCTTCACCTCAACAAACTATTCCAACTGCCACTCCAGTTTAACCCATCACATACACAGAAGGGCACTTAGGCGGGAACCATCACTGGTTCAACTTCATCAGTGACTAAGGTATACAATTGGTTACAAACTAAGAAATATTGATGTCTTAAAATTGCGCTAGATCTTAATCAACAACAATGGGAAGTTTCAAGCTGTGGGACAATGCAGCTTGAAAACAACCTCCAGATTTTAAAGAAGCCGGTCTCTTCTTTTGTATTGGGTGTTGGGGAAAAGGGATAGGAGACTAAATAGAAACGCAAAATGCAGGAATTGAAACCTAACTATGGCGATGTGCCTGAGAGTAATCCTAATCCTAATCTGAGCACAGTGAAACTATTATGTGATTCTATTACATTTAAGAGCAGACAAGTGCATGATCAATGTAAAAGATTGGAATAACAGAAACAGAGGCTAACAACAGGGGAGTCTTTTGCTGAGATACAGGAATTGTCAACAAAGGCATAGTGTTCAATCTTCTTAATAGAATCTTCCAATCACATAGGGGGTGCAGAAGTCACACACAGTCATGTAAATCTTCAGATTCAAGAAAACGAGACAAAAGCAAATAACATTTCCAATCACCACACTAGAAAATCTACAGTATAGACTACTTTGCAAACAACACAGATAACATCAATAAAGGCATGGAGCTCAAATTTTCTCAATTCATTCAGCCACATAAGGGGCACAGAAACATGCACGATTACTTAAACTTTACAACTCAAGAAAATTGAGACAAGAGCAAATGATATTATTGGCCACAAACTTCAAATAGTCTAAAACTATGAGAATTCCCCCCTCCCTAGATTTTACAATTCTTCTTCTTTTATAGCCCCGAATACGTAAATAAAAAATAATAATTTGAACTTTGGCGCATTTAATGCTTCAAAAAGCCATGGTGGAGAAGAACAGCTGCCCTTAACTGTGGCATGGCGATTCCTGACTAGTTCCTCTCTTCGCGCTTGAATTTCAAATTTCATCACCTACTGGGCCGCTCAACTGTCTATTCTGCCTCCATTGTTAGGAGACAAATGGACGGCATCTTTAATGCTTGCAAGCCCCAAAAAAAACTACCCAGTGCATTGTTCCATCTACACAAATTAACTCTCGTCGAATTTCCCTCCATTTTCGCTGTAACAGGTAGACGGGCACTCTGATTTGTTTGTAATGGGAGAGGACCCTTAGCCAATTTATGAAAAACTCTCCTTTAGGCATCGAAAAATGACATTTGGCACTCTCCGCTGGGTTCATCGAAGACACGTGGCCCTCTCCCTTTCCTTGGCTATGCTGTAGATTTATTCAGGACTCATAACAGGCTCTTACGGATGGCGACCCCTGGTAGCTTCCATGGATTTTGAAGTAACACTCGAGGCCCACCACAACCTTTATTCAACAATGAAACTCGAGGATGATCCCTCAGATGTTGACACGTGGAAATCTCTGCTGCTCTTGGGAAGATACGTGGCATCTTTCGCTTCTTCGTCTAAAGGTACGTGGCACCTTCCGTTGCCTTTTGGGGATGGGGTAGAAAGGGACCAGAGAGTGACACTTGGCAGCCTCCGCTGCTCTTAGCACTTAAGAAAAATGAAAGGATGCCTTTATGCATTGAACGAAATCATTGGACCAAAGTCTCCCAGATGACGACACGTGGTGGCTTGCGATTTTTCTCTAAAAAGGTATTTCAGGGCCTCCGCAACTGCCACTTGGCGCTTTCCGCCTTCTCTGCTGCTTTATGTTGAAAGTCTTTGAATGAAGTGCAGAGGCCGATATGAGACGTGAATGTTGACACGTGGTGCGTTCCACTTATCTGCTACTGGGTATGTGGCACGGTCTGCGGTTCTCGAAGGTTACAAGAAGGGGACTCAGGGAATGCCAATTGTCGGCTTTGTCTCCCAAAAAGTGACACTTGGCAGCATCCGCTTGAACTAATACTCAGGCAAAAATGAGACGAAGGAAATAAGAAGGGGGGAAAGACCTGCTCAGAGGGTGACACTTGGCAGCTTCTGCTGCATCTCAACACTTAGGCAAAACGAACCGGCCCTCTGCTTCAAAATTTTGCCGCTTTGCCCGAAGAACCAAAATTGCAGTGCTCGACTGAAAATAATTGAATACGACGTAGAGTAGGAAATTACTCTATAGTTATTGGTGACCATAAGGGCTTTTGAGCCTGCTCAAAAAGAACCCGACTCCCGCTGGATCAAAATTTCAAAATTTGCAGCTTCAAAAGCGCTGTTTGGAAGATAGACCACTCATGGTCGGATAATCCTTGCTTGTTCTGCGAGTCATCAAAAGCCAAATCCAAGCTAATGAGATCCTTGTGCGAGAAGGTTTGCAAGACCTGGGTAGTGGCTTTCAGCTTGGATTCTAGCAGGAAAATAGGAATTAGAATAGTTTCGACCTCAGAGGTTGGAGAATCATCCCGCAAGCTCTAAAAAATTGTTTGATCCCTTTGCCTGGCTAGCATCAATGGTTGGATTTGGTCCACCATCAGCACCGTCCTCTCATTCAAAAATAGGGAAGGAAGGCCCAGTCACACCAGATCTTCAATGTGTTGCCTCATTTCATTGATGCCTTCGTTGACGACATCGAGACAGCTTCTGCAGTTGTTGGCTGTGGCATTACAACTAAGCTCCTCGTTGACCCGTTTTGCAGCGACCATTCTGTCGTGCATCCCCACGACTACCAATGTTGCATCCCTTGAGCTGTAGAGCTTCTCTAATAAAGAATGAGAGTCTGCGACTCTCTAGGAGATCGTGGCCAGAGTGCTTTGTACTGGATTCTTGACCATCTCGCACAGCTGCTGCACGTGGCGTAGGAAGGTGAAAGTGGCCTAAGTTGGAGAATTTTCAAAGAGATTCTCTCCCATGCTGACTTGTAGAGTTCCTTCACCAGCTGCACCACTCTGACACCTCTTGGCCTATTGGCTAGCTCAATTGCTAGTTGCGTGGTCCGCTGCTGCTCTACCTGGAGCTGGGCTTGAAAATCCGCACCCTTGTTCTGTTCTTCCAACAACCTTTGCTGTGATTGGGTAACCTACAGTTGGAGTCCTTAGACTCTTCCTTGCAATGTTGCATTTTCCCATCTTAGAGTTGTTGTTGCATCCTTGCCAAGTACAAGCTCTGCTTTCAAAGAATCATTTTGGGCCTGAATTGCCTGTTGAGTCTAGAGGGAAACAGTATCTTGCAACTATTTCTGCAGACTAGCTATCTCATTGTCCTTCTGATTTATTTGTTCGGCCAAGCTATTGCAATTTGTCTTTTCCATGCCCAGGGCGGCCTCCGTCTTCTGCAGTCTCCTTGATATCCTCAAATAATCTTCTGTGACCACAGAAGTGGATTCGGTCATGGAATCGACTCTCTGTCTTGAGGCCTGAATAGGGACATGTCGATGGTCACTACGTTCATGATGTAGTCTTCCGGCCACATTTGTTCACTCGGCTTGGCAACGTTGGGCGACAAATGGGTCACCGTCAGCTGCTGTTGAATGTGGTCAAATTGTGACCTCAAATGTGGTGCCACCGGTGCTTTATTCTCTTTACTCCTCTTCTTCTCCAATCAGGCTTCTCTTGCCTTCCTTGCGGCATCAGCGTGCGTCTGGAAGGTGGAAGGGGACGCAATATATCCCCTTGCGAAGGGAAATCCTTGCGGCAGACCGTATTGGAGAGCCATTGGCTGGCTAGGGGTGAGTTGAAGGGGCATTTTTTTGGGAATGGAGGGAGAGAAATAGAGTAATGTTAAGGCTTGAGACATCAAGGATGAAGTGAATTGTGAAATGGGAATGCCAGTAGTGGCGGGAGGTGTCATTTGGTTGGGTGGAGGCATGGATTGAGAGGGAGGAGGGGGAGTAATTCCTACCTGAGGAGAAGTTGCAGTGCTCTGCACTGGGCACTGTGAAGGCTGTTCTTCCTCTTCTGGGTCTAATTGGAACTGCACCCTTCTCTTCCTGGGTGTTTTTGATGTTCTCGCCATCTCTAAATCTCTTGTTTAATAACCTGGTATGAACCTTTCGCAAGATAAAAACATGCTTGCTGCAACAAATTTCACTAGGTGCCACAATCACAATGAGCAAGATATTTTCGCAAGAATGCTTGGGAGTTTGTAAACTTTAAAATTTGCTAAGGGATATTTATGGGCCTATCAAGTCCCAAATAGCATTAAATTAAGGCAACTGTTAGCAAATCCTACTCAATCTTCAGGAAATAGCAAGGCGAACACATTATGCGGCGCAAGGTACCTTGGAGATTTTGAAAGATTTGGGGAAGCATTTATTGCGGCAAAAAATAAAGAATTAAAGAATTTTTAAGAGGCCGACTCTGCGTTTAAAACGCTTATTTTAAAGGAAAAGCGGGAAAGCAAAAAATAAAACAAAGCAATGCGGGAATGGAAACTACCTAACTACATTAATTACAAATCCTTATTTTCCTTCGGGATCGAAAATGAACTTTCCCACGTCCTTTTTATGACAAGCCAACTTGCGTTGCCATACCGGTGATTGCAACATATATGTCATTGATGGAATGTTCTCTGCACCAGCCACACAGGTCTGCCTGCACTCGAATGAGTCTGAGCAAAACGTGTATTCGACACCTATGAACTCTTCTTGTCCTTGAATGCCCGTCGAATACTGGTTCTTCATGTTGTCGGGAGTCATCAAGAAATTATGGGCTATTGGTTCTTCATGCTGTGCCTTTTGATATCCATTATCTTTCGGCACATCTTCTTCAAATTCTAGCTTTATTTCATCATCATGCTCCTTGATGACTTCATCCTCTTCCAAGGATGAATTAAAAAGCTGGCATCTCTTCTGCATACTCATTTGAATCTCAGGGCTTTCTGCTTCATCTGAAACCAGCTCAGCGCCTCCTATCTCAATGACTTTATCGAGGGAGTGTCCATATTCCTCCATATCCTCTTGCAGAGTGAGGAAAAAATCTGAAATAATCTCCTCCTCATCAGAAGTTAAGGAAAAAGCTTGCAACTTATCCTCTTGCTCATCAAAAGGGGAGTCTATGGTGATCTCCTCCTCTTTTGTACTGATGTAATCTTCTTGTTTGGCCATGAATTGAGCATATTTTTCTGCATACTCAATTGCTTCCTCTAAAATATATTCTTCTTCGAAAAGGGGGAAAGAAGAAGGCTGTGATGGAAAATAAGAAGCTTCTTGAGTAAGGGTGGAAGGAATTTGAGGGGAAAGTGAGAGTTCAGGATCGTCTTCCCTTGCTGCTATCATAGACTCTGCATTATTGGGGAATTGTCTTGACGATTTTGACCTTGTTCACGAACAGGGGTGGCATATGTTTGATATGGGATTTGTGGTGGTGGGTATGAAGTTTGGTAGACTTGGTAAGGCTAGTTCTCATGAACGCTTAGCCTCTCTTCTAGGAACGCAATCAATCCACACACTTCTAACATCTCATATGTAAGTTCTTGCCAATTCGCCCTCTCAATGGGATCCCACTCACTTTTAATCAGGTCTATTGTGTCCCTTACTTAAGAGATGATATGACAAGGAATCTCTTGGCCATATCCCCTTCTGCTGTCAAGCTCTAACACATATTTTTAAAATACAACAATGCTTTTTTGAAAGTGAAAATAAGGTTAGGTTCAACATGGGATGAGACATATTAGGGGGACTGGGCATAAGACTGATGTGGCTCATAAAAATATGCATCCTCATTGCTCAACATGATTCTAGGAGAAGCTTTTTCTTGATAAAACATATTTGAATGAGAATAAGACTCATAGCTATGAGTTACAGAGTTATACATACCAAAGGGATTTCTTGATGATACTACTTGATTGGCTAGTGACGCAGAGTCGTTAGTGTCGATAAAAACCTCCAAAGGCAGATTGGCTGAAGAATACACCAAAATTCTTCAACTCCTTAAAAGATTGGTCCCATCGAGCATGCCAAAAATTGTTGACGTCTAAAAATTGCGCTAGATCTTAATCAACAACAATGAGAAGTTTCAAGCTGTGGGACAATGCGGCTTGAAAATAACCTCTAGATTTTAAAGAAGCTGGTCTCTTCTTTTGTATTGGGTGTTGGGGAAAGGGGATAGGAGACTAAACAAAAACACAAAATGTAGGAATTGAAACCTAACTATGGCGATGCGCCTGAGAGTAATCCTAATCCTAACCTGAGCACAGTGAAACTATTATGTGATTCTATTACATTTAAGAGTAGACAAGTGCATGATCAATGTAAAAGATTGGAATAACAGAAACAGAGGCTCACAATAGGGGAGTCTTTTGCTGAGATACAGGAATTGTCAACAAAGGCATAGTGTTCAATCTTCTTAATAGAATCTTCCAATCACATAGGAGGCACAGAAGTCATGCACAATCATGTAAATCTTCAAATTCAAGAAAATGAGACAAAAGCAAATAGCATTTCCAATCACCGCACTAGAAAATCTACAGTATAGACTACTTTGCAAACAACACAGATAACATCAATAAAGGCATGGAGCTCAAATTTCCTCAATTCATTCAGCCACATAAGGGGCACAGAAACATGCACGATTACTTAAACTTTACAACTCAAGAAAATTGAGACAAGAGCAAATGATATTATTGGCCACAAACTTCAGATAGTCTAAAACTATGAGAATTCCCCCCCTCCCTAGATTTTACAATTCTTCTTCTTTTATAGCCCCGAATACATAAATAAAAAATAATAATTTGAACTTTGGAGCATTCAATGCTTCGAAAATCCATGGTGGAGAAGAACGGCTGCCCTTAACTGTGGCATGGTGATTCCTGACTAGTTCCTCTCTTCGCGCCTAAATTTCAAATTTCATCACCTATTGGGCCGCTCAACTGTCTATTTTGCCTCCACTGTTAGGAGACAAACAGACGGTGTCTTCAATGCTTTCAAGCCCTAGAAAAAACTACTCGGTGCACTGCTCCATCTACTCAAATTAACTCTCACCGAATTTCCCTCCATTTTCATTATAACAGGTAGACGGGCACTCTGTTCTGTTTGTAATGGGAGAGGACCCTTAGCCAATTTATGAAAAACTCTCCTTTAGGCATCGGAAAATGACATTTGGCACTCTCCATCGGGTTCATCGAAGACACGTGGCCCTCTCCCTTTCCTTGGCTATGCTGTAGATTTATTCGGGACTCATAACAGGCTCTTATGGATGGCGACACCTGGCAGCTTCTGTGGATTTTGAAGTAACACCCGAGGCCCACCACAGCCTTTATTCAGCAATGAAACTCGAGGATGATCCCTCAAACGTTGACACGTGGAAATCTCCGCTGCTCCTGGGAAGATACGTGGCATCTTCCGCTTCTTTGTCTAAAGGTATGTGGCACCTTTCGCTGCCTTTTGGGGATGGGGTAGAAAGGGACCAGAGAGTGACACTTGGTAGCCTCCGCTGCTCTTAGCACTTAAGCAAAATGAAAGGATGCCTTTATGCATTGAACGAAATAATTGGACCAAAGTCTCCCAGATGACGACACGTGGTGGCTTGTGATTTTTCTCCAAAAAGGTATTTCAGGGCCTCCGCAACTACCACTTGGCACTTTCTGCCTTCTCTGCTGCTTTATGTTGAAAGTCTTTGAATGAAGTGCGGACACCGATATGAGACGTGAATGCTGACACATGGTGCATTTCGCTTAACTGCTACTGGGTATGTGGCACGGTCTGCGGTTCTCAAAGGTTACAAAAAGGGGACTCAGGGAATGCCAATTGTCAGCTTTTTCTCCCAAAAAGTGACACTTGGCAGCATCCACTTGAACTAATACTCAAGCAAAAATGAAATGAAGGAAACAAGAAGGGGAAAAGACTTGCTCGGAGGGTGATAGTTGGCAGCTTCCGCTGCATCTCAACACTTAGGCAAAATGAACCAGCCCTCTGCTTCAAAATTCTACCACTTTGCTCAAAGAACCAAAATTGCAGTGCTCGACTGAAAATAATTGAATACGACTTAGAGTAGGAAATTACTCTACAAGAAACAAACTGAATCTCTTGCAACTTCAACAAGTAGACAAGCTTGCCTACACAAGCCACACCAAACTAATGCAACTTTGCAAAATCACCCTGATATTGCCAACCCCCAAACACAGGGTGGAAGAAAATGGTTCCTGACGATCCACCTCTTCAAGACTCTGCAAACCCAACAAAGCCTAAGTGACCCATCAAACTTCCTCTAAAAGAGTATTGAAACTCCAAAAAAGAGCATAACAGGCGAACACAACTCCTCAGACCAAACACCCCAGGTCCAATAACAAGAACAGAGTCCTTACTCAAGAACTCTCCTTTGGAACCCACTTGATGCACTAATCAATTATCTTCTCTATGACAAAACAAGATGATGTTTCCTTGAGCATACTCCATGGCTGTGAAGAACCCACCTCACATCAACGAGAAAAAGGAATCTGTTGCTCCCCTTCAACATCCCAACTGCCAATAAGCAATACAAGATACACTGACTCCTCACCAATTCTTGCACTCTTCTGCATACTCAATTCAACACCCCTTTCATCTTCCCAATCTCACTCCTTTGCACAATCTTCACCACACACTTCTACAATGAATCTAACACAAAGAACTCCAAGATGGGGAAAAACCGTCACTTTACCCTTCCTGGGTCAACCCTATCTCAACACAACGTGGATGGCTTGTAACTACTCTAAGCCTACTTGCACCTCCAAAGGTCTAGAGGCCAAGTTTCCAAGGCTAACTCATTGACTTCCAATTGTAGGACCACCTGAGTCCATGAGAAGTAAGAGGTTTTCAAACACAGATCACCCCCTCTACAATAATCAACCCCAGCAAGTTACAACAACCCCCTCCAAGCCCAAGCCTTACCTAGCATTGAGCTCCCCTAAGCACACACATCGTTTGCACACACAGTGCACCTGAATCCTCCATTTGAACTACAAGCAACACCTACCACTTCAAACAATCTTGGTTGTAGTGATTTCCACCACACGTCTAACACCTCAAATGGAACTGCTTCCCACTTGACTCACTAGTGACTTCTTCTTGCCACCCATGGAAGTGCTCCAAGACTTTTGAGATCTTACTGATGACTCTGGAGTAGCCTTCCTTCCCTAGTCACCAACTAGCTTCCCTGAAGACTTACTCAACCCCTTACCAATGCGTCTACCCATGGATGCACAAGGGCCCAAGGTGCTTTTGGATGAAAAACCATCTCTAAAATCCAACTTGTCAGTGGCCTCCAACAAAAGGCTTTGGAAAGAATCGATATACTCTCTCATCTCCCCCACTTCAACTAACTCAACTTGGTCCTAGCCAACCATGATGCATTCCCAGGTCAGAATTGATCCCTAAGGGCTTCCTTCAGATCCTCCCAAGAGTCCAAACTCCTCGTAGAACTCCTTGATGCAATGTCATTAGCCAAGGTTATATACCAAACCTTTGTCATAACCGTGTGGTACCTTATTGTAGCGTGCACCTCTTATGTGCCTGATAGACCTCTCAAACCTGCCAAATACTCCTCAATGTCCCAAAAGAAATTCTCTAGAAGATGGTCATCTTGTTCACCATCATAACACTCCAGTTCTTTCAACTTGGGGAGCTTCAAGACTATAGAATAAATAGACCTTGATTCTTTCATCAAACCCAGTACCACTGATTGATACAAAGCCACTTCATCCTATAACTTCATCTGGAACACCAAGCTCCCTTCCAACCTTCCAGTAAGTTCCACGATCATCTGCTTCATGGTAGTCACCTTCTCTTCAAGCTCACTGAATCGCGTACCCACACGGTCCCCCATCAATTAGAATTGGGCATCAACTTGGTCAATAAGGCCTTCACCCACAACAGTAACTTTTGACTTACTAACATGGCGACTGCCACCACCTTCACCTTTGCCTTCACCCTACTCTCGACCCCTACTGGCCACCTTCTCGAGCAACATCCTAGACAAATCTCTAGCCATATTGACTCAGACACAACACTGGATTGACTTGACAAGGGAAGGCACAATACAATTTAAGTTAGGCAAACACAATCTTACAAGACACAAACCATGTGCTCTGATACCAACTATCACGAGGCCAGCTTGACGAAGCTGACCACCAGTGTGGCACCACTTGTTCTAACCTGAATCCCTCATTATGATGGGACTATACAAAAATTAAAGACTACACCTTTAGTGTTTACCTGCACAAACACAGTGGCATTCTACTTGTATAATAAAGGATTAGCACTGAAAAGAAAAACATACACTTGTAAAGATCGATAAATTGACTCAAACACACATGAGCATTCACACAATGCAAGAAAGCTAGGAGTAACGTGTATTTTATTAACTCTTCAGGGCAATCTGATCCAAAGTATAATAAATGTGACAACTAGCCAACATACACAACAACCACCGAGTCAGGCTCAACAAATAATGCTCAAAACCACTCAAATGATTACAATGAACAATTCCCTCCCAAGGTCTGATTACTCTCTACCTAGGACAACCCAACCCCTGCTTCAAGAACTCTAATACCAACAAAACTGCTCACAAACACCTGCATGATGCTTGCACAGACATGTGCCCACGGTCCACATAAACTTGTGACTGACACACACTGCTTCACAATGATTCACTTTTCACCACTTTGACAGTTCAGACTTGCATTCACTCAAATCACTATGCAAAGAAAGCTAACCATTTATTTGATCAAGGAAGACCAACTTGTGAATGTGGATAGGGATGTTGAAGCAACACATCCCTCATACATATAATATGACAGATATATCTGAGCAATGATCACTGATTGTTATAATACAATGTTTTCAAAATGTTGCTAGTATTTTACAATAGTGAAATTTAATCTTCATCTCCCAAGTATTTTTTTATGTTCTAGTCAGTTAGTCTGTGCACGAGCAGTCTTGGTTCGATAATCCCATTCTGAATCTAACCAGTCAAGACTCAAGAGAGTTAATCACATCCACCTGCAAGTGAAACTTTCTATGATCTTCCCATTGTTTGACTGGTAAATTATTTGTACCATGGTAGATCGGTTGCCATAGCAAAAATAAAAGTCCTAACTTATTGATTCAATAGTCTCTATGATTTGTTTTTAAATACATCCTAATTTTATGCACATAACCCAAGTTGTAAGAGATTTTAACTTGAAAAACTACATTCCATTACTGCTACTTCTAGCTCGTGTGTTCAATTATTGAGTTTTTCACATTATCAAGTTCACTTAGTATACTATTTTATATGTAAAATTTATAATAAGATTAAGTGAGTTGTAGTTTAATGGTGAGGATGATGGTGTTAAAAGTGCTACCTAACCATCCACCAAAGTATAAATCTTAGGAGATTAAAAAAAGAGATGAGACCGGGATCGTGTCCTAGGCGAATTTGGCGGAATGGATACCCATCAATCCTTGGCACTAAGCCAAATAAGCATTTTGTGCACCTAATCCATATAAAAGCAAGATTTCATTCCAAAAAAAAATCTACAATAAAAGTTGTATAGAGTTTCATACCTCTTTTAATTTATATAAATGTTGTTTCCAAATTGCTCACATTATATAATATGATATCTAAGATTTAATTATATAGTTTCAAGTTAATCTATATTCACATATATTTTATGAGTGGTAGTTCAAAACAACCCATATCTCACATACATAAATGGTTTATTTGGAACACAAATGCTTATAGGTGAAGCATCGGTTTTTTCTAAGGGGTCATCCATCCCAATACTACTCAACTCAAACATGTATAATCATAGAGTTTCCACACAATTAACTTATTGCACTATTTGTAAAACCTTCAACGAGTGTTGTGCCTTATGAAACTTTCATTATAGAGTTCTCTAACTCATTCAATTTCTACAAGGAACGTTTTTGCATACCATCAAATTATGTCATATTATTTTTAGATTCAATTGCATAGTTTTGAGTTATTTCATAAATAGTCAGTCCCAAGAACCCATCTATCATGAGCATGAATAGTCCACTTGACATCTTTAATGATTTTGATATGATTATAAACACTCAAAAATGGCCTTTTGACCTCTATTTTACATTAGATCACTTAACATGTTTAACAATTTTAATATAACTCAAATGCCGACATTTTATATAATTTAATGATTCCATATAATACCTCCAAACATACAATCTTAAAAAAAAAATTCCCTTAACCTTTATTTTATATACATTTATTTGTGCGTTTTAATTCAAATTTAACATTCTTTTATCATTATAACTACTTCGAAGACCTACAAACTCCTTTGTGCCATCTTTGACCTTCTAAGCATCTAAACCTCCTTTAATATTGTTTGCATGGATGTGACCTCATGGTAAGAACATAAAAACACTACAATGAAATCCAAGTTTCATATACATACTTAGGTGAAAAATATAAGCTTATAGCTGAATTTTTTATCAATCATAATCCTATGTTAATTTTTATAATCATATAAAGTTTTTTTTTCTTGACATATATACTTTACTTCATTATTTGAAAGTGTTATAATAAATTGATATTTTATTTATTTTTAAATGAAAAATTATTAAATTAATATTTTTTAAATTTTTGTAAATTTTTTTATAGAATTTAGAGTTATGAATTATAAAAATGTTTTTGAATTAGAGTTATGAATTGGAGAGGAGGAAGGTTTTACAAAATCCAGAGCTCTAAATCAGAATTGGGGCACAAATGGGGGCCAGTCCCCTAAAAATAAATTGACAAAAAACTAACTTAAATACAAACAAAACACTCAAAATCGAACCAGAGAAGCCAATGCTAAAAAGTCACCCTACAATCCATTAAAGATGCATTGACAACATAGAAATAAGAAATCAAATAGCAACAAAAAATACTAGACAAAGCCCCCAAAGAAAAAAAGATAAAAGAAAACAAGCCCAAAGAAAGCCTATAAGCCCAAGAGATGAGGATCATCTAGAAGCACCTGAACATGACTTTGCCTCAAAAGCAAATCATCCAACATCTTCTGGCATCCATCTCAGATAAGTTTTGTATATTCTTGTATCAGTATTTATACCTTTGTTCTGCATCCTCTACATCTCACCAAAACTCATAGATCAACATTCTATTTCCCATCAGTGGAATGAAGAAGACTACAAATCTTTAGTGAATGATCCTACAAACGGGCCTCCACCAACTTCCCATTTAAGATACCTCTTCTGGGCCATTATATACATAATTATTATTTGATCTAGAAAGTCTTCTTTTTAGATGTTTTCGATGTAATCATCTTGATCATCATATTATTGCTATATATGAAGGGTGTTATAGACAATCAACTATATAAAGGGTGTTTCCTCTCCCTCTAAGTTTCATTCCAATCTATAAGGGGTGGGAGGCGTGGGAGGGGTGGAAGGGGGCAGAGGGGGTGGGGAGGAGGCAAGGGAGGTGGCAATCGCTCATGTCACACATATAATAGATATATTGAGAGGTGGAACTAGAGTATCATTTAAATCGTTTCATAGAGAGTAGAGTATAGGCGCTCTCCAATATAAAGTTGAATTGAGTTTAAATATACAGGTAGAGGTAGAGGGGCCATTTATTCTCTATAGCAGAGTCCGTTGGAGTGGAGTGTATGCCCATTTCCATCTATTATATACAGTCACTTTATCAATCAATAAAAATTATAAAATAAAGGCCCACTAAATAAGAATGGTTAATAATTAGGTTTCAAACTCTAACTAATGTCTAAATAAGTATCTAATTATGATAGATGTCTATCTTTTGAAACTATAAATTTATTTTATAAGTTTATTTAAGTAGGAAACACCCTTTATATGTAACATGAGTGATTGCCTATATATGGGGGCCTTAAAGGGGGCTCCACTCAATAGCCCTCCCCCCCTTAATACAAATAATTTTTACTAAAAACTAAAATTCAATAAAAATATATAATAAATTTATTAAAAATAAAAATAAAAATATTATATAAGGGTACAATATTATATAAAATCTTATTGGTTTTCTTAAATGGGAACTAAAACAATTTATAGACCCCTTTGAGCCCTTACTATTGTACTATAAAAACTTAAAAACTATTGGACTCCACTATAGAGAATAAACCTATAAAATCTAATTTATGATTAGTAAAATTATTTATGGGCCCACTAAATAAGAATGGTTAGTTATTAGGTTTCAAACTCCAACTTATGTTTGAATAGTATCTAATTCTGTATCTAAATTTGAAAGATGTTTGAGAAGGCATCAAAATTTAGTAGGTGTATGAGCAGCCCTTAGACTCTATTAATTGTAGATGTATAGTTCATAACTTTTTATAAGTTTATTTTAATCATACACCTATTAAAGTAGATGAAAACTTATCTTAAAGAGCTTTTAAAGGAATAAGTAATAATATGATGATCAAATTGATTATATCAAAAACATTTAAAAAGAAGACTTTCGTAATTGACAAATTGAACCCACAAATATCTAGAAAATTGTACTTTAATACAGTTAAAAAAAAACTTAAACAAATAAAAATCTAATATGTATGAGGCTATCTTTAACATTTTAATACGTTTTATCAAATTTAAGCTTTTCTTAAAAATTATTTGTAATTAATAATTTTTTGAAGTGTAAAAATATAAATATATTATGTTAGAGTTTCCATCATTTAGATATTATTAATGTGTAAAAATTACAGTATATATAATTTTTAAAATAAATTTATTATATATTTTTATTGAATTTTAGTTTTTAGTAAAAATTATTTATAATTTTTAAAAATTAAATATATAAAGGGTGTTTCCTCCCCCTCTAAGTTTTGTTCCAATCTATAAGGTGGGGCTATCTAGTGGAACCCCTCTTCTAGGCCCTTATATATATAGACAATCACTCATGTCACGTATAAAGGGTGTTTCCTACTTAAATATATTTATAAAATAAATTTATAGTTTTAAAAGATATACATTTATCAGAATTAGATACCTATTCAGACACCAGTTGGATTTTGAAACCTAATCACTAACCATTCTTATAAAGTGGGCCCCTATTTTATAATTTTTATTGATCGATAGAGTGATCGTACATACACATATACATTATTTTCATTAAGTTACATATTTTTATGCGTATGTGCCAGCATTTTAAAGAACCCTTAATTGAATAAGAAATAATATGATGACCAAGTTGATTATATCAAAAACATCTAAAAAGAAGACTTTCGTAATTGACAAATTGAACCCACAAACCTCTAGAAAAATCTACTTTAAAAAGTTAAAAAGAAACTTAAACAAATAAAAATCTAGCATGCATGAGGCTTCCTCTGACAAATTTATACGTTCTATCAAATTTGAGCAGTTCTTAAAAACTGTTTGTAATTAATAATTTTTGAAGTGTAAAAATATAAATATATTATATTAGAGTTTCCATCACTCAAATAATATCAGTGTGTAAAAATTATAGTATATATAAATTTTTTAATAAAAATTATTTGTATTCAATAATTTTTAAAAATTAAATATATATTTTATTTAATTTTCCATAAAAACTTTATATTAATTATTGATTATATTTGATTTTTTAAAATTTTAAAAATTATAAAATATATATAATAAAAAATTATTATTAAATATTTTCAATAACTTGTTAAGTAGAAAACTTTCGACTGTGTTAATAGTTGATAATACTCCTCAACTTAAAAATGAGGGTCTTTATTTTTTATTTGAGATTCACCTCTTATTTATTTTGAAATAAAAAAATTGAGATTTATTTTTTATTTATTTTGAAATAAAAAAATTGAGATTTATTTTTTATTTATTTTGAAATAAAAAAATTGAGATTCATCTTTTATTTATTCTCTGTCATAATTGTTAAAATTGAGTTTAAATAGAGAGGGGTTTTATATATAGGGGTCCCGTCTCCATATTATATAGAGATAAGATATATAATCTAGTTGGTTGAGTACCTGTTGATTGGATCTATTAATCTGCATCTCTATATATCTATGTTGGATCTCATTACCACACATATGTCGCAACCAGATAGATAGGGGGCTGGGCCAACCAAATATAACCTTTACTCACCAATCTAAGAGTGGTAGAGTCTGATCTGATCGGATGTGTTAATTAAGTCACACCTTCTATGAAATGATTTAAATGATACTCTAATTCCACCTCTCAATATATCTATTATATATGTAAGATGAGTAATTGCCTATATATATAAGAGCCCAGAAAAGGAGTTGCACTAGATAGTGCACCGCCCACCCCGCCCCTTCGTCCCTCTCATAGATTGGAACGAAACTCAAAAGAAGAAGAAACACCCTTTATATATATTTAATTTTTAAAAATTATTGAATACAAATAATATTTACTAAAAACTGAAATTCAATAAAAACATATAATAAATTTATTTAAAAAAATTATATTTACTATAATTTTTACACACTAATATTATTTGAGTGATGGAAACTCTAACATAATATATTTATATTTTTACATATCAAAAAATATTAATTACAAACAATTTTTTAAGAAAAACTCAAATTTAATAAAACCTATAAAAATGTCAGAATAAATTTCGTGTATACTAGATTTTCATTTCTTTAAGTTTCTTTTTAACTTTATTAAAATAGATTTTAATAAAAGTTTGTGGTTTCAATTTATCAACTACAAATATTTTTGATATAATCAACTTAACATCATATTATTACTTATTCCTTTTGGGCTCTTTAATAAAAGTTTTCATCTACTTTAATAAATGTGTGACTAAAATAAACCTATAAAAAATTATGAACCATACATCTACAATTAATACTTTGAGGACTGCTCGTATATTTTTACACAACAATTAAGAATGATCAAATCTTAGGAATAAAATCCCTCATACTAGAACATTATGCCATGTGAAATATGTGTCACATGATGCAAATGGATTTATTTATTATTATTGCATGGTTTATGAAAATAAATATATATAGGCAATCACTCGTGTCACGTATGTGTAGTTTGAAAATAATATTAGTATATAAAAATCATAGTATATATAAATTTTTTTAATATAAATATATTAGAAAAATTTAAAATTAACGAGTCCTTATTATTGAACTATAATTTTTAGTAAAAACTAAAATTATTAAAAAAAATTATAATTATGAGTAAATTTATAAATTAATATAGATGTTAATTTTATATTGAAAGAAGATTTCATATTTATTTTTTATATAATTTAAAAAAAAAATTACATTAAAAAACTAAATATTGAAAAAATTATGAATATATTTATTAATTTGATGAATTTATTTTTTATGTCAAATAAATATAAAAATTTAAATATAAAATTAAATGACATGAAGATTTATTCTAATTTTTTTATAACAAAGAAGATCATTTTCCATTTATATTTTATGATTCTTCTTTAACAAAGTCACAACATGATGCAATACTTGAATATTATTTACCATTTATATCTTGTGATTCTTCTTTAACAATAATGCTAATTCAATAAAAATACCAAGATATTTATTCTAATTCTATATAATATATTATTTGAATCTTCTATTTATAATGAAGAAGATTATTTCTCATTTATATTTTGTGATTCTTCTTTAACAAAGTCATAACATGATACAATATTTGAATATTATTTTCTATTTATATAAGTGTTAATTTTATATTGGAAGAAGATTTTATATTTATTTTTTTATATATGTATTTTTAAATTTTATATTAAAAAAATAAATATTGAAAAAATTATGAACATATTTGTTAATTTGATGATTTTTTTTTTATGTCAAATAAATATAAAAATTTAAATGTAAAATTAAATGATATGAAAATTTATTCTAATTCTATATAATATATTATCTGAATCTTCTATTTATAATGAAGAAGATTATTTTCATTTATATTTTGTGATTCTTCTTTAACACAGTCACAACATGGTACAATACTTGAATATTATTTTCTATTTATATTTTATGATTCTTCTTTAACAAGATCACAACACGATACAATACTCTCTGATATATTTACATTCACCTTCTCCCAATGTTCTTTTTCCAAGCATAATGGTTTCATGTATCATTATTTTATTTAATTATTATGAATGAAATCAATGAAAAAATATCAATATCAATATTCAAGAAAGTATTTAAAATTGTAACGGGAAGGTTCAAATTTGGCTACATTTTCCAAATTCTCAAGAACATAATCATATAAACAAATATAACAATCCAAAGCTTCGAATAAATCCTTCAATAAAGAATGTATTGGATATAAACCCTAAGATCTATTAAAACATTATAAAATGATGAGAGAAGATGAAGTATTTGGTATGCTAGTCTTTTCTTAGGTTTCCATCCTACTATCATCACTTTATTTGGCTCTGCAAGACTATCTTGCCAACTTTAAACATATTAATTGAGTCTAGCCTTGGTTTAAGCCCTTTGGGTAGTTTTATTATTTAATGGCTCCTTCTCAAGACTCCGCATCATTAAATTTGGCTTAATTTAAAGGAAGTAAAAATAATATCGAAATAGGTTCACAAGTTTTTTCTCAAATTTGCTCACGAGGTAATGTACCCCATGCTCATGAATCTTCACCTGATGTTTTACTTGATTTGATTGCTTTTGATAATTCTTGTAACTGGGTTGAAACCCATACCCTTATTAGCTATTTGCTGGTTGTATCCCTGTTGAATACATTATTCATAGTTGGGTGAAAACTAGTTGGCACCCCCATGGCCTTAAGCTCATAGGGATTCAAAACTTGACCAAGGGTTTTTTCCTTTTCAGGTTTGAAAACACTAAACAATGTGCCACCATTAATAAGCAGGTAAGTGCATGGAGTTGGAGGATAATTTCATGAACATTTACCCCAATGTGCATGCATTATATTAATTTAGGATCATAAATACTAAGCCATACCATATACACATTATAATGCTTATGTATTATGTACAGTTGGCATAATGTATATGTGTTATAATGCATATGCATTATGTGTAGTTGACATAATAAACTCAACATAGAAACAAAATCATAAAAGGCCCAAACTTATGTTTTTTTGTCATTCTCCCTCATTTTATTTTTTTCCCTACCCTTCTCTAGCTTTAACACGATCATGTTCTCCTTGGAGGAGGATAAAACACTTTACAATCACCTATTACCTTGATAAATCAATAATGCCACCATGGAAGAGAGGTAAGCAATAAAAAACCAAGCCTATTAATACTAGATTTTAGCATTTTTTTATTTGTATTATTTTATTGTTACAACCCATTTTTTAATAACTCATTCAACTACAAGAGGATATCCTGCTAACCCTCCTCCTAACCCTTTGCCCCTCTTAGCCCTCATATAGTTACACGAGACCCACTAGGCAGTTGGGTAAGTGCATGGAATTGGAAGCAGGGAGTCTTAAGTAGACATGTTTTCCTTGAAAAACAAAAAACATCAACTTGTATGAATTATTTGAGACACCTATATTCAAAATTTGAATATGTCATAGGAAAATAAATTATAGCATTTCGAGTCTAGTTTTTGAACTACATTTTATTTTTTGAAATGATCAACTATAGTTAGGTCAAACATAATAAATTAGGAGTAACACTATTTTTTTAAAAATGTAGAGTAGATAACTTTCGTGCAGTCCATCATTTTTTTAGCATTGTTTATTTTAAAAAAAAACCCTTTGGTGAAAAGTTAGATAAGATCATCTAGTTTTCAACATATATTGTTTTAAAATTAATTAATGAATATTTATTTTTTTATTAATTTCACAAGTCAATAGACCCTGAAATATGATTAATAATATATAGTCGACTGTGTGGCTCCCCTAACTACCTCAAAAATATTGAAAATTAGATTTTTATTTGAATGTGTATATAATTAGGTCTAGTTTGTAGCCATTTTTTTTAAAATTTGAGTCGATGAATAAAAATATATATGAACATGTATAGTTATGACATATAGCATTATTAAAATACTTACTTAGAAATAAATATAGATAACAACCTTAAGTAATAAAAATAAAATATATATTTAAAAAGATGAGAGTGTAGTCAATGTTGTAGTAATATTTTCAAGAAAAAGTTTGATAAAATTCATAGTGTTTAGCTTGGATGAAGTTGTATTTTGTTGTTTTTAATCAAAAAAATTCATTCAAGTATGTGTTTGTAGGTCCATGCCTCAAGTTTGATAATCCAAACCATTCCCAAACCTTCAGGAATGTGTTTCAAAAGTCAAATATAAAAAACTGTGTACGTGGAATTATCACATATGCAAAACTACATGTGCATGGAATGTTTTACTATTAGTTAGTAAACCAATATACATGGTTTTAGTATTTAAAACTATGTATGTGGTATTGTTATTATAAAAGTGCATACACTGAACAGTTTACTTTTACATTTTCATGCATAGTATATAAATAAAATAAATATTTAAGTATAAGTTTACATTTATGTAGGGATACATAGTTTCTTATACTTTAATTTATATTTTATTTATATAATTTTAGGATGTTTGAGGGTGGTTTTGGACATCTAAGAGCTATAATACAAATTATAGGTTTTGAAGGATCCTATCATATTTCAGACTTAGTCAGATTCTAGGGTTTCAAGGTTTTAGACTTAGCCATATTTTAGGGTTCTAAGATTTCAAGGAGACATCATAAGAGGTATAAAGGTTTCATGATGGGATGTAGGTATGATAGAATAGTATGAGAACATCTCTCACAAAGTGTCACAAGTTGATCCTATCCCATTCCCTGTACACCCCTTAAGGCATACACTTCAGAAGAAATGCATCAACGAGGCCCTAATGCATTTAGGAACCATCTAATGCACAAAATCATACAAAACATGATTCACAATTTTGGATACATTTCTAATAGTAATCCCACAGAGAAAACACACACCTCACTTCTTTCATTCCATGGATCATGGATATTTCTACCAAATTTTGATAAATTTAGGTATTTTTTTGCTTTGTTAGTTATTCTCGATTAATTGACCACCCCTATCAATTAATATGTAGTTAAAAATCCTTGCCATTGTGATTGGATCCTATACCCTAAAACCTAAACTTAAACCTTATGCCTTAAACCTTAAACCTTAAATTGTAAACCCTAAACCAATTGATTTAGCCAAAATTAACATCCTTTAGAGTAAGAATTAGGTTCATAAGGCTCCATTTGGTCCAAATTGCATCACTAATTTTCCCAATTGACTATTTGTCTTAAATTATGATGACATCAAGACTAATTGAGCCTAAAATCACATATTATAGTCAAAAATAGGTTCAACAAGCTCAAATTAGCCTCAATTTCCTTGTTTATTTAACCCTATACCCTAAAACCTAAACCTTATACCCTATACCCTAAGCACCAAACCCTAAACCCTAAATCATAAACCCTAAACCCTAAATCAATCGATTTAGCCCTAGTTAACATCCTTTAGAGCAATAATTATTTTTATAGGGCTTAATTCAACCCAAATTACATCACTTATTACCCTAATTCACTAATTAGCTCAATCTATGTTGACATTGGGACTAATTGTGCCAAAAATCACATTCTATAGTCACAAGTAGGTTTAACAAGCTAAAATTGGCCCCAATTACCTTTACGATTGGACCCTATACCCTAAATTATATACTATTTAAACCTTAAACCAATAATTTTAGCCCTAACTAATATAATTTAGTTAAGAATTAAGTTCACATGTCTCAATTTAGCTCAAATTACATCATTAATTTCCCTAATTGACTAATTGGCTTAATTTGTGATGACATTAGGGCTAATTGAGCCCAAAATCACATTCTATTGTCACAAATAGGTTGAACAAGCTCAAATTATCCCCAATTACCTTTGTAATTAGACCTTATACCCTAAACCCTAAACCTTATACCTTAAAAAATATGCCCTAAACCCTAAACCCTAAATTATAAATGTTAGAGCCTAAATCAATTGATTTAGCCCCAATTAACATCTTTTAGTGTAATGATTATTTTCATAAGGCTCAATTTATCCCAAATCACATCATTGATTACCCAAATTAATTAATTGGCTCAACCTATGATGACATTAGGTCTAAATGAGACCAAAATCACATTATGTAGTCATAAATAGATTTAACAAGCTCAAATTGGCCTTAGTTGTCTTCGTGATTGGACCCTAAATAATAAAACATAAAACTTATACACTATACCCTAAGTACTAAAACTTGACCCTTAAATCATAAACCCAAAAGCCTAAATCAATTGATTTATCCCTAATTAACATTATTTACTATAATAATTATTTTCATATGGCTAAATTTAACCCAAATCACATCACTTATTGTGCTAATTTAGTAATTGCCTCAACCTATGATGACATTTGAGATAATTGAGCCCAAAATCACATTCTATTGTCAAAAGTAGGTTCAATGAGCTCTAATTGGCCCCTAAACCCTAAATAATAAACTCTTTAAACCCTAAACCAAGCATTTTATCCCCAATTAAAATCATTTAGACTAAGAATTAGGTTCATAAGGTTTAGTATGGCTAAAATCACATCACTAATTGCCCCAATTGACTAACTATCTCAATTTGTGATGGCATGGGGGCTAATTGAGCCTAAAATCATAATTTTTAGTCAAAATTAGGATGAAAAAACTTAAGTTATCCCAAATTACCTTTGAAATTGGACCCTAAACCTTAAACTCTAAACCCTATTCATTAAACCTTAAGCCATAAATCTTAAACCCTAAACTAATTAATTAAGCCCAAATAAACATCATTTTGGGTGAAAGTTAGGTTCACATGGCTCAATTTGGCCCAAATTTCATCACTAATTACCCCAATTTACTAATTAGTTTAATATGTGATGACATTTGGGCTAATTGAGTCCAAAATCACATTCTGTAGTCACAAATAAGTTCAACAAGCTCAAATTGGCCCCAATTACCTTCATGATTAGACCCTACACCATAAAACCTAAACCTTATATGATATATCCTAAGCCCTAAACCCTAAACCAAGCTCAAATTGGCCCTAATTACCTTCATGATTAGACCCTACACCCTAAAACCTAAACCTTATATGGTATATCCTAAGCCCTAAACCCTAAACCATAATCCCTAAATTGTAAACGTTGAACCCTAAATCAATCGATTTAACCCCAATTAACATCCTTTCAAGTAATAATTATTTTTATAAGGCTTAATTTATCCCAAATTACATCACTTATCTCCCCAATTGACTAATTATCTCAACCTGTGATGACATTAGGGCTAATTGTGCCTAAAATCACATGCTTTAGTCACAAGTAGGTTCAACATGCTCAAATTGGCCCTAAATGCCTTTTTGATTGAACCTTATACCATATAACCTAAACCATATACCTTAAAACCTAGGCCCTAAACCCTAAACCCTAAGCCCTAAATTATAAACTCTATAAACCCTAAACCAATCATTTTTTACCCTAATTAACATCATTTAAACTATGAATTAGGTTAACATGGCTCAATTTGGCCCAAATCACATCACTAATTGCCCCAATTGACTAATGCTTAAATTTATCAAAATATAGTTCAAATTATTGGAAATATTGTCATTAATGTCAAAGGTCTAGCATTATTGGTGATAAAGGCCCCATTGCATTTAATGATGTTTGTAATTGATATATCTTGGCTAATGTGTGTTAATATTTATTTAATATTAACGAATATATTTTTGGTTACATATGAGACAAAAGAAGGGCCCATGGAGAAGTCAAAGAGACATGGGGTAAAGACAAAAGAAGGATGGGATGGATTTTCCCATGACGAGCCATCTTGAGGAATTCCAAGAGTCACCAAGTGAAGACAAAAGAGGAAGGGCACAATTTCTCACAAAGGGACACTTTGAGGAATACGAAAAGTCACCAAGATAAGGACAAAAGTGGGAAGGATGTTTTTTCTCATGAAGGGTCACCACATGAATTTTCAAAGGCAAGGATATGAAGGGTCATACAAGTTTGGCACCATTTTCCATGAGGATTGAAGGGTCACAAAGGGGGAAGGCCAAAGGTCATTTGGAAAGCTATAAATAAAGGCTTGAGAAGCCATTTGTAAAATGAAGAGATAGAGGTTGATTTGATATTGTAATATCTAGATTAGAAGAGCAATTGTGAGAGATGAATATGATTTGTATTTGTTATATCTAGCTTAGAAGAGCAAAGGTGAGAGAGAGGAAAGAGATGTTGTATTGAACTATCATTTGTTGAGATAGCAATATTGAGAGATAGGTGTGTGGTATACACAAAGGGGTTGGTGCTCTTGTGGGTTGGTGCTCTTGTGGGTTGGTGCTCATGAATATTTGCTGGGTTAGTGCTCAACAAAGGGGTTGGTGCTCCTACAAGTTGGTGCTTGCGAATATTGTTTGGGTTGGTGCTCATTCATATACTTGAGATTATTCTCTGTGGTTTTTCCCACATTGGGTTTCCACGTTATATCTTGTGTCTCTCTCTATCTTGTGTGGTGTTTATTGTTTGAGTTTTATTGCATATCTTGAATGTTTGATTAAGTGGAATTTGGTTGAAGGAAAGTTTTATAAGATATATGATACACTGATTCACCCCCCCCTCTCAGTATATCCCGTGCTTAACATAAATATCCAATATTTATATAATGAAATAAGTGATGCATATGTTTTATTTGTGGGATTACTATTATAAATGTACCTATTGGCAAAAATTGGCCTGCATACAAAACTTGTGCTTATATGGATCAAGCCACTCTTTTGAAACACTTTAAGTAGAATTCTGATTGAGTGATCCAATGGTATAATGAGAAGACTTCATATCACTTTCAAGATTTTGAAACACCTTAAAAAAGCCTTAAAGTGAATTTGATAAAATTTGAGAAGTATATCTAAAGCTACAAGTGAAGGTCATCCCCTATAAGTTATTAAGGTAATAAATATGGTTTTAAAGCTCAGAGATGTCTTGGTGAAGTTCTAATGCCTCCTAGCATCCTTTTGAAGAGAGAAGGATGATAAACATACATATAGAGGAACCAAACTATATTAGCATGTCATGCAAAAATGAATAGGTCAATTTGGTTATGCATTTAATAAATGTAATTAAAATGTCACTCAAAGTGGAAGAATTGCATGGACGTGATGTATTTCATACCAATTTCATTCCTTATAAATTTGGTGTCTTGATGAGTTTTTTTATCTCAATATATAAGCCTTCAAAGATGATCTAGTAGTGTGGGATGTGCACAGGGATATCAAATTAAAGCCAAAAGAAATAGCCATTTGAATTCAAAACTATTTAAAGGATATTGAGGTTGAATGTGGGGATACCAAGTAGAAAAATCTTGAAATCCAGGATCAAGGATCAATAACATGTGGGCGATCAACCAAGTCAATAAGTTAATAAAATCAATAATGCAAAGGCATATCTAACGGTGAGCACAAGGTCAATACATTAGTGTATCCTAATATTTAATGAAATGGTACCAAGTGTCATGATCCTAATGGATTAAACTAATCAATGGCATGCATTTGATCAAGTAGACCAAATATCTACAATGCATTTTCAACTGTGTAATTGAGATCAACAATGCGAATGAAGTCAAGAAGTGCATGAGCCCATGTTAATTGTGAGGTCAAAACCTGGTGTAAATGAATTATTTGAATGAATAATGATAGCAAGGTCCATATAAATCATGTGGGTTTTTGAAGTGTCACAATCTCTACCAGGATCAAGGATCAATAGCTGATGTTGAAAGTCAAGGCTAGGAGACTCCCAAAGAGATGTATGTAATAAATTTGATTAGGTTATAGGGGGAATGAGATGAGGACATGTGTCCAATGCAACTATGATAATATTTTAAAATATGATAAAAATCATGACAAGGATGCCAAATATGTAGACACATCAGATTGAAGGATTTCATGGACCTAGGTAGATGAATGCATAGCGCTAAGATCAAAATGTGATTCAGGTTGAGCCAAAGAAAATATTTCAAATATGATGCTACCATTAAATCTTAGTCATCCACCTTGATAAAATTTCACCTGCAATCTCTTAAAAGGCTAGCATATATTTAAGATCATGTAATTGGTGGTATGATGCCACAAAGAAGTTTTGTGTCTTATTCATGATTATGAGATTAAATAGCCTGATGGGTCTTCATTGACATTATGGATATATGAAAACCAATAATGGGATTGGTTTTCATCTATAGTAGACCTATATTTAGGGTTTGAAGTAGAGGAATAATTATGATTATGAAAGGAGTGTCTTATCTTTTGACATAGTCATATCATCCACTTTCAGTAGGTATATACAATTGTTTAAAACAAACATAGTCATGGCTCAGTCAGGTCCATGGATATGAGGATTTGGTATTTATAATAAATATAAGTGGAGGATGGTGTATAGATCTAAGAGAGTGATCTGGTGGTTGGAGAGTACAAATGGAGCATTAAATGAATTTTCAGAGACTTTGGAGGCTCTTCCTTCTTAGTAGATCATGACTCATCATCCTCAATAACAAATTTCTTATCTTCAAGTGTTTCTCAACCAATGAGGTAACTTGAATACTATTTGGAGCTAATGGAGGTTAATTTGTTGAGGAAGGATTAGTCCTAATTGATCTAAAAATATGGTTGAGAATTTATAGAAGGTGGTTGTAACTCATTTATTGAATTCAGTATGCTCGCTTCTCTCCTCTCTCTCTTCCCTTTTCTCCTATATCTCTCATTTTATTCCCTATTGTGAAGAGTCTCTCAATTTTGAAAAGGGGAGATTCACTGTCTCATTTTTGAAGAGAAAGACACTCTCATTTGATAAGGAAAAACCCTATCAAAATTTATATGAAAGACCTCTTAAAGAAATAAAGATAATTTTTACCTATCTTTTCCCTATAAATTATGGTAATAAGATTGTGCATGATGACATTGTAAATGAATGTCTTCCATGTCCATTATCCTTATTTTTGGCCACTTTTAAGGTGTTTTCAAGCTATTTTCAAGTTTAAACCTATGTTCTTTCTTCCATTAATGAATACTTGGTGTGAATCTTAGAATTCCTCTTTGCTTCATTTATTGCTTGTGAGCCTAGTTTATGAAAAACTTATGCAATTATCTAGTTTTTGAAGTTGTGTGAGCTATGATTGTCTTATGATTCATCAGTGTTTATTTCATGCTTATGTGAGTTATCATTTAAACTTGGTACATCACCAATTTAACTCTCTTAGTAACCATATACCCACTTTTTATCCCTTTTCCAAGCAGAAGCATTAGTTTAGGTGATCCACCAAGAGGAAGTCGACCTTCTCTAGAGGTTCAACCCCATTATAGGATATCCATAGCCTGGGGTTGTTCCTATTTTGTGGCTTAGTTGGAGAGAGCTTGAATAACCCTCTCTAAGGGTGAAAATTAAGAGCACAATAGTTTTTAGCATGCCCGATGGGATCAATGTCAAAGAATATTGGTCAAATTTGTTGCTAGTTTGATCAATTTATAGTGGTTATAGCTTTCATCTTTCAGTATCTGGTGACTCCAAACAATACTCAACATTTTGGTGTAGAGCATTAGCTATCTTTCATGCCAAAGGTGATTACAAGATCATCTTATAGAGGTATTCATTTTGAATTAGGATAAATTTTAAAGAATATTGGTCAAGTTTGTTGCTAGTTTGATCAGTTTGTAGTGGTTATAGCTTTCATCTTTCAGTATCTGGTGACTCTAAACAATACTTGACATTTTGGTGTAGAGCAGTAGCTATGTTTCATGCCTAAGGTGACTACAAGATCAACTTCTAGAGGTATTACTTTTGAATTTTTTGAATTACATTTAAACTCAATAAAAAGGTTGAGGTTTACTAATAATCATCCATACAAACAAAACTTTCCTCCTAAACCAATTTAAAAATCTACCTCTGCAAGACGATCTTTTTTGGGTCCTTTCACTGCCATGGTAGCCCCTAAAGCTTTCCATTTTGTGGATTTCAATGGTTAGAGTCCTTTGGATCTCCAATAATATATTATTATCCCAGTGAAAACTCATAAAAGTTTTCCTTATTTCATGGGAGACCAATCTATAACCCCTTATGAGCACCTCAGAGATATCCAACTTTTGCAATATTCATGATATCACTGAAGCAAATGTGGCCATTAGGTTATTGGCCATCTCATTCAAGGGTAAATCCTTGAAATGGTATAGAAACCTTACTACCAAATCCATTTCATCATGGGACCAATTAGGTGATGCCTTGTGTAAGATCTTGAAGATAAAAGTGACCACTTGTCACTTACAGAATAGTTAAGTGCAATCAAGAGGGCCCCTCATGAGGTTATACAAGATTTCAATACAAGGTTTCAAAAGATGTGGGATAGGATTATAGTATCTATCAATCATAATCCTAATTATGCTTTCCTTTACTATCTAAAATACCTCAATAATTATATTGCAATAATGATTCAGTCTATGGGAGGAAGCACACTACCAAATGCTTATGAGGTGGCAATTAGAGTGGAGAATTGTCTAGTACAAGTTGGAAAGCTTACACCTAGGCCAAAAATTCATTTGTTTCTTTATATTCAACCACATCCTATCATAATTCCTCCCCTTAATACCATTCCCCCAATGCCAACAATTGTTACCATGCCTATACCAAAGCAAGAGAAGGCTTCAACTAGTCAATCTTGTGATTCTCAAGAAAACAATAATTTCTAAGATCTTAAGAGAATAATTCAATCCTTTGGAAATGAATTGGTGAATATGAAGAGGCAAAAATCCTCATTTAGTATAATTTATCAAGATCCATATCAATCTCAACAATAGTCTTATCAAGCTGATAGGCCACCCTATAAAGGAAATTTCCAAGGACAGGGCCAAGGACATGGTTAACCTAGCTATGCTAGGCAAAACAATTATAGTCTAGATGCTACAAGCACCTATAATACTTTGGTCCCTAATCAAAATAATATTTCTATGGAAAGTGAGGGTACTATGTGTAGACACCTAAAACTAGCCACCAATAACCTCTAACCAGACTTTTGACCAATTTCTATCAAAATGCACAAATTGGCCTAAAAACACTAAAACACATTAAATGGTTCAAAATTTTCATAAATAAGTGCCAATTTTGGAAAATGTATCCCTAAATGGGGAAATGAATTTTATGAGACAACTAATTTTGACCAGATAGTTTTGAGTCAAAATAATATTTTCACACTTGGGTGCTTTGGATTGCTTTTTTCTACCAAATTTCTTGCACAAGACACATGCCTTTGTTATTTTGTGTCAAAAAAATCATAAATAGGATAATGGTTCCAATACATCTAACATCACATCCTAATTCTAATTCAATCAGATTTTGAGCCAATAATATGACATTTTGATCATTTTGATTAATTTGAGCACCAATTGCCAAGATTTGTACCAAAATTGATAAATAATGTTTAAGACTAATTAATTTGAATCAAGAGATTAAGTTAATTTTCCATGGATATTTTTGAATATTTCTTTTTTGAAATTTATTATGAGTTTCTACATCATCAAGTGACATCATTTTTTTAGGGAAGGCATCCCTAGGCCATAAATGTAACACATATCTGATTAAGCCCTCCCATGCCTCTTTAATGCCTCTCTATCCCAAATATTTATGAGGGCATTTATTGATTTTAGCCTCCAAAATTGAATGGATTATAAACACACATATTCATCTTGAGATGGATGGTTCAGGTTCATTTTGATCATTTGCAAAAATATGTAAATACAAAGCCTCACAACCATAATTTTAAACTCTTTTGGTGTAAAGTTATAATGCTAAAAATCTCTTTCAAAAGCCATTGATGTAGTGTTATCATGCCCAATTATTGATCCAAGCTAATGACATCACAAATCCATTAGTGCCAAGGATAAAAGGAGATAGCTAAGCCTCTTTTGATGAAGACTCATTAATCACGAGCCGAGAAAGCCACTTCAACAACCATCTTGGAGACACAAGGAAGGTAAAAGGGATTTGTATTTTATTGTTTTAGTTGTGTTTTCATCTTAGTTTTGTTATTATGCTCCCCCTTGAGATAGGATTAAGGTGTTAGTTCATTAGTGTGTTATTTGGATTTGATTTCATACACTAACACTATACTAATCTCCCCTTATTGTAATTGTTCACAAATGGCACGCCTGGTGGGACATAACACCAAAAATTTGATCAAATAGAACTTACAAGCAACCTATTAACCATTTTCATGCAGACTCTTGGAGTGTGGGAGTAAAAGGAGTGAAAATTTTGAGTAAAAATATGTTTTCTTGGAAGTCACAGTTTTGACACTATGGAGTTGTGATGTTGTCCTATAGACCACAATCCTGAAACTAACACGGTAATGATTTTGTCTTAGTAGTGATATTGCATCTTAACTATGTTTTTAGACTAACATTTTCTCTACCTAAAGATCAAGTTGTGATATTGCAATACTACTAATCGATAGTAGAGCTATTTCAATCCAATGATTTTACAAGTAGTGATATTGCAATACCACAAATCTATAGTCATGATATTGTAATACCATGATTTCATTAGTAGCAATATTGTCAGTTTGAGTCATAATATTATAGTTAAATGCTAGTGATTAGCCTAGACCATTGGGGTTAATAAACAATACTGTAACTACCTAAGTTGTAGGTTTTCTTTCTCTGTTGTTGATATTATCTATTATAGTAGAGATATTATTGATTTTTGCTAACTAACTCATGAGTTACGATATTGTGTTAACCAGTCATAGTTTTGTAGAGTTGTGGTATTAGACTATGGAGTTGTAGGATTCCATTGTGTGAATTAGAGAGGTCAATTTACAAAGTTACTTATTTCATTTAAAAAAGTGATTCAAGGCTAAACAAAATTCTGACCATTTCCTTACATGGCCCACTTAAAAAGTGATCAAAACAAGATTAATCTAGTCTTTTTGACCTATTTTCAGGTGCTTATAAAGGATTAAGAACTTTCATTTTGTGCTTAACGAAACACTTAGATGCTTATTTGAATGTTTTTGTGCTTTTTATTCAAAAGTTATGTAACTTAAGGCCAAGGGCCAAAGAACACCACCAAACCTTTCATTTAGTGCTTCAAAATTTAACTGACTTCAAAGTTTTACAAGTTGTTTATCATTGTTTACTTAGTTATGTTTAATCAAAATAAAAGTTGTGCATGTATGCTCTCCCCCATACCCTATAGGTAATTTATGGGATCAAAAGTGCCATCTTTATTACAAATTGCCTTAGTCTAAAGACATAAAAGAGATGTTGTGAAGGCTCTCCCAAAGACCCACATGGCTTAGGTGATCTAGAAACAACTATAAAGCTCTTTTACTTAGTGTTTTATTTTCATTACATTTTGGCTTGTGAGGGGGACTTCATTACCTCCCATAATTTCTATAGGGAATCTTTGACCTGAGGCTTCATCTCCTGGGATAGTCTTCAACCCCTCTCTAAGAAGGGGTATATAAATTGGGATACCCTCACTAAGATGATGGTTTAAGTAGTTAAACCATCTCTGTTAGTAGAGGTCAAGCCTAAAATGTTTGAGCATGTTGGACATTGTACTACACTGAGTGAGTGATTGATGTAGTGGCTGTAAAAAGGGAAATACCTTTTTACAACAAGCCATATGATGTGGAACCAAATGATGTGCACTTATTTTGTATGCTGACGTGAAAGTCACATGCATTTGATCCATCTAGATGTTTGAAAAATTGTTAGTTTAGTTAACCCCACTTTACCATACCTTATCAATTTAGGGCTTAAAATAATTAATTAGTTGATTTGTCTTTGCATTAGATTACTTGGTCTTGTTTGGAGTCAAAACTATTTGTTAACAAAAGGTTACATAACCAAACACATTGTCCACCATTTTCCTTGTTCAAAAATTTATCATAAACTTTGTGTCATATCATCTATTTTGTCACAGTTATGCTACCCATTTGAGTCTAAACCATTTGCCCAATTTTATTAAGACCTTCATTGTTAATTTAAATTCAAAATTTCACCTTTATAAGTTCATAAGGTTGATGTGTTAAGTGGGTTCACCATTTGCACTAAACTCAAAGGAACTTAGGTTTAGTTTCCAATTTGAATTGAGGGCCATTGTTAAATTGATAGTCGTTATCATCATTTGGTAGGACTCAAGTCATCTTGCATATCGCTCACACTTTGAGTCCTAGGCTACATTTTGTACTACCTTTCCTATTTTCCATTTGTCTTGAGTTCATTTGATACAACACTTTTGCCTTAGAAATTTGACAAAATTTGTGTGTGTGTCATTTGAGTTAAGGAGAGTAGTGTTACGCTACTGAAATCATGTTAAACCATTTTACCTTAAAGTCTTGAAACAAGAAGTTTTCACACCTTTTGAGAATTTTAGCATTGTTACGCTACTTAAATTATTTTGAAACTTGTTTCATCAGCCTATTTGCACAAAGTCCAAGTTTTTCCAAAATTTTTAGCCAATTTAAATTTTCTTTGTGAGTCTTTGTCTAGTGCAGTTACACCATTCATCTTTGTCTATCTTATTATTCAAAAGATTATAGTTTGTGCCATTATTTAGGTGAAAATAAACTATCTCCAAGTGCCTTTTGTTTCATTTCTCATACTTTTTGATCAAGTTTATGTCCAAAAGTCAAATGCCTAGTTTTTATTGAAAAGTGTTTAAAATATGTTAGATTAAATATCTCATCTTTGTTTAAAGTCTATCTTTTGACATCGTTTGGCTAAAATTCATAGCATAGCCTGTTTGAGCCTAGATTTTGATGTTGTATTTGGCCAAAAGACCTAGCAAATTTTGTTTTTCCTAGATTAGACTTGTTTAAAACACTTTGATCCTAGAATCTAGCATTTCTATTTTCAATCCTTTTACTTGACCCTTTTTGTGTGAGACGTGTACCTTCAAACATTTGACGTTCGTCTATGTTATCAAAAATCATTATATCAATCATTTTGAATATACATATCCATCCTTTTGACTAGGTTAGATCAAGTTTGACCCACTTTTTAGGCACAACTTTTTTAGAATTTGTAGAACTCTTTTCCTTTTGGTTGTGAAGCACTTACTATGGATCCCAACATGTCTTCCTACACTCGTAGTGGCCTCATGTACAATATAAGATTTAGTAATGTAGTCGCCCAAGAAGAAATGATTCAAGACCCCTATGTAGACAATAATGTTTATGAGATGGATCCTTATCCATTTTATAACACTCAAATAGGGACACAAAACTAAGACTCATTGGCTCATTATTTGGTTAGCATGCCTCCATAATTGGAGCAAGATCAAGAAAAAATAGATCAATACCTAAATAAAGTACCTATAGTTGAAGAACCATTTCCTTAATAACTGTACTATGTTACTACACCATCAACATATGATCCATATTTTTTTGAGTGTCACTTATTGGAAAATAAAGACAAGATTTTGGTTAGAGATATATAAGTAGGGGCTAAGTTTATGTAAGACTTCCCCCATGATAATTTTCCAAGTCTAGTAAAAATGCCTCACAACATACTGTATAGTTAATAGGCTTCTTCTAGAAACCCCTTAGCTCTAGCCCAAATGGTATATCAAGATCCTAGTATGCTTATCAAAGGAAAGGACCTCATGGAGGATCAATTTTTATAGATGTAGATAACATACCAAACTTACTTAAACCTAGCACATAATTTTAATCAGATGACCATGTCAAATAGGCCTCTTATTGACTTAGATCCTTCAATAGGAGTGTTAATAGAATTAATCGGACAAGAAAATTAGGGTGTAGACCCATTCACACAAAACACTTTAGTTGACAACTTATTTCATATACCAACCATCAAAGAGGTGATATGTAGAGTACTAAGTAAAATTTAGTGGACAATATGCATGCAATATCCAATCCAAACCAAAGTAGTGTAGGTACACAAACAACTACTCCAAAAATAATTATACCTTTAATTAACACCATGAGTGGTTCTCTAAATCAAGGAGTAGGAGTTTATACATGCCAACCTCAACCAAATACTACCACTAATCCTAAACTAGTTGCTTCTTTGAGCGCTCAACCAAAAGGGTTAGGTAGCCAACCAACAACCAATGTCGTGCTTCAACAACAAAATATGATGAATCGTACTCCTCCCTAAAAGTTAATGAGTAGTATTCCAAAATAACAAGCAAAATTGAAACTACCAATGCATCAAAGGCATAACATATTACCACCTCAACATGGGGAAACCAATGTTCCACCTTGCTAGGTAACAATAAACATACCTCTTTCCTTGTAGACCAATATACCAATTTAAAGCCAAATGATGTCTAATAAATAATGTACAACTATTTGTTAGCAAAATTTTTTGAATCTCTAAAATGTGTCTACTTCCTAATTGGGATTAGTACAACAAAGAGGTTCCAATTTTCCTTAAGTATCGATCAAGCAACCTTTGCCTTTTGTGTAGAACGTGCCACTAGTTCAAAAATAGGGTCTTGGTTCATAAGTACCCCCTCAACAACAAGGTTTGATTAGTTTACAACAGGTCCCTATTCAACCCTAGCAAGTATAGTATGCTCATATCCCTCTATCCCAACCTCAAAATCCATAAAATAAAGCTTATATACCCAATTCAAACTAGAATATCACACAACCACAAATGCAATTTCAATAATCAATTTCTAATCCATGCATGTATATGTTTGGTCCTTTCCTTAACCAAACCAATATACCCCAAAAAATGCCTCCATCTACCCTAGTCAAAGTCCTCTACTTGAGATCACTCAACCATCTATCTAGGCCAATATTCCACCTCAAACCAATGATCCCTCTAGTTTCCTATCCCAAGAACTTCAACAAATGAAGGATGTGATTGCTACCATTCAAACTGGGAAACAAATCCCAAAAGTTTAAGTTAGATGACATGTGTTCTTATTCATTTAACATGGAGTACTTGTAGATATAATTTCCTCCAAGATACAAACCACCAAAAATTTATAAATATAAGGGGAAAGGTAACCCCAAGGCTCATTTTATTGAGTTTTTTGTTTCATGCCAGCCAGTGGCATATAATGACATACACCTTTATTGTTGTTCACAAGGAGTCTAGAAGGACAAGCATTAGAGTGGTTCTTGAAGTTGCCTAAATATTCTATATCAAATTCTAATGATCTTTCAGATAAGTTTGTGCAATACTTTTCATATAATCTCGAGTATGAGATGTCATTGGTTGACTTGACACAAGCTAAGTAAAAGGCTAGTGAAATTTTTATAAGTTATCTATAGTGATGGAGAGCCTTTGCAAGTCAATTCACTCATAGTTTACCAGATAAACAATTAGCCATTGTGTTTACTAAAAAGTTTCATAGTGAGATATCTTATCATCTAGAACTATAGTGTGCATATACCTTTAAAGAGATCATTGACAAAGGTTTGTTGATTAAGTGAGCCCTTATTAACAAAGGGATCATCAAGCTTACTTCATCAAATCAAAATCAAGGAACCAATCAAGGAAATGGCCAAAACCAGCATCAAGTCCAAGTGTAAGCATCGTAACAGACATAGGCCAATAATAATAATAGACTAAAGTAATTCAATCACAACAAAAATGTGTTTGGAAATGGAGTAATAGAGTCGAGACATGTCCAAATAGTGCAAACACCATCTGCTTAGCCTATGCAGCTTATGAAAATTATGACTAACCCACAACATTTTTAGCAAATGTAGCAAGTGTAATAGCCTAGACCCACATAAAAAATACAAAAACCTTTGCCATTACAAACCCCTCTTTTGAGGAGAATAGTGCAAATTCATCACATTTTTAGTGACCTTGGAGAAGCTATTAAATTTGTGTTTCACAAACTTACCTCCACTATTTTGATTAGTTGGCCTATACTAAAACATTATCTTGAGGGCATTCCTTATCTTTATTGGTACCACCAAAATGAATTCTATGAATATCATCTAGTTAATGGACATAATTTGTGCCACTGTGTGAAAATTAAACATTTGATTCATAATATGTTTGAGAATGGGGAGATAACATTAGATGGTGGTACCTCTACTTCCAATCAAAACCTTGGAATCTTTAAAAACCTTTTTCCAAATCATAACAACCAATCATAGTAGCAACAAAAATAATAATATAAATAATGGATAGTGCAACACCAATAATAATAGTTTTAACAACTAGGGTTGAACTAATAGAATCAACATAATCATCGATAGTAGAACCAACAACGTCTGAATAATGGATAGAAGCAAGGTAAGAATGGTAAAAACCAACAAACCTACATTGTAATTACACATGAATACAACATGGTTTTAGGTCATATTACAAGAGGTCACGTTAACACCATCTCCATCAATCCAAGACCAAATACCAATCAATCAAGACCTTTGCTAAACAATGACAATCCACCAACTCATATTGATAACCCTTCCTTGACTTGAGACCATATATAGGCATACCAAAAAGAAATAATTACTAAATTTATACCCTATAATGATAACTCATCATTACCTCGTGACCATGCACAAGTACACTAGTAATTGAGAATTATCCTATCTGGTCCCCCACCATCACCATCATTTATTAGCAATCATGGTCTTGTATTTAATATTGATTATGAAATCACAACTTGGAGGTCAAAGATTACCATCCCAAGCCCAAAACCATCTACCACTTTACCATCATCCAACTAATTGTTATACCTCAAAACAAGCCATTTAACACTGACTAAGAAAAGAAGTCTGACATTATGGAACAATTGCAAACAATGCCATCACATATTTCCATTTTAGATTTGTTGTGTACATCAACAATCCACAAAACATCCTAAATGATTTCCTTATCCAATACACTATTTCAAGTGACATCTTCCCTAAAAAATTCCAAGCTCTTGATTCAAATTAATTAGCCTTAAACATGATTTATCAATTTTGGTTCAATTCTTGGCAATTGGTGCTCAAATTAATCAAATTGGTCAAAATATTATATTATTGGATCAAAATTTGATTGGATTAGAATTAAGATGAGATGTTAGATGCACTGGAACCGTTATCCCATTTAGGATGTTTTTGAAATAAAATAACAAAATAAAATGTTTTGTGCAAGAAATTAGGTAGAAAAGAGCAATCCAGAGCACCTAGATGCAAAAATGTCATTTTGAATTGAAATGATCTGATCAAAGTTAGTAATTTCATAAAATCCATTGCCCCATTTAGGAACACATTGGCCAAAATTGGTACTTATATATGACAAATTTGAACCATTTAACATGTTTTAGAGTTTTTAGGCCAAACCATGTATTTGGATAGAAACTGGTCAAAAGCTTAGTTGGAAGTTATTGGTGGTAATTTTTAGGTGTCTAAACTATGCCTTGGTATTAGTATTTTAGTAAATCCATTATCCCAAATACTAAGTTTAATTAGGCTTTCATTGATCAATGGCACTAGGGTGCTAGCTATGGATAGAATCAAGCTCTTATGGTTCAAAACACAAAAGTACCTATGATAACAAAACTAGAAGAGCCTCAATAAGGCTAGGGGCTTAATAAAGGACCAAACTAGTTGGATGATATAATGGTTAATTATGAGCAAGAAGAATGCTATGCATTCAATTAATAGGCTAGTTCTATCCAAGCATATATTCTAGTAGTAGCTAATATAAGGTTCAAAATAAGGAACATGGATGGTGATCAGGAATTAGTCAAAGAGCTTCTTACTATTACTCCATTACTATCTAAACTAGCAAAAACCACTACTACTCCAAAGGTTCCAATAGGATCTAAATAATTAGACCTAAGGCAATGCCTTTGTACCCCAAAAATCACAAGTTCAAAGTACAGTTATGGTTCCAAAACATAATAAATAATTGGTGGTTTGACCATCAATATTGTTGAACAAATGAAAAAAGCTAATGTGAGTGTGCTTATGTGGGACATGCTTTCTATGCTTGGTTAGGTGGAAATCCTTTAGGAATGTTTGTCAAAGATCAATGTTTTTGAGAAGCCACCAAGAAAGGAAAATCTATTCCTCACCAATGTAACCAAAGGACCTAATGAGGGGCAATCAAATAAGGTGGTCAAATCTCCTCCCTTTTCCATTTTTTATTATTATTGGTGACTCCTTGGTACATAACTTCTTGGTAAACATTAGAGAAAGTACTATAGTAATGCCATAGTGAATAGTTGATCAACTTAATTTGAAGTATGAACCTCAATCTAAGGGATTTTTACATCTTGATGGATCTTTCACCAAACTAGATGGTATTATCAAAGGTTTAAACTTAACCATATATGCTTGTCCTAGTGTTTAAGTGGCTCAAGATGGGTTGATTCTAAATGTGCCTCCTTGTTTTGATCTATGATTATCTAGAGACTTCACATCAAAAATTCAGGGTTATATAGCAATAGATAGGTCCTACATGACTTTTATAACAAGATATAGGACCAAGGTATCTATCAAAGTTGAGCCTATTACATAATTTCACATAGAGCCTTATAGGCTAGATAGCTCAAACATCAATTGCACCATATTAGATGAAGATGAACACCTGGTTGGTAAAAAAAATAAACACTACCTTGAAGAGATACTTGATATGTTCTTAGATGAGTTATTAAATGAAAATCAATTAATTAACCCTTTAGAAGGTGTTGATGAAAGAGACATGGGTGTCTACTGCTTACATGAGGAGAATGAATCCCTACCATCCCTCACTAGGCCTCAAGAAGATACTAGTGGTTTGTGGAAATTTTTATTTTATGGATAAAGGATAAAACATGGGGTAGGTGTAGGTTCAATGTTGATATCTCCCTCCAATGACAAGTACTTCTCTTTTTATAGGTTCTAATTCAGTTGCTTTTACAATTTAGCTAAGTATGAGGGCCTTCTCCATGGACTTCAATGGGCTAGTAAGAGGGGAATAAAGTAGTTAAAAGTACATAGGGATGGTGAGTTGATAGTGCACCAGGTTAGAGCCAAATAATTACAAATAATCCCTTGATGAGGTCCTACAAACATAGAGTGTGGGACATCTTTGAAGACTTTGAGACCTTCAACATCCAAGCAGTGCCAAGGAACCAAAATCAACTTGATGATAGGTTGGCATCTATGGTAGCTCAGTTTGACATCCCAAATGAGTTGAGGAAGTTCAAGGTACATATAAATGTCAAAATGGTGGTAATACCATCGGTGATAGACAATGAAGCTCATTGGCAGGGCTTTGATAGTGATAATTAGATTACTTGTTTTTTATAGCAATAAGTTGAGTTTTCCTCATTGAACCAAGGTAATTTCTAATATTAGTATGATGATCAAATTGTTTAGCTGAGGTATAACAAGCTTCCTAAATGGATGGTCATCCTTGAAAGTCTTTTCCATGAAGGAGATCATATGAGGAAAGACAAGGTAGTGATGTCAACTAATGAGGAAAACTATGAAAGAGTTCTTATCCTCAAAGACAAAATCCTCAAGATTGTAAAGGTAATAAATAAGGTTGAAAGGCATGATTTCATGTAAATTTTTAGAGAATATGTAGACATATTTTCTTGGGTATACAATGATCTAAGAGGCTTTGATCCCAAGCTAGCCCAACACACTATAGAATTGGAGGCTAATGCCAAGCCTATCAGGTAGAAGAAAAGGTCTATCAACCTCAAAATTAAAGAGATTATGAGGAAAGAATTGACTAAATTGATTAAATATAATATCATCTTTCCTATCAAGAAATCCTCATGGGTAGCCAACTTGGTACCTGTGAGGAATAAAAATGGAGAGATCTAGTTGTGTGTTGAGTTTAAAGATTTGAACAGAGTCTCTTTGAAAGATCACTATTCCTTACCATCCATGAAAAAACTCCTTAAAATGGTTGTTGGTTTATAATGTTTCTCTCTTTTAGATGGGTATTCAGGATACGACTAGGTGTTGGTAAGAGAAGAAGATCAATACAAGACTACCTTCACCACAAAGTGGGGCACATATGCTTATCAAAATATGGACTTTGGATTGTCTAATGTTGAAGATACTTTTCAAAGAGACATGGACATGGATTTCCAAGGATTTTTAAATCATATGGTAATGATCTACTTGAATGAGATAAATTTTTTCTCTAAGATGGCTAGTGAACATGTGGATCACCTAAGATTGATCTTTGAAAAACATAGAGGATATGGGATCTCTTTGAATACAAAAAAAATGTGTGTTTTTTGTTCATGAAGGAAAAATATGAAGACATTATCTCAAAATAGGGACTAACAATTTATCCTTATAGAATAAGTGCCATCTTAGCATTATCTTTACCCAAGCATAAGAAGGGACTCCATATTTTCCTTGGGAAAATAAATGTTGTGAGAAGGTTTATACCTAGTTTTGCCAACATGGTCAAACCCATCACTAACATGCTGAAGAAGAACCAAGTGTTCACTTGGTCAAATGAATGTCAAAAATCATTTGAGGCTATCAAACAAGTCATTTCCCAAGCACCCACACTCATGAATTCTAATTTCTTAAGGGATTTCATATTGTATGCCTTTGCCAATGTTGACAACATATCATCTATGTTGATGCAGAAGAATGGTGAAGGACTTGAGTAGCCAGTTACTTTTTTTAGTCAATAGCTTGAAGGGTATGAGGTAAGGTATACTCTTATAGAAAAACAATGGTACTCTTGTAGAAAAGCAAATCATTGATGTGGTAAGAATCCTTAAAAATTTTAGACCATTGCTCTCCAATATCAATATTTATCTTATGGTTTCTCATCCTATAGTGAGGGACTTCCTTCTTAATAAAGACTTGAATGAGAAGACGATTGGTTGGATTACTAAGGTCATTGAGTATGATGTGGAGATCAAGGTCACTAAGCTAGTGAGAGGAAAAGGCTTATGTGAGCATATGGTTGATGACCTTCAGGAAGATAAAGAAGTTATGTTAGTGACATAAGACAACTCACAAGTGGGTGCACCTCCACCTCACATTATCTGGGTCCTAGATATGACACATTTATTCATAATAGGTGAGTGCCCACAAAGTATGGATAGAGTAAAGGGAAGGTATTTTAGACTTTAGTCCATACCTTATGCATTGGTTGATGGAATTCTATTTAGAAAGGACCTTAATGGAGTGCTTCTAAGGTTCATAGATGATGACCAAGTGACAAGGATCATGAAGCAATTCCATGATGGGCCTGTAGGAGGCCATTTTACTCCAAAAATTGTAGAAAAAAAGGTGATGAGAATTGTGGCCTAGCCTTTTCAAAGATGCATATGCATGGGTCAGAAGGTAGCAAAAGTGTGCTCTCTTTATAGGAAAATAAATATTGACAGCCCTTCCTCTCAACATAATTCAAGTGGAACAACCCTTCATGTAGTGGGGTTTGGATTTCATAAGAATGATCAACCCACCTTCCAATGGAGGATACAAGTGGGCACTCACAACTACTGACTACTTCACTAGGTAGGTGGAAGCAATTGACCTAAAAGAAGCCAATGAAACAATAGTGTTAGAATTTTATGATATCATAGTAACAAGGTTTGGTGTACCAACAACAATAATTTCAGATAATGCATTAGAATTTGTTGGCATGAGGACAAGTGAGTGTGCACTTAAGCTGGGCATCTACCTTAGTACATCCTCAAATTATAACCTCTAAAGTAATGGATTGACAGAGTCAAGCTGGGCATCTACCTTAGTACATCCTCAAATTATAACCTCTAAAGTAATGGACTGACAGAGTCAATAAATAAAAATTTGATAAGAATCATCAAGAGGACTATGGAAGAGAATCAGAGAGTGTGGTACACAAAGTAAAGGACAACCTTATGGGATAATAGAGTGAATCCCAAAGTTGCCATTGATAATTCACCATATGTCCTTATATATGGGAGGGAAGCAAAATTTCCCATTTTTATTGAGTTACCTACCTTGGAATTAGCCCATCAGCTTGAGTTGATGGACAGTGAGCTTATAAACATGAGGATGGTAGAGCTCATAGAACTTGAAGAAGAAAGGGACCTTACAATGAAGACACTAGAGTCACATCAAGCTCAAGTCAAGAAAGCCTTTGACAAGAGAGACACAATAAAGGAAATCAAAGAAGGGCATCTAGTCCTCAAGTGGTATTCAAATAAGCCCAATCCAGGTAACCATACCAATTTTGATAGCTTATGGAGTGGCCCTTACTTGATCCATGGATGCAAACAACATAATGATTTTCATCTTGCCCAATTAGATGGAGAGGAATTACCTATCCTAGTCAATGGCATTAATTTAAAACCTTGATATTAGAAGAGTTTTCAACCATTATATATATTAAATTATTTTTTTAATGTTTTCCTATAAGTGCCTTGTGCATATTATTTTCAATCGTGTGTTTCCTTTTCCCTAAGTGTCTTGGGCACAATGTTGTTTTGTTTATTTTCATACTTGTTGATTCAAAAGAAGGCCTTAAAAAAAGGGACATCCTTGTATTAGTTTCATATCATCTAGGAAGAAGTATTTGTGACCCCGTATGTCTAATGGATCATACAAGGTAACTAATTTGTTACATAGTAGGTATGCAATCCTAGGAGGTCACCAAAAATGTTGGCCAAAATTGGCCTACATACAAAACTTGTGCCTAGATGGATCATGCCACTCTTTTGAAACACTTTAAGTATAATTATAATTGAGTGAGTGATCCAATGGTGGAAGGAGAAGACCTCATATCATTTGAAAGATTTTGAAATACCTTAAGCAAGCCTTAAAGTGAATTTGATAAATTTTGAGAAATAGATCTAAAGCTACAAGTGAAGGTCAGCCCCTACAACTTATTAAGGTAATAAAGATGGTTTTGAAGCTTATAAATATCTTGGTGAATTTATAATGACTCTTATCATCATTTTGAAGAGAGAAGGATGACAAGCATAAGTCTAGAAGAACTAGACTGTCTTAACATGTCATATGGGAATGAACAAGTTAGTTTGGTTATGCATTTAATAAGTGTAATTTAAATGTCAAATAAAGTGGGAAAATTATGTGGAAATTATATAATTCATACCAAGTTCATCCCTGAAAAATTTGGTGTCTTGATGAGTTTTTTATCTCAAGATATAAGCCTTCAAAGATGATCTAGCAGTGTGGGACATGCCTACAGATGTCAAATTAAAGCCACAGGAAATAGCCATTTGGATTCAAAAATATTCAAAGGATATTGAGGTTCAATGTGAGGCTACCAAGTGGTGAAATATCAAAATCTAGGATCAAGGATCAATTGCATGTGGATGATCAATCAAGTCAATAAGTCAAGAAGATCAACTACATGCATTCAATCATGCAAAGGCATATCTAACGACAAGCATAAGGTCAACAATTTAGTGTATCCTAAGATTGAATGCAATGGTGCCAAGTGTCATGGTCATGGTGGATTAAGTAGATCAATAACATGTATTTGATCAAGCAAACTAAAGATCTATGATACACATTTAACTGTACAATTGAATCAATGGTGTGAATGATGTCAATAAGTCAATGAGCTCATAATGCATGTGAGGTCACCATGTGATGTAATCATGTTAATAAAATGAAGATTGATAGTAGGGTCCATAGAAATAATGTATAGGTGCCAAGTTTCACAATCTCTTCCAAGATCAAGGATCAATGGCCAATGTTAAAATTAAAGGCTAAGAGACTCCCGAAGAGATCGACAAAGTAAATTTAATCAGGTTCTAGGGGGTATGAGATGAGGACACGTATTCAAAGAAAATATGATCATATTTTAAAATATGATAAAAATTATGGTAGGGATACCATGTAGGCAAAAATGTCAGATTGAAGGATTTCATAGACGCAGGTAGGTGAATGCATAAAGCTAAGATCAATATGTGATTCAAGTTGAGCTAGAATAAAATTTCAAATCTAATGCTGCCATTAAAGCTCAATTATCCACCTTGACAAACTTGCACCTATAGTATCTTAAAAGGATAACATATTTTCAAGCTCAGGTAATTGGTGGTATGATGCCACTAAGAATTTTTGTGTCTTATTCATGATCATGAGATTAAATAGCCTGATGGGTCTTGATTAACATTATGGATATATGAAAACCAAAAATGGGATTGGTTTTCATCTATAGTAGACCTATGTTCAAGGTTTGAAGTAGAGGAAGTGTTATGATTATGAAAGGAGTGTCTTATATTTTGACATAGTCATATCATCCACTTTCATTAGGTACATGCAACTGCTTAAAACAAACATATTCATGGCTTAGTCAGGTCCATGGATATGAGTATTTTGTCTTTATAACAAAGATAAGTGGAGGATAGTGTAGAAATCCAAGAGAGAGATTTGGTGGTTGGAGAGTGAAAGTGGATAATTAAATGATTTTTCAAAGTCTTTGGAGGCTCTTCCTTCTTAGTAGATCATGAATCATCATCCTCAACAACAAAGTTCTTGTATTCAATTATGTTTCTCAGCCAATGAGGTAACTTGAAAACTATTTGGAGCTAATAAAGGTTAATTTATTAAGGAAGGATTAGTCCTAATTTATCCAAAAAATATGGTTGAGAATTCATATAAGGTGGTTGTGGTTCATTTATTGAATTCGGTCTGCTCGCTTCTCTCTTCTCTCTCTTCCCTTTTCTCTTATATCTCCCATTTTCTTCCTTGTTGTAAAGAGACTCTCAATTTTGAAAAGGGGAGATTCACTCTCTCATTTTTGAAGAGAAAAAGACTCTCATTTGAAAAGGTAAAACCCTATAAAAATTTGTATGAAAGACCTCTTGAAGCAATTAGTATAATTTTTACCTATCTCTTACCTCTAAATTATGGTAGCAAGCTTGTGCATGATGGCATTGTGAAGGAGTGTCTTCCATGTCCATTGTCCTTATTTTTGGCCTCTTTTAAGGTGTTTTCAAGATATTTATAGGTATGAAATTATGCTCTTTCTACCATTAATGAATGCTTGGTGTGAATCTTAGAATTATTTTTTGTTTCATTCACTACTTGTGAGCCTAGTTTATGAAACACTTATGCAATTAGCTAGTTTGTGAGGTTGTGTGAGATAGGATTGTCTTATGCTTAATTAGTGTTTATTTCATGCTTATGTGAGTTCTCATTTAAACTTGGTGAATCACCCATTTAAATCTTGTAGTAGCATTATACCTCCACTCTATCCCTTTTAAAAGTAAAATAATTAGTTTAGGTGATCCACCAAGAGGAAGTTGACCTTCTCTAGAGGTTCAACCCCACTAAAGGATTCCCATAGCCTAGGTTGTTCCCATTTTGTGGTTTAGTTAGAGAGAGCCTAAATAACCCTCTCCAAGGGTGAAAAGTTAGACAAAAATAGTACCCCATAATTGGAAATCATGTTGTGTATGCCTTTATGCATTAGATGGTTATGTATGCATTAGGGGCTCACCAATGCATTTTTCCCAGAGTGTATGCCTTAAGGGGTGCAAAGGGAATGGGGTGGGATCAAATTGTGGCATTTAATGAGAGATGTTATCATACTATTTTGCATACCTACATCCCATCATGAAACCTTCATACCTTCTATGATGTCTCCTTGAAATTTTGAAACCTTAAAAACTGCCTAAGTCTGGAACCCTGAAACCCTAGAATCTAAGTCTGAAATATGATAGGATCCTCCAAAACCTAGAATTTACATTATAGTTCCTAGAGGATCCAAAACCACTCTCAAACGTCCTAAAAGTATATAAATAAAATATAACTTAAAGTATAATAAATTATATGTCCTTATCTAAATGTAAATTTATACTTAAATGTTTATTTTATTTATATACTATGCATGCCAATGTAATACTAAACTATTTTGCATACACACATTATAATAACAATATTGCATACATAGTTCTAAACACTAAAACCATGTATGTGGACTTGGATTGGTAATTTATGAGCCTATGTGCCAAGATTGTGTATGCACTTTTTTGAAACTATGTATGTATAAATATTGAAATCAATTTGAATGCAAAATATGTCTGTTTTTTGGTCCCCTATCTCCCTGCATTTACCTAGTTATGAGGATTTAGTTGCACATAGTGGAAAATAAAATAGAAGTTGAACAAACAATTAGGATAATGATTGACCCCACTTCGACCAACATCTACCACACCTATTTGGTGAATACCCTAGAGTAAGTATTACGTCAAGCTAACTTTATAAAAAGTCAAATGGATAGATGAACATCATATAGGGATAGATGTAGGGCTTAATATGCTGAAAATTGTTAGTACATGATGTGAAGGATAAATAAATATCAAAATACACAATTTTTTCCTTATTCATCAAGCCAACAACCAATGCACCCTTACACTATCCAAAAAATGCTTCCCAATCTATAGATGTCAACTGATTCAATTGTTTTGAAAAGTAATGTAAAACCCTAAGTAGATAAAAGACTACATAATAAAATACTATAGTATTAATAACCACTGATTTAAATAATAATTGATTTTTTCGTTTAGCCAATAAATATCAATGAATTAATAAGGGTGTACTTAACTAAAAAAATGACTGTAATAGACAAGTGGTAGGCTAAAAAGTGTTTTAGGAGTAAGAAAGAATGTCATCAACATGAAACATGTGTCAGAACCCCCTTCGAATGGTAGTGCAACTGTTTCTACCTCAAATTTGCTTTTCAGACTATAAAGAAAGAAACTAGAAGAAAGTAAAGGACAAGGCTTGGAAGTACCTGGACATAAGATTGCGCACCGTAAATCCAGACGTTCGTGGGCACTCCTCTTTGGCTGTGGAGGAATGACACCTGCAAGAAAAAAGAAAACTAGGACAAGAAAAACGTTAGACAGATAGGCAGTGGGTTGCCAAGCAAAGGCTTGTTCCCAGAAGTGTAAAAACTTCCTTAAGGGAGGTCAACCCACTGTTTTGATAGGATAAGTGACTGATAAAAGACAGAATGACAGAATACAGAAGTGACAAAAAGATTAGAAAGGAAAGAAGAAAACAAAATGATTACCTGAATGAAGGAGTTGGGCTGAAGACAGTCGCCGAGGTCGGTAATGTCGCCGGCGTCGGTTAGCTGATCTGCCGTCGTCGGCTATCCTGCCGACGTCGGTCGGGGAAGTGACCAGCGTCGGTCAGGGTTGTGGCCTGTAGTCGGGTTTGAGCAGGGTCTGGTCTGAGTCTTGGTCTGTGGTCTGTCTGTGGACGGGTTTGAGGTTGATGGACGGGTCTGAGTCTGATGGACGGGTCTGTGGATGGTCTTAGGCAGAGATACAGAGGAGATGAAGAGACACAGAGGAAGGGGAAGAGGAGGATTCACAGAGGAAGGGGCCTGAGAAGGCTTTGCAGCCTCTCAGGGGGGAGGGACAAAGGAAGAGACACAGAGGACAATAGAAGATAGATTATTGAAAAACAAATGAAATAAAATATCAGACTAGCTTACCTTTAGCTTGCTGAATGAAGAGGAAGGAGATGTTGCTGGAGCCACAGAAGAGTTGCTGCCAGGAGGAGATACTGATCCAGGGCCTATTTCACCTGTTGCTGCTGCTACTGCACGAGGTTAAGATAGAGGAGAGATGAGAGTCAAAGCGCTGAGAGAAGCTGTTTGCGAGCTCAAGAGTCCAGGGGGTGCAACGGACGCAGAAGGGGATAATGAAGGCTACCGACGCTGGCAGTTTCACCGACGTCAGCTGAAGGGTCGCCGACGTCGGCGGTCGCAGGATGGGCACAGAGGCTAAAAATAGCCTCTGCCCATTCTTGCACGCCGCCGAGCGAGGGGTCATGGGCAGAACGGTCGCAAGGTTGCCAAAATGGACGAGGGGGGATATAATGGTGAGATTTGGGCTAATAAATGCTAGGGGAAGGTGGAGGGATTCAAGGGAGGATCCAAGGAGGCAAGGGTAGGGTGGAAAAGGGGGCCTCAATTAATTAAAATATGTTAATTTCTAATTAATAAGACCTAGGTGGGTTAGGGACCAAGGAGGACTAGGAGGGAGAAAGGACCAAGGGGGAGAACCAAGGTGCAGACATGTTTGCGGTGTCTACATTTGCCCCTTTTTGTCTTGTTGGTTGTTCTAGACGAACTGCAAGACAAAAACAGGAGTTGGTTGCCCCAGAAAAAGGATGGGGTGTTCCCCCCTCAAAGCGATAGTCGAGAGAAGGGAACCGAAGATCGAGTGTCGATTTGACAAAGAAATGGATAGAAGAGAGTGAGTGAAAATGCTGCCATAGTCATGATTGCGCGTAGTCCACTTCACGAGAGGGTCAGGTCAAATTGTCGCATCGTCAAGGGTCAAGGAGTGCCAAAATTGAAGTAACCGGGCCCCAGCATTTAGTCATCTGCTGATCGGGTCACTCAATCTAAGCTGAAGCTCCAAATGGTCGTCGTGTCCCAGGTATCCAGGGCTCAGGAAGTGCTCCCAGAAACACGAAAAAGCCACAAGTAGTAGGGATCAACTGGCTCGTGATCCTACACTTGTGAAGGGTCAAAAAAGTCTGCGAACAATTCTGCTAACCAGCCGTGGAATAGCATACATGCAAAAACAACCAAGGCAACATTGTCTTGGAAGAAGGTCAAAGAAGAAGGAGATAGGCATGGTTGCCAATGGTCATTGGTCAAGAGGATGGATGGACGAAAGGATGCGGCCGAGCTAACCCCAGAAGACCCCATGTCAACTGAGTGCTGCCTACATAGCCCTGGTGATAGGGCCTCAGGCCGATGTAGTTCTCCCTAAAAGGGAGGGAGGGATAGAGGGATTGATTGGTCTTGGTCAAAGGTCGATGAGTGGTTGCGGACAAAGGTCTTGGTCAAAGTGACGAAGTTGGGCATGATAAGAGTCAAAGAAGAGAAGGTTTGTCCATCGTAGAGATGAACAAAAGGGGGTGGTCGAGCTAACCTCAGAAGATGTGGTATCTGAGTGCTGCCTACATAGCCCTTGTCCTAGGGCCTCAGACCAATGTAGTTCGGACAAAGAGGGTCAAAATGGTCGATGATGAGCTTGGTCATGTGTCGAAATGACGAAGGTAAGATGAAGATAAAAGGATGCTACAGATGGTGTATTCTGTAGAAGTGGTCGAGAGTCTTTCATCCTTAGCAAGTTTCCATAGTCGCGATGGATGTATGCTAAAAATGAATAAAGGGTCTATTTATGCTTCAGCAAGTATTGGTTTATGCTTAACATAAATTGGGTCTGGTCGGTAGTTTCCATGTGTATTGGTGTCCATGGGAACTATGCGAAATGGTCAAGGATGATGCCTGATGTCGTGTTGAAAATGTCGAGGCTGGAGTGAAAAATGTTGAAGTTGGCTTGGTTTAAGGATGAGTCGACAAGAGACGTGGCCAAAGCGTGACCAAAGTGTAGAGAAAAGGTGAAAGGCAAACTGCTCTTTCATCGACAAGGACCAGAAAGGAAGCATAGATAGGGGTGATTAGAACCAAAGCCCCATTCATGCATTACGTCGTTGACCAGTGTTGAGTTAGAACGGTAATCGAATCACTTTGACATTAAAGTGAGCTCGAAGTCCCTTGAGTCGGTGATAGGAGGAGGATAGGGTAACCCAGTGTAAGAGCAGGAATAACCTTGCCCCTTTTTATAGGAGACCCTGAGACAACTACAAGCCAATATCCGTGACTCGGTTTTTTTTTTTTTTTTTTTGCGCAGACTGATCGATGCGGGAAGCCTGCATAGAGATGTCATTTGATGTAATGGTCATGTTGCGAAGCTGATCGATGCGGGAAGCTTCTAAAATAGTTGCTGTTTATTGCCAGAGTAGTCATAGCCATCCTTCGAGGGAGTGGTCTATATTTTTGCTTGATAATGTTTGAAAAGTTGGCCTAGCTGTCCTTCAAGGGATCAGTCTAGTAATACAGCAATGATAGTACAGCTGTCCTTCAAGGGATCAGTCTGTCTTTTTGATTTGACTTGATTTAGAGACCATGGATATGTTTTGACATCTTGACTTGGATTTATTGATAGAAATGAGAGTCACGGACAAGACTGTAGAAGCTCAAGGACGCCCCTTTTATTAGGACAAAGCATCACTGCATCCTAAAAGGGTTGTAAAGGACTTGTTAAGGGGGAATAGGGTTGAAAGGGATGAGGATTAAGAGGACGAGGATTGCTCAAGGGACGAGCTCAAGTTACGTGCCAAGTAGACGAGTACTCGACTAGCAGAAGAAAGGTCGAAGATGCAAGACAGAAAGGGGTTTAAGGTCTAATAAGACCCTGGGCCATGCTAGTGTGTTAAGGTCTGAGTCAATTAGGAGCGAACTTGCCCCAATTGCCTCTTTCCAGATTGGTCAGGTGTTGATTGATGGATGTGAAGTTGGTTGACATTGTCGTTGGCTGGTTGAAAAAGGTTGAATATTTGGTTGAGACTGGTCGAATAATTGGTCGGAGGTTGGGTCGATGGACACTTGGTCGAGATGTAAGATTAATATGTGGTAGAGACTTGGCTGAAGAGTTGGTCGAGGTTTGGATGAAGGATGAATTCCCCCAGCGGGTAGGGAGAAGATTTGAAAGATTGGTTAAGGTCGATTGAGGCTTAGTGGTCAGATGGACGGTGTTAATGTCGAATAAGGGGGTCAAAGGCGGCAAAGGGACCACAGGCTGGCGTGGAGATCCTGATTTAGGTGATGAGGTTGGAGAGGCATGGGTCGGGGTTGATGTTTTGTTGAAGAGGTGGTCAAGAGGATCCTTGATGGGCAAGGAATCCTTTTTCCGGTGTTGACGAATGACAGCTTTAAGAGCGCAACAACACTTAGTGTCATGTCCCGGAGTGTGATGATAGTGACAGAACGTAGAGTTGTCGAACCAAGAGGGCCTTGATCCGAGAGTTGATGAGTGGGGTGGTGTTGAAGGTTTGCTGATGACGTGGTCAAGAAGGGAGGTGTCATTCGCCAAACATTGGTGAATGGCGACCTTGAGGGCATGACAATGCTCTGTGTCGTGCCCAGGCGTGCGATGATACGCACAAATGCAAGTGTCATCGAACCATGGTGGTTTAGGTCTGAGAGATTGATATTGTCTAAGAGGCGGGAGGTCGAGGCGAGAGGACTGCAACAAGTGCCGTAAGAGGAAGGCATATGAACTTGCTAACGGGTCTGGATGTCTTATTGCAGTGAGGGTTGGTGACTTTTGCTTAGGCGAGGTTAGAAGAGGTTTCCGTACCACCTTATGGGTTGATGGCGCGGGGACAGATGGAGACAGCTCTTTCTTGACGATTGATACCGCCTTTTTAGGAGAGGGACGACTGGAGGTAGGCAGAGGAAGCAAAGGAGGCAACGAGTTTTGGTTGAAGGTCGGAGTGGGAAGGATGCTAGCCAAGGTCGAAGGATGGGGGCCCAAAATGGATGGCAATGGTGACGGAGAAGGAGGCGTTCGTTTCGGCGGTCTGGCAGTCTTCTTCGCCTTGGTCGGAAGACTGCTACTGGTCGAGGTCTGGCCCAAGTCCACCTTCACTTGTGGGTGAGTGAGGGAGGAGATAGGACGAATGCCAAATGACTTGATGGGTTTGGACGAGATAGATGCAGGCTTCGGTTTGGACGGGTTTGGTTGGGGTTTGAGAGTCTGGTCTTTGTCAAGAGTCTGACGAGATTTCGCCTTAGGAAGATTAGCGGCATGTGATGAGAGGGCGCGGGTATGTTGAAGGGCTTTAAGACGCTCCCACAACACCTGAGGCATCACTTTCCTTGAAGGGAGAAGTTCAATCTTCTCCACTAACTGGGAAAATGGCTGAGAGGAAGATGTTGATGGTTGCGAGGTTGAAGACGAGACGGGAGTAGTGGTCTTGGACGCATGATGTGGTGAAGTCATGACAGATCTAGATGAAGACGAAGGAGAGACAGGTTCTTCCCTGGGTGGAGAAGAAACTGGGGAGCGAGGCTCCTCCAGCGGGTAAAGGGCAGGGATGACGGTGCCCTCCACTTGCGGCTGAGGAGTAGGAAGGGTCGGGTCCTCTAAAGGCTGCAGAAAGGAGGATGGCGAGACTGGAGGTGCTGATAAGGCCGAGGCATCCTCCAAGATGAGAGAGGTCAATGGAGAACTAGCCGGGGAGAGAGGCTCGTCCACATGTGATGGACTGATAGATGGACTAACCTCAAGAGGCTGATTGGGGATGAAAGGAGAGACCGTATTGACTGTCTGAATATTGTGCTCATGATTGTCGTCAATTAAGGTCTGGACATGGTTCTGAGTTGGCGGATGATTGGGAAAAGGTTGTTTGAAGATGTCAATGGCCTGATTAGGGGGTGCATTTGGATTGTCTAAGATGAGATCCCCCTTTTCAAGCATGTCTTGTATTATGTTCTTAAAGGTCTTGCAGTTCTCCGTGTCATGGCCCTTAACACGGTGAAAGCTGCAGAAGTCTTGCTCCCTATACCATGCGGGGATAGCGTGTGAGGGATCGAATTGAGGAGGAGGTCGGGCTTGAGGGAGATTGAGGACTCCCTGTTTAAGAAGCTTTTCTAGCACAGACGCATATGATTCTCCAAGAGGAGTATATCGTCGCTGCAAGTATCTTTGCTGGAATTGCCGAGTAGCGCTCTGAGACGTAGAGGGCTCAGGCTGATTGGATGAAGAAGATGAAGGTCTGACAACCATGGCATTAGCTAAAGCCTTGGATTTAGAATTAGATGATGATGGCTTGGCAGAAGAAGAGTCATTGGTCTTAGAGCTGGGATTCTTACTCCGCAGCTTGACTTTGTTCTCCTCGATGGCACGCAACTCAAGTTTGCGGGCCATCGTGAAGGCCTCGTCAAAAGTGCGGAAGGTTTGAACCCTCAGAGTGGAAGAGATATGTCGGGCACAGGCTTGAGAAAAGAGTTCAATAAGCTCGGCCTGGGGCAAGGAAAAGGATAGTTGGTTGATAAGGCCTCTCCATCGAGCCACGAAGTCGGCTATGGACTCGTCCTCGAATTGTCGAATAGAATAGAGGTCCGTGATTGAGACCTTCTTGGTTATGTTGATAGAAAAGTGATCAAGGAATAGCTGAGCCAATTGCGTGAATGAGAAGAGAGAATGACTAGGAAGGGAGCTGTACCAGTCAAGTGCAACACCCGAGAGAGACATAGGAAACGTGCGTAAGAGTAACGCATCATCATGGCCAATGAGGTAGCAGGCGTGTCTGAATGCCCGCAAGTGTTGTTGTGGGTCTTCCTTGTTTTGAAAGCGAGAAAACTTCAGAAGCTCCCACTGGCTAGGATATGGTCTGATTGGGACAAAAGGATGGATGGGCTCGTTACAGATCTGCTCATATGAAAGAGTGTTGCGCGAGCCAGAAACAGAGGTCTCAAGACTGGTCATCTTGTCCATCAGCATCTTGATGATGTCTGCCGACAGATTGACGGGTTGCGCACCCCCTAAGTTGTAGGGCACTTGGAAGAGGTTAGAGGAGGCATGCGACATAGTCGGTTGTAGAATGTACGGATGACTAATCGCAGGGGCATAAGTGAAGGCTAAAGGTGGTTGGTTGGAAGACATAGCTGGGCCCGTTGTTGCCACGAGAGGTTGGACTGTGGTAACGGGGGCCAAGGGATAAGAAGCCACCCTGGTGTTGATAGGGGCCAGGGTAGGCGGGATAGAGACGACAAGGTTTTGAAATAGAGTGGATAGAGGTTGAGCGGGTTGAGGTTGACAAGGGGCCGGAACCCCGGTGGAAGTGGGCCCAATGATAGAGGGAGAGGCCACACCCGGAGGATTGGTCAAAGTCTGGTCAGTGGTCAAAGCGATGGCTTGAGTGTCCGAAGGTTGAACTATGGATGTTGTCGATACAGCTATAGTCGCGACAAGGGAGGTCAGCATTTCGTAGATCGGATTGCCCAAGGAGTCCCGCGTTCGGCTATGCGCGAGATAGTGTTGCAAAGCCTTGACATTGAGGTCCAAGAATCGCTCGAAGTCTTGGTCCCCTTCTTGGACAATGGGAGTCTGTGGTGGGGTCAGATGGACAGGAGTTCTTTCGGTCTCCGAGTTGAACTCCATTGTAGGCTTGGTCACGGATGGGGTGGACGGAAGTGGTTGACGGCAGGCGTGGTCGACAAGAGCCTTGGCTTGGCTACGAGTGAAAACCATGCAAGGCAAAGAAGGTTCAGGTCTCAGGAACTGCGTTGTTCAGTTTCAGAAGACCAGGATGAAGTCTTTAACAGAGAAAGGACAGGTTTCAGGTTGCTGGTTTTGGAAAAAAGGACAGTGATAGAGACCGACGTCGGTTTAAAAACCGATGTCGGTAAGAAATTAGGCCGACGTCGGTCAGATAACCGATGCCGGTAACAGATGAAGCCGTCGTCGGTATCAGAACCGATGCCGGTGACAGGGGAAGCCGACGTCGGTGGCAAAACCGATGTCGGGGACTGTGTTTTCCAGAGAGCCAAAAGGTTCTTGGAAAACAAAGAAGAAAACGTCCTCACACACTCAAACAAACAGATGAGAGGAGGAAAACAGAAGAAGATAGACAAGCCTAAGCGATAAATCCTAGGAATTAACCTTAGAAACTTGTGGCTTATGCCTTAGATGAATGTTTGGGAAGATTGGCTGAAAAATGGGTCCTAGAAGAAGGTGGTCTAAGGATGGTTTCAGGTGTTGTTTTAGGTGCTCAAAGATCTGTGTTAGGGTCTGGTACGTGGCCTGGTGCTAAGGAGCAAGCTCCCCTCACTTCACGATTCCAGTGGTTAGCTGGTCTCGCTTAGCCAAGATATACCTCGCCTAGAGTTTAGACTCTGCCAGAGAACGGAGTGGGCTTCCCCCTTGGTGATGAAATCCAAGTGGGGTCACCGGGACGGGTAAGGTATCCGCTGGGGGATGAATTCCCAGTCGGGCCTTGTCTCAGGTATGTTTTATGTTTGTTTTGTGCATGTGATTCGGTAGTGTAACATAAAGTGTCTACGGTTTATTCAATATGCGCCTAAGTTACTAGATGTGGACTAATGCAAGCACAAGCAGAGATGAAAGTGCAATATGTTTTAAGCCCAAGTCAAAATGTGATATTGCTATGAAGACAAGATGGAGAAAGGGATGAGAGTATGAGATTGGACTAGTCTAGAATGCAAGGAAAAAAGGTTTGTTTTAGACCTGCTTATAGTGACATTTGGAATAGAAGAAAGAGACAAGAAGGAAGGAGCCTAAATGCACCTAAATGAATGAAAAGGAAAAGGTACCCAGGAGGAACCTAGGGTCCCACCGGGTGTGCCAGAGATGTTTCTACCTCAAATTTGCTTTTCAGACTATAAAGAAAGAAACTAGAAGAAAGTAAAGGACAAGGCTTGGAAGTACCTGGACATAAGATTGCGCACCGTAAATCCAGACGTTCGTGGGCACTCCTCTTTGGCTGTGGAGGAATGACACCTGCAAGAAAAAAGAAAACTAGGACAAGAAAAACGTTAGACAGATAGGCAGTGGGTTGCCAAGCAAAGGCTTGTTCCCAGAAGTGTAAAAACTTCCTTAAGGGAGGTCAACCCACTGTTTTGATAGGATAAGTGACTGATAAAAGATAGAATGACAGAATATAGAAGTGACAAAAAGATTAGAAAGGAAAGAAGAAAACAAAATGATTACCTGAATGAAGGAGTTGGGCTGAAGACAGTCGCTGAGGTCGGTAATGTCGCCAGCGTCGGTTAGCTGATCTGCCGTCGTCGGCTATCCTGCCGACGTTGGTCGGGGAAGTGACCGGCGTCGGTCGGGGTTGTGGCCTGTAGTCGGGTTTGAGCAGGGTCTGGTCTGAGTCTTGGTCTGTGGTCTGTCTGTGGACGGGTTTGAGGCTGATGGACGGGTCTGAGTCTGATGGACGGGTCTGTGGATGGTCTTAGGCAGAGATACAGAGGAGAGGAAGAGACACAGAGGAAGGGGAAGAGGAGGATTCACAGAGGAAGGGGCCTGAGAAGGCTTTGCAGCCTCTCAGGGGGGAGGGACAAAGGAAGAGACACAGAGGACAATAGAAGATAGATTATTGAAAAACAAATGAAATAAAATATCAGACTAGCTTACCTTTAGCTTGCTGAATGAAGAGGAAGGAGATGTTGCTGGAGCCACAGAAGAGTTGCTGCCAGGAGGAGATACTGATCCAGGGCCTATTTCACCTGTTGCTGCTGCTGCACGAGGTTAAGACAGAGGAGAGATGAGAGTCAAAGCACCGAGAGAAGCTATTTGCGAGCTCAAGAGTCCAGGGGGTGCAACGGACGCAGAAGGGGATAATGAAGGCTGCCGACGCCGGCAGTTTTGCCGACGTCGGCCGAAGGGTCGCCGACGTCGGCGGTCGCAGGATGGGCACAGAGGCTAAAAATAGCCTCTGCCCATTCTTGCACGCCGCCGAGCGAGGGGTCATGGGCAGAACGGTCGCAAGGTTGCCAAAATGGACGAGGGGGGATATAATGGTGAGATTTGGGCTAATAAATGCTAGGGGAAGGTGGAGGGATTCAAGGGAGGATCCAAGGAGGCAAGGGTAGGGTGGAAAAGGGGGCCTCAATTAATTAAAAGATGTTAATTTCTAATTAATAAGACCTAGGTGGGTTAGGGACCAAGGAGGACTAGGAGGGAGAAAGGACCAAGGGGGAGAACCAAGGTGCAGACACGTTTGCGGTGTCTACAGCAACCCTCTTTGACAATAGTTCACTACACTAATAACCTTTTATGTTGCACTATTAACCATATGTAGATAAGACACTAAAACTTGGGGAAGACCTTTGCTCTGTTCTAGGAAGCATGTGCCTACATGACTGAGACTTGGATCATTGTTTGTGATTTATTTTGATTGATTTCACTATAGAACCCTAAGCATCCATGCTTGTTAGGGTTTTGATGAATAAAAGTGTAAGAAGAGTGGAATTAGTAGCGTAGGATGGATGTGACCTTAACACCCCATGTGTTGAGTATTGCCTACATAACAATACCTCAAAAGGGGATCGAACCCAATGTAATTCTCCAAATCTAAGTGATAGTGCAAGTGAGAGAGATGCTAGTATGCATAAGTATGAATGTTAATTTTAATTCTTTGAGTGTGTCTTGAAACTAGAAATATGAGTAAAATTGATCTCTGGGATATTTTAGATGGATGTATGCAAAAATAGGGGTACATAAGGATCAATAACCTTAATTTACATAATTGTTTCTAAGTTTTTTCATGAGAATTGACATCTAAAAGATAAATGAATAAGAGTGGTCTTTATATAGTGTTTTGATGCTATTTAAGAAAATAAATGAGTTTATGTTGACCCTAAGATGCTTTGAGGAGTGGAAATATATCCATTAGGGTGAAAGAAGATAAGGGTCAATAATGTTTCCCCCTTTTCTAGTGACACACTATGCTATAGATCAAAGGGGCCAGACTATTATCTAGGTGGTTGGCATATGTGAGAAAGGATTTGGATGCCTAGGTGGTGGGTTAATGTGGATTTTGGTATATCTAGGCATGATCTATAAGTGCATATAAGTTGGAAAAGGATCAAAAGAGGACCTAAGATAAGTCTAGGTTTAAGCTAAGGATAGGGTGGTCTCAAGTGGCATTCATTGCATAAAATAACATTTTAGATGACTACATTCCTCCCATTTATTTTATAAATGCACCAATTGAAATGAATACGATAAAAGAAAGAGAGAGATACATAGACTTACCTGAGAGGTCAACCCTTTGAATGTGGGTCTGAGTTTACAAATTATGATACATTGCATGTCTTGTAAATAAAACATGTATGAATGAATCCTTAATTAAGAAATATAAAAAAAGACAAAAAAATGAGTAAAGAGATGAGTGAGAGAGAGGGAGAGAGACGAAATGAATGAATACACCTCATTGGGTACTTGAACAATGAAAAAACTTGGTGATATATTGTGTGTGTAGATGGTGATTAAACAATGAATAGATTGGACTAGGCTGATCGCTTTCTCAATCCCCATGTGTGGCTAGTTCAAGAACTCAAGTTGGCCTTGACTCCATCAATTCCCACCTTTTTTTGATGGATCATAATCTATGAATAAATTGGATTGGATTGATTATTTATCGAATCCTATCATGTAGGTGGCTAAAGAAATCAAGTAGGCTATGAATCCATCATTGCCTACCCATGTGTAGTAGATGCATCTAAAATTAAAACTATGTGATGTAACTGAAACTGTGTAAGATGGCTTTGGGTCACTTGAAAATTTAAAATGTCTCTAGACCATTCGAGAATGCCAACTATTGTAGACAAAATGAGGCATCAATCTGGTGTGATCCTAGTGAAAAATTGATACATGTGGTTTCTAGAGTATATAATGTGTAAAATGACATGGATTTATCATTCCATCTAAGAGAATTGGTGCAAAACTACACATATTTGAATAATGTGTCATGCAAATGCTACCAATTATGATATTTGTGCATGTGGATTATGGACTAAGTCATAGTAATTTATATCTATGCATATCTAAAATTGAAATGAGAGTGACCATGTCATACATAATACCCCCAATTAGAGCAAACCTTTATGATTTTATGTAAAAATTAAATATATGCTGAACATGTTTGATAATCTATGATTGATACTATGCAAATATAAATTGTAATTATTGTACCTTTATGACAATTTTAGAATCTTATGTGTTTGAGGCTACTGGAAAATAGTGCAATGGGTGGACCATAACACATTGTGCTTTTGGTAGTGTACTATGTTATTATCCAAAAGTGTTATTTTTGAGATAAACTATAAATAATCTGTGTGTGACTATATTTCACTATATTTTCCTTAGTCTAAGCTCTATAATCTATGTCTTCCTGAAAATTATGCTACGAGTGAACTAGTATGGTTTGATCTCCATGACAAACCCATATGAATGTCCCCTCTTTTTAGGGGAGTTTTTAAAGCTCTATACTAATTTCCCTTAAAATAAAATCTATGTATCATGTGTGTTAGGTTCAAAATATATGATATATATGTGATAAAATATATAATGTGTATACATGACATCATAATGTACGAGAGATTGAACATAAGTTAGAAATGTATGATTTAGGTTTGATCTATCATTCACAAGGTTGTCAAGATAAATATAATAATGTAAACATGTATATGAACATAAAATCTAAATATAATCTTAGTAAACTACCTAGGGGGATGGGGAATTATGTTCATCAAGCACTCTCATGACATTACAATTAGATGTGAATGTAACAAGTAAGAGATAAGTGTCATGGCTATAATGCATACATAAAAACACACGAGACACACAAATTAGGCCAAGGGGACACAATACAAGGGACATGGGCACATGTCACAAAGATTGAGAAAAACACACATACAAGGACATGTTTAAATGTACACATATGCAATGAACATGCAAGGTTTGATTAGATCCACATGGAAGGACATGTTAAAATGTCCACATACACAATCAAGAATCACACATAAGGACATGGGCACATGTCTAAAGCATACACAAAGTGAAAGTAATTGGTTTAGAGCCATGGAAAAATGGTATATTCAAATGCACTCGAGTAGCACAATCAAATCTAATCTAGTAAATCTAAAAATGAAAGTATGCATAAGCTTGTGGTACAAATCTATATAAGATAAAATATGTACATAAGATGTGTTTATAGTAGCAATAGCTGAAAAAAAAATAGTGTAGTATAATATGATCAATATCAAGATATAATAAATGCTAAATATGTGATATGAAGTATTAAAAATTATAATATATTAAACTAGAAGCTATTTTTATGATGCCCTCAATGAAATGATATATCAATGTTGACTCTATGTATATGTGTATGTGCCCTCGATGGGTAGATAGTATCAAATCTAAATCTGTGTAGAGGATTGGAGTCCTATAGTAATATAAAAACAATAAAAGGGAATAAGAGAATCATGTATATGCAAAGGGAAATACAATTAGTCTATAAATTAATCCTATCTCAGAGAGGATAATCCTACTTACACTTTCGATTGTTGACACATTAGATATTTAGGTTCATGACCAAGATGGATCCACTAGACCTAGCCAATGGATCTCTTACAACAATAATATCACTATGAATATTTTTAAAGCCTTTAGTCAAGAAAAACTATGTAATAACCCTAACTAGGTCCTATGTTTTCATATTCACTAAACTATAATAAATAAAGCAAAGTCTAATCTAGTGCTCACCAAAGCTTGTAACACAAATTAGGGGTAACAAACATTAAAAGTAAACATGCATAGAAGACATATACTCATGTTGATGTATACTAAATCCTAATAAATGGAATAAAATTACAAATGCAAATATATCTATTCTTACAAAGGAGGAACAAAGTTAGGAATACTTACCTTTGAAGATGAACCCGCTGATCCTCAATCTCTCCCTTGGCCAAGGTGATTCATAAGAAGTTGTTGTGGTATGTAAGGATGACGAGGATAAATCAACTCTATGATGCACAACCTATCAATGCATTCAAAATACTTATCCAAAAGACAAGATCCATATCTCCAAATAAAGTATGAAACCCTAAGTTATGCTCCTCAAGTAGAATGGTGGATAAGTAGATGCGAAATATATATCTCTTCTTCTTTTATTCTCCTAAAAATGATGAAATGGATGTGTTTATATAGATTGATATAACCCTAATTATTTCCAAAAGTTTAGCTGACAAGGTCAACCCAATCGACATTATATCATTATTGAAAAAAGAAAATTAGGTCACGGTCTAGGTTGGCTAGGAGCTGACCTAGACTCTAAATGGGTTTTTTAATTAAAGTACCAGGTCGATGGGATCGACAGTGTATCATAAATCATAAAAAAGGATTTTAGGATAGGTAAGGGATAATGAAGTTAATAAATGAATAGAGGGGGTTAAAAAATAGGAGGTAAATCTTAAGGAATGTTTTTAGGAAATGGGTCTATAGATAGCAAGTGGTAGTATAGGGACAACAATCCTGTGAAGTACTAATGGTCTACCCACCCCTTTCCTATTGTACCCAGTAAAGCATGTATTTAGAGAGATTGAGACTCGATGAGTTCTTGAAAGAGAGAAAACATTAGTAATGGATAAAATTTGAAAATATTATGTGTATACATATGCCCCCATTTTAAGCTCATCACATGTCACGTAGGTACAACACAGGATGGTGCTTCAAGAAAAGAACATAGTAACACATAATTTTGAAGCTAAATAAATTATAGTAAAGAGGAAATAAGATAAATGAAAGGTCATACTTGAAAAAACCATACCTTTACTTACCTTAGTGATATGGATAAATAAGGATATGAAATAAATGTGAAGGCATCCAAATAGAGAACATTAGGCAAACCTGTAGAGATTAGTGAAAAAAGAGCGAAAAATCAAAATTTTTACAACATTGATGAATAATAGGTGAAATATTCTGTACTATGTCAAGATTCCAAAACATTTTATGGTTTGAAAAAATATCTAGGAGATAAAAATATGAAAGTTGATGGTAAATATTTGAAAGGTAAATAATTTTGAATAGTAAATATAAATAGGGTGAAAAATAATTCATTTTTTATTTTTACTATTTTGAGAAAATAGAGCTCTGAGAGACCTAGTTGGACATGATATAACCATCATGGTGAGGAGACAAAAGATAATAAGGGGAGGATGCATAAAGGCCGTAGTGAGTGCAACACATGTAAGCAACTGAAAATTTCAAACTTTTGAATATTTTGATTTGAAATTGAGCTAAATATAGAAAAGTGAATGGTAGGAAAAATATAGGCACCAAAATGAACCCTGTGAAATTTTTAGGTAAACTTGGGGTAAAATGGGGTATTGGGTAGGAATAAGTTGGACTAATAAATGCCCAAGGAATTTATGGTGAATGGTTAAAAAGTCATTATTGTGGACGAACATAGTTGACCTGGTCGACTTAGTCATTAAGGTGAGGAATAGTGATGAGGCTGACTAAATAGTAGTGGAGCTATTTAGTATGCTAATAGGGGGCTAACTATATAGTAGTGGGATGACTAACCTGGTAAGAGAGACAAGGCTAACTGTGTAGATCAAGGCTGATGTAGTTTGCTTGATAGGGTTGATGTAGTATTGCTAAAAGAGGCCAACTATATATAATAGAGCTGATATAGTATTGCAAGGCAAGAAGGTTGTTGATATAGTATTGATGTGGCTGATATAGTAGGAAATTGAGAGGAATGATCTAGTATCATAAGGAAAAGATAGGGCCAATTTAGTATTAAATAGGCTGATTTTGTAGAAAATTGAGAAACTAAATCAAGCCAATTATTTTTTTAATTTTTTAAGAATGTTTTTTTTTAAAAATTATTATTATTATTATTATTATTTATGACATGGAGATCTTATACATCCTTTGTTGTTTGATATTTTGTATATATGATGTAGGTATTGGTGACTGATAAATGCATCATAGATACTAGATCTATTGGAGCAATTGACTAATATAGATAGAGTATGATTAGTTTCAATGGGCTTTGGAGGCATCATGGAGATGAGGTGCATCCCGCTTAGTGTTTATCTCATTTCCATGTTCTTTGGATTATGGGAATGATTGACTAATAATTTTTGATGGGTGGTGGATGGGGATACCATAGAGGTGGGTATCATGTTATAAGATGTCCATGCTTTGTTAATATTTCCAATAGGAGGGACACCAATGATCACAGGGACACTAGATGATCTAGAGGAGAGGTAAACACCAACTGGGTAGGCAACATGCTTGAATAGGATATACCTAGGATTATAGGTTAGTTTTTTTTTATGTATATATCATGCATATTCTATACATCCACAAGGCCATGATTAACGTTATGGTAGTACGAGTGTTGTGTTACAAGTTAGATAGTAAGGTACCACTATAGGTGATAACTTTGTGGTAGTCCATTTTAGATCATGGAGCACTATATGAATTTGGGGATGTCATCTAGGTCGAGCTCATGCATGACATGTATGGGATGCTATCTATAGGGCAAAAGACCATGGGGTTAGTTGTTTTAATGAGTGCCTAGATATATGAGAGGTTTCTTATGTATCGATCAACTGGGTTATCTCACATGGTGGATGATAGGTTACTATTGACTAATTTGACCACAAGTCAAATTAGCTCAACACCTATATAGTCAAACATGTTATATGGGTCTTTTAGGGTGAAAATGTGTACTATGGTCCTAGTGAGGTCATTTAATGTGTCTTTAACCTTGATCATATTGGTCATTAGTCCTTAGTGTCATTCTATGTCATATAAGGTCACTTTTGAGTCATTAAATGAAATTGTATAGTTTTCATGAAAGGAAAAGTGTTCCAAAAGAATATTCAATGTCATATATGTTAGGTGTAAGTCAAAGATGGTAGTTTTGAACTGATAACTATAGGTGCAATGTCCAAACAAGAAGATCAACGAAAAAAGTGATAGTTTTCAATTATTGTACATCTTATACAATAGTTTTGGCACATGGGAGGAATTAATAAGTGTCTCTTCAGGTCCCTTAAATCTATTTCCATGCTTTGGAATATTTGATAGGTATGGAAATGGTAAAAATTCACCTGTCTTTCTTATTGCTCTCCTAAATAAGCAAAAATGGTCAACCAGATTTAGTTTGGCATGGCCATGAGGAGTTGAGTTAGAGAAAGTGAACTTGGTGGGTGGTATTAATCTCTATATATTTCAACCTCATGGTAATAATCAAAATATTGGTATACTATGCTTCATGAACCATTGCTAAGAAGGTCTTCTCCTTTTTTCTGCTTGCACATCCCCATAGCGTCCAAGTTTCTTCTCTATTTGGATTGGTATTTGAAAACCAAGTGTTTCACATGTTATAGAAGGGAATAATCACATGGTTATTTATTTTATTTTCATGTAAAGGAGGAGGAATTAACAAAACATCTTATCTTGATAGTGGAGGAGTCCATTATTAGTCTACAGACATGTTTCATAGTAACAGAGTTTCTTCCTCATAAAATGGTTTTAGAGTAAGGTGTTTTGATATGTTTCATCCTTTCATGGCATGTATTTTAGGTTTATTTTGGAGGTTGAGTCTCAAAGAGTAAAATTTGGTGAAGTTAAAAGTATACAAGTTGCACACAATCAAGTTTCCCTACAACTGTCACATATAACCAAGTGAACTAAGCCCTTGAATAGTCATGTCTATGATAGGTAGAGATTTAAAGGAGTGTGAGAAGTATAATAAGGTGGAAAAAACATGATTTAGATATCTAAAAGGTTAGATATTGATGACAAGTTTCCAACTTAGCACACTGTCTTATATCCTATAGTATCACCTAGAGGCAACTTCATCAATGGTCTGAGTGCAATCCATGGAGGTCTAAAAGAGTTGAAATGAAGATGTTAGAACTTGTTTGAAACCTTCATTAAGGTCTAAGATAATTGAGAACATAATTGTGATAGTGGTAAAGCCATCATGTGGTAGGAAAACCTAGAAACATGCTCACAAATTTGGAAAGTTGAAATTGAGACACTTTACCTTAGTTTCTCTATATCACGTTTTGCCCATATCTATATATTTCCATAGTAGAGTGTCTTGAGGTATAGATACGCTTGATTGTTTTCATATTGTATCCAAAACTAAGGGCATTGATTTTTACATGAAAAGTTTGTTACTTGATCAAGAGGGAATCTTTTTTAGTGGTTTTTAACTTAGGTAGGTTTTGACCTAAGAGACTCAGTAAACACTTTATATAAATGACTATAAGCAACTTAACTTGAAGTGTTGAATGGATACATGGTTTCTATGAGAAGAGCTCATATAAGAGTGAAATAGGGATAATGACTCAAAATAAATCAAAAGAGTTTAAACATATTTGTCATACATAGAACATCACCTATAGGAGTCTTTGAAATATCCTAAATGGTCATCTACAGTTTGATTGTAGACTCACAATATACTGGGGTAGGTAGTTTGGATGTTGTCATAGCCCTAAGGCATGATATGAACATGATCAACTATGCAATGATATGATATTAATTTAAGGACATAAGGCATGAATCTCAATTTCTAAACATAAACCTTCACCTCTAAGAACCTCATTTATCTAAAGTGAGTGTGTTGGTGATTATTTTGTCAATCAGCGTACTGATTGACAAAATAGGTCTGATCAACCACAGTAGGAAGATTGGTCAGCCAAATGTGTAGGTTTACCACATCAAAAGGGAACTAATCTCTCCTCTCATTAAGGGGAGGTTCCCTGTAGATATGCAATATATATATATATATATATATATATATATATATATATATATATATATATATATATATATATAATAAAACTTAAGGGTAGGATAAACCATCAATCTCTCTTTTTTTAGAGATGATGTACATGAATCAAAGGAGAAATCCTGATGAAATGATAGAAGACACTCCTCTTCTTTTAGAAGTGTTGTTCAGCAGATAAAAGGAATCTTTCTGGTGATGACAGGTAACTGTAACAAGGTATAGTAACATAATAGGATGAAATGAGGCACAAAGTCTCCACCTCAATTTGTCAAAGAGTAAAATATAAAGAATAATGAGGGCACAAAGTCATCCCAAAGTTCTTTACATAGAAACAAAAAATAAACACATGCTGAAGACAATTATGATAGTACAAAGTCTGAAAGTAACTGGCTTCAGGACACCTTCTTTGTCACTTCCACTAGCTCTACTTGTTAAATTGCATAAACAAGAATACATTTAGGAAATAGACATAGGAACATCTCCTAGAATGATACAAGCTATAACATCACAAAGTCTAAAAGTAACTTGCTTTCTGGTTTAAACAAAGAAATATGATGAACAATCTGAGCTCAAAGTCTTAGTAATGCCTTTCAATTTGGACAAAGTTTTGTTTTTGATAACAAAGAGAGATCCCCTTAAAACAATAAGAGAGAGTCCAATATATAGCCCTCCAAGAAAGACTTGGGAGCAATAACACATCATGTTGCATTAAATTTTGTTAAGAAGATATGATGGAATCGAGCGTATTTGCCCATTTGCTTTTCTCAATGCAGAGAAACGGGTCACACCATTGAATGTTTTATAACCTCCAATGTCCAACTGGCGGTCTGCTTCTAGAAACATATCTTATGCATTAATTTTTTTGGTCCTTCATCGTTCCTCCTTTCCTAGCTATCAAATCAGGTTCTTGGTTTAATTCGATCCTCTGTTCTTTGGTCACTTTCTGCTAGTTTTAATAATTGACACATGGTAGGTTCTGCTACAAAATAGGTGAGGACACTAGGCAACATCTGTGGGATTCTAAGAGATGCTTATTTGAAAGAAGATTTGAAACTTGTTAGAAAATTAGGATGCAGATACAGACATTTGTCACGCTCCATGGAGTTATAATGGGACATGTGGTAGCTTCAGCTTTTCTTTTGAGAATCTCGTGAAGGATGACACTTGGCACACTCTACTTACTTTAGTATCTTACTAGGGGTCTACCACACTCCTTACTTAATAAAGGAACCAAAGGGAGAAACTATAGATGTTGAGATGTGGTGGCTTCTGTCAAGCTTTAGTTTCTCTTTTGAAAGTCTTCAGGACTTATATTAGTTTCCTATGGAAGATGACACGTGGTGATCTCCACAGAGTTTTGAAGATGATGCACGACACGTTCTACTACTTCAAAATTGTGTCTCAGCAAATGACACGTGGTGGATTTCACTGCATCTTGATAAGGGACACATGGAAACTTGGTGGGTTTTATGTTTTGGGGGAATTTTTCCTTCAGACAAAAGGTCTGAAGGAATTCTTTCGAACAATTTGTCTGAAGGAATTGTTTCTTTATAACATTATCGTGGGAACTTTTTTGAAGGAATTATTTGTGTCTACCTTTGCTTTTTCAGCCTTTGAATCGATTTGTTTGTCCCTCGCCTGCCCTCTGCAAGGGCTATTTGAGTTCGAAAGTGACCTTTTAGATTTTTTGTAATGGTCCACTTTGGTTTCCAAGTGCCCTCTAAAAGGGCTGTTTGTCCTTTGGCTTTGCCTTAGTCAATTTTCTATTGATCTCAATAATTCAAATGTGACAGCATCCGCCATGAAATAGGTGAGGACACGTGGCAGCATCTGCTTAACTTATAGAGGCTTTGGAGGCCTTTTGAGTGTCCTACAGAAGATGACACGTGGTGGCTTCCACTGGGCACTGTAGATACACTTGGGACTTATTTTAGATTCATGCAAATGTTGACACTTAGTGTGTTTCAATTATCTTACAAAGGACACATGGCAACTTATGTAGCTCTTAGAAACAAAGTAAAATGGGGCTCGATAGATGACACTTGGCAGCATCCACTGCGCTTTGACGGGCTTTTGTTTCAGGGTTTTGCTTGCCTTAGTCACTTTTGCCATGAAATTTCCTCCACAAGGGCACTTGTATCTTTGAATTTTGGGGCATTCCTTTAAACCTATCACTTGAACCAACTGATTGAACCAACTTTCATTTAACGGTTCATTCCTTCATTTCTATTGACTGCTTGAACCAAGCTCTTTGAGACAAACCATGTTGAACCTACGGTTGTTGAACCTATTAAACCTTTGAACCCGTTAAACCTTTAAACTAAAAATGGTTCAATGGTTCAAACATTGCATATAAGCTTGCCAATAGATTATTTTGGTTGAACCAAGGTGTTGAACCAGTCCTGAAAATGACTAAGTGTTGAAAACTTGTTCTTTTGATTGAACTCGCTTGTAGAAGCCTTTGAACCTGTTGAACCTGTTAGTCCTTTGACTAAAAAAGATTGAATAATTCTTGATTTTGAAAGTTTAGAACAATTTTTTGAAATGAGAAGAGATAATTTTGTCTTATAGGACCAAAATAGCTTAAATTTTGCCCCAAAAATGAATGACATTTTTTGGGTACAACAGCTGGCTCCAGTTGGGGAACTTTTATCAATTGTAAAAAGAATTGAAGGGATTAGAATCCAGAATATCCAGTGTCTTCATGTGTACCATTGGGATACAGAGTCATGTTACTCAAAAATGAAAGGCATCAAAAATCAACACAAACAAAGCAAAATGGAACTAAAAACTTTACAAATATACATATGTATGGATGAAATGATCTGATACTTCAAGAATTGTGTTGATTTCACCATTGTGTTGATTAATAATAAATGAGCCTCTCCAAAGGGAGTTGAACTTTTCATGCATCCCTTTTGGTTCTCTCCTTTTGTCCCATAACAAGACTTGATCTTCAACTTGGAAATCATGGTTTTTTGCATTCTTGTCAAAGAATTTTTTTACCAAGCTTTGATGGGTAGCAATTCGGTCTACCACCATAGTTCTCTATTCATCCAGCTTAGTTAAACACATGATTCTCTTATCAAGGGGGGTTTCATATGTATGATCTTCAATTTCCTTAGCCAATTTCAAGGCTAGCAGTTCTAAGGTGATTGGTATCTCAACATTGATACCATAAAGAAGTTGGAAAGGAGACATACCAATTACTCTCTTTGATGTGATTCTGTCTACCCATAGAGCATCAACCAATGCTTTATGCCATGTACATTGATTGTCATCTGTCAGCTTTTTGATGATAGTCACCAGGTTCTTATTGCTTGATTTAGCTTGTCCATTCCCTTGTGGAAAGTAACCAAAAGAATGGAAGAGTGTAATCCCATAATAGAAATAGAATTGTGTAATCTCCTGGGAAGTGAAACAAGATGCATTATCAGTAACAATCTTGATTGGGACTCCAAACCTAGAAATGATATTCTCCTTGAGGAAATTGCACACTACTTCTGAAGTAGCATGCTTGGTTGGGATAACTTTTACGCACTTGGTGAAATAGTTAGTTGCTGTAAGGACATAATCATGTCCAACACTTGAAGATGGGTTTATAGCTCCAATGAAATCAATTCCCAATTTTTGGAATGGTTCCTCTATAACCACTAGCTTGAGAGGTAGGGCAACTAACTTGGGTCTTCCAACAAATTGATGGTAGAGTTCACATTTTCTCACCCACTTATATGCATCTTGGAAAAGAGTTGGCCAGTAATACTTGGCTCACAAAATCTTGTGGGCAGTCACAAGAGCAAAAAAATGTCCTCCATAGGCTAGATTGTGGAAAGATTTCAAAAGTTGGCTTTACTACTCTTTGTCTACACAACGAAGGAATACTCCATCTAGGTTTCTCTTGTACAGGCCATTGTCCCAAAGGACAAAATTGGTAGCTTTCAACTTGATAGTCCTCCTTTCTTTGTAAGTTAAATGAGTAAGACATTCACCATAAGTAAGAAAATTAGTAATACCTAAATACCACTCATTGGTAGTGGAGACAAAGAGGACTGTTGGTGTGTCTTCCACCTCTACTTCTTTATGTTTTGTTTCTTTTGGTTTGTTATCAGCAATTAATTGGCATAGACTTTTTCTCCTTACCAGATTTGTTGGTTTGATGTCTAGATCAAACTCCTAGATCTTTGAAATTCAATTGCCTCTTTTTGTCCCAAACTCCTGCTGAGTTAATATGGATTTGACTGTAGTTTCAAGAACCAAGGCAGTAGTGTGTGAATTCAAAATATAGAAACAAAAATGCTTGACTACTTTCACCACTGCATAAGCGTGCTTCTCCATGTTTGAATACTTTAGTTCATGAGCTTTGAGAGGTTAACTCATGAAAAAAATGGGAGATTCCATACTTTATTTATCCTATTAAACCAGAATTGCTGAAAGTGTGTGTTCAGAGGCATAACTGTATATGATGAACTCTTTGTTGTAGTCTAGACAAACCAACATTGGGGCATGGGCAATGGCAGTTTTGATGTCTTCAAATACTGAATTACCTTCTTCAGTCCAGTTGAAGGTGGTCTTCCCTTTCATCATGTTTACAATGTGTCGAGTCTTCTCAGCAAATTTGGAGATGAACCTTTGTAAAAAATTCACCTTTTCGAAGAAAGAGTGAACAACATTTTTAATTGTAGGTAAGATAAGATCTTGAATAGACTTGACTCTATCTGAGTCAATCTTTATGCCTTCTTTGGACACAATGTGTCTAAGAAGTTTCTCCTCTGTTACTCTAAAAATAGACTTCTTGGGGTTTAAGGAAATGCCACTCTGGCGACAGTGCTCCAACACTTGTTGTAGGTGGTGTATATGATCAAAACGATGCTTTGAAAAGATGGTTAAGTCATTAAGGTATACTATAATGAACTTACCTATTTCATCCTTGAAAGCAAGATCTATTGCTCTCTAAAAAGTGGTGCCAGCATTTATTAAACCAAAAGGCATCTTTTTATATGCAAATGTGCCCCAAGGTGTGGTGAATGCAGTCTTGTGTTGGTCTACTTCACCAACTTTAAATTGATTATATATTGAGAAGCCATTTAGCATTGATAACATCTCTGAGCCTGTCATTATTTTAATTACTTGATCCATGATTGGCAAAGGATAGTTATCCTTTAAAGATGACTAATTTAGATTCGTAAAATCCAAACAAATGTGAATTTTGCCATTCTTCTTCCTCACAGGGACTATGTTTGCAATCCATGTGGAATGATGGATTTGGAAAATGATTCTAGCATTTAACATTTTTTGTATCTAAGACAAAATAGTACCTGATATCTTTGGATTATACTGCCTGGATTTTTGCTTATGAGGCACTGAGTTAGCCTTGAGAAGAATGTCATGACAGATTTCATCAGGCCTGAGAGACTTCAGGTCATCATAGGAATATGCTAAGATGTCCATGCATTGGTAGAGTAAATTAGTGAACTTGAACTTCTCTTCATGAGTGCAACACTTACCAATGTTAACCATCTTAGGATTTTCTTCAGTAGTCAGATTTATTTGATCAAATCCCTGAGAGGAGCTTTAATCTATTTGTTATTGTTTGATGAATCTATCATGCTTGTCAAAAAATTTCTCAAGGGAAACCAGGCCTTTATGAATTTTATTCCCTTTGAGTTGTAAGAATTCTTCATTTGCATCTGAACTTGATTTAGGGGCTGGTTCACACTTATGAGGTTCACTACCTTCAAAATGCAGTTGTTCAAAATTGTCTTTTCATTCTAAAAAGGAAATGATTTGGTGATCATCATTGAATACTTTCCAATGATCAACATTGTTAGGAATACTTGGTCTAAAGACCAACTTAATAGTGTATTTGTTTCTTGTAAAGTCTTAGTGAGAAACTAAGAGAGTTGCTGAAACAACAAGTGCATCAGCTCTATCATTAGATTCCCTGGGTATGGTAGAGATGTTGAAAGAATCAAAGATTTCAATTTGGTCTCAAACTAATTTGTGGTAGTGGCACAATCTTTCATTCTTGGTTTGGTATAGGTTTCTCACCTAACAAATCACTAGTTCAGCATCTCCTTTGGCATGAAGGAGCTTGATGCCTTTGTCTCGGGTAGCCTTCAATCTAAGCAATAGAGATTCATATTTAGCTATGTTATTGGTGTTACTAAATTGTAACTTATAAGATGAAGGAAAAATATCTCCTTGAGGAGATATCAACACAATCCCAGCTCTTGAACTGGTAAAGGAGCAGCTGCCATCAAATTCCAGAGTCCATACCTCATTAGACACTGATTTTTCTTTAGGTTTTCCTTCATTAGAGAGGGAAGATCCTTCTCCATCTATATTGCAACGTACCAATTCTTATGTTGTTCTAGCTGAACTAATTTTCAGATTGATACTTTGAAGAGCTTTATCAGATGTTTCATGAACTTTGTCTATAGATAGAAAATAGTTACCCATGCCTGAAGACTCAAACAAAATTTGAGATTCAGGGGCTGATGTCTAAGTGATAATATATTTTGATTCCTTTTCAATAAGTAGCCTCTGCATGATGCCTTTGATAGGGATCCTTGATTCAGTTAGGTCCATGCTCAATTCTCCACCAACATCTTTGCAAAAATTTCACCCTAGTAGAATGTTGTATGAGGCTAGAACATCAGCCACTAGAAATGTCATCTTGATTTTTTTGTCTGAAAAGACTAAAAATAGAAATTTGGTATCCTTTATTTGTCCTAGTAGAGGTACTTATTTATTTTCCATGGAGAAACATCTCCCAAATATCTTGGTCAGTGTGAGGTCAAGATATTCTGCTACTTTGGTAGGCATAACATTGTCAGATGCACCTGAGATTATGATATATTTACTCAGCTTATGACCATTTATCAATAGGGAAATATAGAAAGGTTCTATTTTTCTAGGGGCAGCTGGAGGAGTAATGATAAGATTGTTTAGAATAGGCATGTTATTTGGGAAATCAGGAGTTACCTTCTTAACATCTTGTCTTGCAGGGATGACTTTATTCTTCAAACACTTAACTAACCTATCCAACTGCTCAGGATTGGATTGTAAATATTCAAACTCAGTCATTTGGATTTTAGTTTTCTTGACATGATCAATTATGTCAAATAACTAGATTAGACTAAGAACGAAGGAAGGTAATTCAAACTTTTGGTTTATAAGCGGGAGAGGAATGATTTGCAAAATTGAAGTTAAAGGTGAAGGTGAAATTGATGTACTTACCTTTTTGGTGATCACCAGGTCCTTTGGCTAGAAAGGTAGAGAGATTCCATGTTTAGCAATTGAAATTGCTGGTTGAGGTTGCTCTTTTATTTTCCCTTTATCAGCTTGTTGGGCTGATTAGTTCTTAGACCTGGTAAACACTGCGTATGATCCATCAAAAGATTCTCCTTTACTTCTGAGTTCATCCTGGTAGTTTAAGAAACTAATGTTGGAGTCATTAGTTGATTATTCTTGGTTTTATATAAGGAGATCAACATCATTTTCTTGACTCAATTCAGGCTAGAAAGAGAAATTTGATTCTGTTTCAAGATATCCCATTGCTAAATTGGCTAAGGGTGCTTCAATAGCAAGTTTTCTTTGTGGGGGAGGAAGACGATTTAGCTACCCTTGATTCCTAGCAGCATTGCCCTGATATGACTAATTTGGAAATGTCCTCTTTGGCATATCTTTGTATGAAGGAGCAGAGGACATTCCTTGTGCCATTTGCTTTTTGAGAGCAAGCAACTTGTTTTCCAACTTCTACACCCTTGGATCAGAGGTGCCTGTAGATGGATATTTAGAAGATGATGAGGGTCTATTTTTATTTGGATCTCTTCTTATCTTTCCTACCAAGATGAGATCATATTCTACCTCAGTGGCCAAATATTGATCTAGAACAAGGTCTATTTGACTAGCACGTCTCAAAAAGAAACTCACTTCAGGTAACTGAGAATTAATGAAGAAACATTTGAGATTCTCAGCTGTAGGTCAAGCAATTACAGAAATCCTATTTTTTCATTTGTCAAACTTGGCTATGAAGTCCCTCATTGGTTCATGAGGCTCTTTTTTCATCTATGTAAGTTGAGCTAGAAGGGCATGTGCATCTTTTGTAGGCTTGAATCTAGCTTCAAACTTAGCTTTGAGGGTGTTCTAGTCAGTTACTGACCGAGGCTGTAGATGGTAAAATCAATCTACAGTAGCATCTTATAATGTTTCTACAAATATCCTGACTACCACATCCTCAAATTCAACTCCAATTACACCATAGGCTATGCTAAAGGCTGCAATGTGTTCATCAAGATGAACTCTCCCATCACCATAGAATTTGGAGAAATTCTTCCTTGAACTTTGTGGGAGCTCATGTAGAGGTGGAGTAAGATTGAGAGGGCCAAAAGAATTACCCTAGGGGCCTTGAACTGCCATTGTATGAGTATGAAAAAGAGGAATAACAAATCTCAAAGGGGTAATTATTGGCAAAGCTTTATTAACAGTAAAAGTAGATGTTTCACTTGGTAATGGAGACCTGACTTTAGTGGGAGGAAAGCTCTTAGTTCATTGGAGATGAGATGGTGAAGGAGACAAATGAAAATTAATTTGTTGTACCAACTTGAATATAGGGTCAACAATACCTTTATCCCTTTGGCTTCGTGTATACTTTGAATCTTCCAAGTTGTGAAACAAAAATGGAAAATAATTGACCTTGCTTTAGCTTAAAGCTTGAGGCTTTAAACTGCACTTTCTTTCCCAGTTGGTGTGAAGGTGGACGTAGATGGTAAGGATATGATGATAATGGGTAAGATATATAAATGGAGTGGAGTCTATAATGTATAAGGGTAGGGGCTAATTCAATCTAAAACTTGAGGCTTCAGAATGCACATAGCTTTTCCAGTGGAGTCACCAAAAACTATTGGGTGAATATTTTGTCAATCAATGTACTGATTGACAAAATAGGTCTGATCAACCACAATAGGAAGATTGGCCAGCCAAATGTGTAGGTTTACCACATCAAAAGGAGACTAATCTCTCCTCTCATCAAGGGGAGGTTCCCTGTAGATATGCAAGAACTTATATTATATATATATAAATATATATATATATATGAACAAAAAATAACACTCAAGGTTAGGATAAACCATCCATCTCTCTTTTTTTAGAGATGATGTGCATGAATCAAAGGATAAATCCTGATGAAATGATAGAAGACATTCCTCTTCTTTCAGAAGTGTTGTTCAACAGACAAAAGGAATCATTCTGGTGATGATAAGTCACTATAACAGGGTATAGTAACATAGCAAGATGAAATGAGGCACAAAGTCTCCACCTCAATCTGTCAAAGAGTGAAATATGAAGAATAATGAGGGCACAAAGTTATCCCAAATTTATTTACATAAAAACAAAAAATAAACACATGCTGAAGACAATTATGATAGCACAAAGTCTGAAAGTAACTAGCTTCAGGACACCTTTGTCACTTCCACTAGCTCTACTTGTTAAATTGCATAAACAAGAATACATTTAGGAAATAGACATAAGAACAATCTCCTAGAATGATACAAGCTATAACATCACAAAGTCTGAAAGTAACTTGATTTTTGGTTTAAACAAAGAAATATGATGAACAATCTGAGCTCAAAGTCTCAGTAATGCCCTTCAATTTGGACAGAGTTTTGTTTTTGATAACAGAGAGAGATCTCCTTAAAAAAATAAGAGAGAGTCCAATATATAGCCCTCCAAGAAAGACTTGGAAGAAATAACACATCATGTTGCATTAAATTCTATCAAGAAGATATGCTGGAATCGAGCGTATTTGCCCATTTACTTTTCTCAATGCAAAGAAACGTGTCACGCCATTGAATGTTTTATATCCTCCAATGTCCAACTGGCGGTCTGATTCTAGAAACATATCTTATGTGTGAATGTTTTTGGTCATTCTTCATTGTTCCTCCTTTCTTGGCTATCAAATCAGGTTCTTGGTTCAATTTGATCCTCTGTTCTTTGGTTACTTTTCGTGAGTTTTAATAATTGACACGTGAAAGGTTCCACTGCAAAATAGGTAAGGACACTTGGTAGCATCTGTGGGATTCTAAGAGATGCTCATTTGAAAGAAGCTTTGAAACCTATTATAAACTTAGGATTTGGATATAGACACTTGTCACACTCTGTGGAGTTATAACGGGACATGTGGTAGCTTCAGCTTGTCTTTTGAGACTCTCACATAGGATGACACTTGGTGCGCTTCGCTTACTTTAGTAGCTTATTGAGGGTCTACCACAATCCTTACTTAATAAGGGAACCAAAGGGAGAAATTGCAGATGTTGACATGTGGTGGCTTTCGATGAGCTTTAGTTTCTCTTTTGAAAGTCTTCGGGACTTATATTAGTTTCTTGTGGAAGATGACATGTGGCAATCTCTGCAGAGTTTTGAAAATGATGCGTGGCACATTCCACTTCTTTGAAATTATGTCTCGACAAATGACACGTGGAAACTTCTATTACATTTTGATAAGGGACACATGGCAACTTGGTGAGTTTTATGTTTTGGGGGATTTTTTCCTTTAGACAAAAGGTATGAAGAAATTCTTTCGGACAATTTGTCTGAAGGAATTGTTTCTTTATAACTTTGCCGCGGGAAATTTTCCTAAGGAATTCTTTGTGTCTACCTTTGCTCATTCAGAATTTGAATTGGTTCATTTTTACCTTGCTTTACCTTCACAAGGGCTGTTTGAGCTCGAAAGTGAGCTTTCATATTTTATACAATGGTCCACTTTGGTTTCCAAGTACCCTCCGAAAGGGCTGTTTGTCCTTTGGCTTTGCCTTAGTCAATTTTATGCTAATCTCAACAATTGACACATGACAACATCCACCGTGAAATAGGTAAGGACACATGGAAACATCCACTTAACTTTTAGAGGCTTTGGAGGCCTTTTGAGTGTCTCGTAAAAGATGACACGTGGTGGCTTCCGCTAGGCTTTTAGAAACACTGTAGATACACTTGGGACTTATTTTAGATTCATGTAGATGTTGACACTTGGTGTGTTTTACTTATCTTACAAAGGACACGTGGCAAATTCCATAGCTCTTAGAAACAAAGTAACATGGGGCTCGGTAGATGACACTTGGCAGTATCCACTATGCTTTGATGGGCTTTTATTTCGGGTTTTTACTTGCCTTAGTCACTTTTGCCATGAAATTTCCTCTATAAGGGCACTTGTCTCTTTGAATTTTGGGGCATTCCTTTAAACCTATCACTTGAACCAACCAATTGAACCAACTTTGGTTCAACTGTTCAATGGTTCATTTCTTCATTTCTATTGACTGCTTGAACCAAGCTCTTTGAGACAAACCGTGTTGAACCTGCCGTCATTGAACCTATTAAACCTTTGAACCCATTGAACCTTTAAACTAAAAATGGTTCAATGGTTCAAAAATTGCATATAATCTTGTCAATAGATTATTTTGGTTGAACCAAGGTGTTGAACCAGTCCTGAAAATGACTAAGTGTTGAAAACTTGTTCTTTTGATTGAACTCGCCTGTAGAAGCCTTTGAACTTGTTGAACCTGTTAGTCCTTTGACTGAAAAAGATTGAATAATTCCAAATTTTGAAAATTTATAACAATTTTTTGAAATGGGGAGAGATAATTTTTTCTTTTAGGACCAAAATAGCTTAAATGTTGTCCCAAAAATGAATGACATTTTTTGGGTACAACAGAGTGCACCTACAGTCTGCTACAATAGACTGACTAGATTCGACTAGTGAAAGGAGTAGTTTGAAGTTAGTAGAGGTGTTTTATAAATAGATAATACTAAAACCAATCTCAAAATTTTAAGTTCACATTACAAATTTATCTCAATAAATAAATACCTAAAGCTACATTCAGAGCTCAAGGCTCTCAGAATAGAGTTTTGTGCACAGTCCTCATAGTCATAAAAGTCTGTCTTGAAGATTTGAAGCATTGATGACTCATAGCTGTGATAAAGTTATGAAAATTAGTAAAAAATACCAAAAATACCTAATTAATCCCTCCATGACTTCACTTTGGCAAGGAAAATAGGACAAATGCCCTCTATTTTGTCTTAGATAGAGGGCACTCCTAAATAGTCTTAACTATAGGTTTGGTGAGTAAATGAGAAGGGGATGACATGAGGAGTCTTTAATCACCATATAATGAGTTAAGGAGTTTAATTATAGGTGTATAAACATGAATAGTCACCTATAGATGATGGAAACCACTTAGAGGTAGTTTTGGGTAATAAAACACAGTCAGGCCTATTAGGCCTAAAACTAGACCTAAGCCCTATAAAGGTCTAGTTTCCATTTCTATGACCACAAGACCATTATAAAACATGTCAAGACCTTAAGTGGAGAGAATAAAGCTATTTATATCCATCATTTTGTAGGAAACCACTCAGAGGGGTCACTTTTGGCCTAAAATTATGATAGGGGTGTCTATAATGTAAATGAAGAGCTTGATAAGTAAATTTCAAACACTCATACCTATAAAAAATGATTGCATAATACCTAAAGCACATGGGAATATTTAAAGGGGGTCATGTACCCCAAATTTATGGAATTTTTAAAGAATTTAGACATCTAACTTTTATGAATAATCATTAATAATCCTAGCCTTCTAAAACCCTCCTAAAACCCTATCTAAGACCGAATGAAGGAAATATCACTTGTTCGTATGGCATATAAATTATTTTGGACCTATTGAATACTCTCCCATCCTCCTTCCCATCAAATTATCTTGTACCTTATTGGTATGGACAAGTTGAATTCAAGGTTTTTTTGTAAGGATTTGACTTGTTTTATAGGTACAAAGGAGATTTGAAGAATGAGAATCATTTAGGGAGGTCAAGTGGGACTTGTTATAATTACTTATGTACATTTATCACAATATATAGGCATAGAAACACCTATACTACACCATTCATCATAGGCTTTCTTAGACAAATAGTGAAAATGAGGAGTGACTGCCAAGTGAGAAGATGAGAAGTCTAATTTAGTATCTTTTAAGGTCTACTTGATGGAGTGAAGGAAAAAATAATCTATAAAAGTGTCCTTAAACCTCTTCCATATGTTTGGTTAAGCAATTGAAAGACACCTTGATGATAAATTTGAAGATTAAGGCCTAGAAGACCAATGAATGACTATAGATGGTGAATACAAATGTCCAAAAGATGGCTATCAATTAGGGAAGCATCTGATGGTTATCATAGCATGTTTATAGACTGCTTAAGATAGTTCATATGTATCAACTCTCCCTATTATAATTTCAAGTGCTCAAGAGATGCTTCATGATGAAGGCAGTTTTAAAAAGGCAATTGAAGGCCTTTACACTAGTTTTGAAGAGTTTGTCATGCTTCAACTGGACACTTGTCCAAGAAGACATTTATGTTATATTTCACACTCCATTTTACTATAATGTAATTGGTCCTCATCACTTAACACTTGTTTTTGTGACCCTTGAGCTCCACTTCTCTCTATTCTCACACATTCTATAAATGCAAGCCATTTTGGTTTTTATAAAAAAATCCACACCTAGTATGGTGAAGACCTATTAGTTTGATGTTGTATTTTGCATTTGAAAGAAATATTTGATATCTAATTTTGAGTTCACAAGTTATCTTGTATAATTTTTGAAGTGGTGTATAGTGAAAGGTCAAGTGATTAATATCTATCCTTACTTTCTCTCAACTCTCCCATGTTTGATGCAAGTATTTTCCACTCTAATAAGTCACATGAAGTGTATTCAAGTGAATTTGTCTATCTTTAAGTGTGAGGATTAGTCTTAGTTTTTGTAATCTTACCTCTAGTTTACTCATATTGAGTAGTTTAATGCATATCACCTCCATGTTTGAAATACTAATGTTAGAGCAATTCAGGATTTTGAGACTAGTGTTGTGTTGACAGTGAAAAATGTCATGCCAACGAATCAACTTGTTTGCCTATCACAAAGGTTAAGATGAAATCATACCAGTTTAATTATAAAGGACCTATGATTGAAAATTAGTCCTAAGACATGAAAAAAAGGTCTTTTAAGGTTTTTAATATTTACTATGTTCAACAATAAATCTAAATCAAGTGTATAAACATTCACTAATTTGATCAAACACAACATGAAAATAAATTATGTCAATAAAAGTTACTCATAAATAATGCTTTGATCCAAGAAGTTAATCATTCCTTCAATATTATATAATTCAATCTCAAATATGTTATAAACTATCATTTGACCTATCTAATAGATTAAAGTCTACGAATTAGACAATCTCTTTAAGGACAGGAAATTAGATTGCTGAAAAGGTGTACCTTGTGTTCATGCTCATAACACAAAGTTTAAAGTAATGAATGAAAACCAAGAAGGTAGACACAAATCTAAACAACTAAAAACTACTAACTAAACCTAAAGAGACAAAAAAAACATAAACAACTAAGTCTAAACTAATAAGCAAATTAAACAAGAAAAGAATAAAAAGATTAAACTAATCTAAGACTTAATTATCAACTAACAAAAATATAATAAAGACTTAAATATATATCTAAAATATCTAACTTAGGAAAAGTGAAAAAAGTAGATAATCTACAAAACTAATTAAAGAACTAAAAAAAATAAAAAAAAATAAACTAAGAAACATAAATAAAAACTAAATTAAGAAAATAAAAAAAGATAAAATTATATTAGAACTAGTGTCGATATAGAGTACAACCAAGTGTGCGAGTCTCACAGGAGAGTCATCTTAGTAGAAAAGATAAATTTCATCAAAAAAATTGATATTCTCTCTTTAAAATAATCTGAGTGACAACTTTACAATCAAAATAGATCAATGAGATGTTGTAAAATAGTGAAGTATTCATCATTATTCAGGTTGGATACTTAGAATCTACACATAGAACTGCAAATAACAATCATAAAAATATGTTAAGCTTAGCAAACATCAGATAATCAATATTAAATGCTAATAAAAGATAGATATACCTATGTTGCCTAAGTAATTACTCAACCATCAGATAAAGTACCATTGGGTCTATCTACAATAGTTGTACTATCTCAGAGAAATTGCATAGAAAGAAGAAAGATGAATGATTGACTTCACAAAATGTATAAGTTTTCAAACCTATGTTGTTATTCTATATTCAAATGAGTCCTTGATCTCCTTAAATATCTTCAAACTTAATTGCAAATAAGTTATAACTAACTTTAGTTAGTTATTAGTTTATGCTAACTAATTGACTTTTAAAAAGTCAATAAATTATAACAATTATTGGTTAAAGATAAGGTTAATTAAGACTTAAAAATCTTAATTGATCAAGTTTATTAAATATATATTGGGGGTACTAATCTTAAAGGGTGGGGACCCTCATTGATTAATAATATAATAGAAAACATATTTTAACCATAAAATAAATAAGTCAAAGATCAATAAATTCTATTTATATTAATCTATAATGCATGCCAAATAACTTAAGCATATATATATTCAAAAACCTGCTTCACTACTCTTATTCCATATGCAACACTATGCTTCCAAAAACAATTATTTTTCTGAAATATCTTGATAGTAAAAATATTTTGACTATATCACATGAAAGATGAACCAAAAATATCCATGTTTTTTTTTAATTTTCTAAAAATAATAATTTTACTATGTTTTTAAACTAACTTGAATTTAACATTCAAATGATCATCAAACTACATAATTTTGATTTGTGGTGACGATCATTTGGCCGTCAAATTTAACAACACAAATTTTTTTGTAGGTGATCATTATACAAATTTTGTACAAAAAAAGTAAATTGAACTAATTTCCAAAATTAAATGAAAACCCATTACTTATCTCCTATTTACTATCATGATTCAACATCTGAATAACCAAAAAACAAATTTATTCTTCATAATTTTATCATATTCTCTTCTGCCCATACTATTTTTCATGCATGCAAATTCTTTCTTGAAATTAAACCAAATTGCATGCATCATATGAATAAATAAATAAGTCTATTCACCTCACTGAAATCAAAACCCTTATTCACAAACATTCAAAAATACCCACTTTGAATATTTTATTAGAATCTTTACTTTAAATAAAATAGAGAATGTAAAAATTGAGACTTTAAGGAAAGATGTCCATAATCATCTATATTTTGACCAACTTAGAGAAAACACCAACAAACCCTTTTCAAAATCAAAATCAAATATTCCAAGTATACACAGAGATGCATGCTCAGAAAAGTGAAGGCCCAAAAAACTCATGCATTCAAAAAATATGTCCTGATTTATTTCATGCAAGAACATAAATCTAAAATAACTAATATTGTGAATTAAAAATCCATATTCCTTGTGTTTCGAAATTCAAGTTTCAAAACAAACTTCTCTATTATTTCATAGACCCAAAAGAACTTGAAAACTAGAAGTTGTTTATTATTTGTATCTATGCATGAAAGAATTTCAAAGTCTACAAAATCATTTATTTTTTTAATAATCATGCACAAAATAGTCATTAAATTGAAAATTTCACCTCCTTCCTTCGTTCATGCAAAAATTATGTATAATTAACAATATTTCAAATCTCTTAAACATATCCTCAAAACTGTTTACATGTTGATAGATTATAAAACTTTCTCATACCATTATTTATCTTTTGAAATGAAACCATTTAAAAAGAATAAACCCTAACTTCCATTAATACTCATGCAGACCAAAAAATCAAACTAGAACCTATTTATTTGATGCAAAAACCATCATAAATATTTTAAAAAATTCATTCAACACTATATAAACATACCTGGTAATACACCCTTACAATCTTTCTATCTGAAATCCTCCAAAATTCCTCTTTACAACTTCATAGCCAACAAGTTAGAGCTCCGATTTTGCAAGAAGCTTGTAAAAAATGAACCAAAAATCAAGAAAATGAAAACTTATATCTACCACCTCCTTGCGGTAACCAACTTAGCAAGGTGTTCAAAACTTATTGGTTCACATTAAATTGAAATTACTTTAGTAACTTTACTAACCTATTTTTCATCAAAAGTAAATCTAGTTAGTGCTAATTATTTCACTAAATTATCTACCAACTTATGCTATTCAAGGTAGTCATTAATCACATTAGATTTCAATGCCACCAGATCTTCATAACAATCTCAAAGCATCAGAAACATGTTTTGCTTTAAATTTTCCATCCAACTCACCTTGCCATAGAAGATCATGTCATCAGCCAAAATGAATAAATAAACATTCATTGTATTCAATCCAAAGGCCTTTCAAAACCTCAACTTATAGTTAGGAAAAAAATAAACATATTTCACAATGGACCCCTATAAACCCTTGCAAATGTTTATGCCTATCATCATGACCCGAAGGTTCTTAATGATGCCATGTGTATTATGGTATGCCTTTTGAATATCTTAAAGCAAGTAAACCATAAGTGAAGATTACTTTAAATTCAAATGACACCTTATGCCATTAATATTTTATTCTAAAAATAAGTCTAAGGTTAAAAATTGACCATTATATAAATTTGTATGCCCAATGAGACAAAAGAATTCCCTCCATGCTTCAAAATTTATAATTTTTTAATAATAGCTAGGATCTTGAAAAATGATAATGGCTTAACATAGAATATTAAATAGGACTTTGGAATTTATGAAACATAAGAACAATGATCAAGATATGCATCATTAGTCAAAAGAATCATGCCATTAACTAAGCAATATAGACCTGGAGTTTCTGACAATGTCACCAAATCATCTTAAGCACATCAATGTTTCAAATGCCCATTATATCACAAGTAATAAGCAAAATGAGCTTTGAATTTGATCCGTATCTTGAGAATAACTTGTTGATTCATTGATTTTTCAAATGTAGTGATTGTAAATGTGATAATCATCCACGTAACACCATTATCTATTTTGAATCATAAATCATATTATATCATCTATAAAAATCAAATAATCACTATAAATTTGTTTAAACTATAAAAACTAAAAGTGGATTTCTCAATTGAAATTGTCTCAAAACTGTTTTGACTAAAAATACAGATAACTAATCACATTCAAAAATATATATACGTATTTTATTTATTAATCTACCATGCTTTTTGAAACCACTTAGAAACATAAAGATGAATTCATCAACTAATCATTATCATTTCATAGTAAAAAATATGCATCTAAATTTATTATTAATTGATTGGGTCCCCAACACAATTTTAGATTTCATGACTAAGTCATCTCTATGACAGAAAAAGTATCAATTTTAAAAAAATTGGGGGGAGGGGTGTATGAAAAATAGGAGTAACAATGGCAACCTTGCTAGCCAATTTTAATTATAAAATTATGTATCAATCAAATTGCCTATTATATGAAAATTGACTTGAGAGTGTGATCCAGGTAAATCATTTCTCAAGTAGCTATGAACGAACCCCTTGAATATTGAATTTTGATAAGGGATGATTTGTTTGACTGACATGACATGAAGAAAGGAAATGATATAGCAAGTAAGTTCAAGCTGGATGCACACACAAATACAAATGTCTTAAGTATAAAATTTTAATGAGGTAATACTTTAACAACTAGATACAACTTACCATATATTATTCATTCATAATGAAAATTGATTTTATAAAGAATAACTTCTGAAAATAATTGGCATTTATAGTAGATTTGTAGCCTCCTTGTACTCTTCCTTCATAATGTGAAACTTCCCCATTTGTAACTCTCATTGATCTTTTCAAAAGTAAAGTACAATAACAACAAAAAAACAAACAACTATAAAATAAAAGAACACAAACCCAAAGGGAACAAAAAAATAAAATATCAAACCAAAATTGACAAAATATTTATAGACAAAACAAAAAGAAATAAATTATTAAATAACATCAAAAATCATCCACTACGAGACAAAATGAATGATACACCATAATTAGAAATTAACAAAGGCAAATAAATAAAAGTTAATAAATGAATGAGGTGTAAGAATAAATGATAAGAGATCTCCTTCAATATAACTATAATGTAAGGCATTATTTTTAACATGCAAATATTCATGATAAGTCAAGCTTTATGATTTAGAAGTAGTAAGACAACATGATAAACACATTAAATAACCTTGAATAAATAGAATTAAATCTTGATTATGCATGTTTTTAGTCATTTCCTAGTTTTGTATTATATATGAAATATTAACTATTTGATTTGGAGTGAGAGGAATATTTTTAAGGTTAGAATAAAGAAAATATTGATCAATAAATAGACTTGTCTATTCAGGTATCTTTAAACAATTTTGAATACTTTTTGATTTAACATATTTAGTACGATCTATTATTTCAAAATCTAAAGGATCATCAAATTTAAAACATTCATAGTCAATATTATTAAACAAATCTTCTGATTTAAATTTTGTAGAAAAAACTTTATAAACAATATTATACTCAATTGTTAACTTCGTATTATGATCTAAATAATCTATAACATCAAACCTTTCATACTCAACTTTAGTCAATTAATTGCTCTTTTCAATATATGCAACATCACAAACATATTTTTTTGTTGTTATAACACTAAATCTAGCATCAAAACAATTAGAATTTTTATTATCAACATGATCTTTTGAATCAAAGGTAATAGGATGGTTGTTGGAAGGATTTGATATTATTATAAATAGTGATAAAATCATATGTAGATGAATAATTTCTATTGGAGGAGTAATCAGATTCAAAATTCAAAGAAATTTTCATATCAAAGTCAAGAGTTTTAAGTTTAGGATTTTTCAAAACATCATCATCTTCTACATTAGATTTATCTAGAAGAAAACTAGGTTTAAGTTTATTTCATAAAGAGTCATCACTAGAAAACAAGTCAGAAGTAAGAGAAAATAAGTTATCAGATGATTGATTGGATTGATAAAATGAATTAAATTGCTCAAATTTAGATTTTAATGAAAAATTTAAATCAAAACATTCTGATAAAGTATCTAAACTATAATCTAATTCTTGAGAAGTATTTTCAGTATACCATGTCATGATTTGATCATAGATAAAAAAACATTGAAAATTATTTAGGATATTTGTGTTCAAAATTTAGTATTAACATAGAGAATATTTTGCATTTGAACATATCATGATTGAGTGAAAAAATTTTTACAAAAATCTTGATTTTGTCTTCAAATATGAGCAAATTTTAAAAATAAACTAAAATCAACAATACCAATTTTTTAAATAATCTAAATATAATTCTCAAGTAAGTTATTCTTCCAACAAAGAAAGAAAAGATCACCACTTGATCGAAAATAAATAGGAATTTCATTTAATTTTGAAAGAAAATGCAACAAATATTTTCCCTTTAGACTCTTCTTCTTTCAAATAAAATGTGAACCAAGCTATTAGACCTTAATCTACTTGATTTTCAATTAATATTTTCAGGTAAAACAATTATTGAGTGAGCTCATCCAAAGTTTTCATAATTGAACAAGCAACCGTCACTAAATTAGAATCAAAATTTGGGTGACTAGTTATGATAATTATAAACTAAAAACCAGAAAGCATTTATGGAAATGTGACTCATTGAAGACAAGAATGAATAAAGAAAGACACTTGATTTAAACTCCCTAGTGGATTCACCAAATTTGTAGATGGTAAAAAATGTCATACCAATGAATCAACTCATTCGCCTATCGTGAAGGTCAAGATGAAATCATACTAGTTTAATCGTAAGAGACCTATGGTTAAAAATTAATCCTAAGATGTGAAAAATGGGTATTTTAAAGTTATGAGGATTTACTATGTTCAATAATAAATCTAAATCAATTGTATAAACATTCACTAAGTTGATCAAACACAACATGAAAATCAATTATGTCAAGAAAAGTTACTCATAAACAATGATTTGATCCCAGAAGCTAATCATTCCTTCAATATTATATAATTCAATCTCAAATCTGTTATAAAATATCATCTGACCTATCTAACAGAGTAAAGTATATGAATTAGATGATCTCTTGAAGGACAAAAAATTAGATTGATGAAAAGGTGTACCTTGTGTTCATGCTCATAACACAAAGATGAAAGTAATCAATGACAACCAAGAAGGTAGACAACTCTAAACAACTAACAACTACTAACTTAACCTAAAGAGATAAAGAAACTATAAAAAACTAAGTCTCAACTAATAACAAATTAAATAAGAAAATAATAAAAATATTAAACTAATCTAAGTCTTAACTATCAACTAAAAACATATATTAAATACTTAAATTTATATCTAAACTATCTAACTTAAGAAAAGAGAACAAAGTAGATAATCTAAGAAACTAATTAAAGAACTAAAATAGAAACAAAAATTTAAACTAAGAAAAAAATAGAAACTAATTAAAGAAAATAAAGTAGATAAAATTATATTAAAATTAGTGTCGATATAGAGTATAATCAAGCATACATGTCTCAAAATAGAGTCATCTTAGTAGAAAAGATAAATTTCAAATAGAAAATCAACATTCTTCCTTTATATTAACTTGAGTGAGAACTTTACAATCAAAATGGATCAATGAGATGTTGTAAAATAATGAAGTGTTTATTATTTTTCAGGTTGAATCTGCACATAGGACTGCAAATAACAATTATTAAAAAAATTTAAGCTTAGCAAACCCCAAATAATCAGGATTAAATAATAATAAAATTTGGATATACCTATATTGCCTAAACAATTACTTAATTGTTTGCTAAAATACCATTGGATCTATCTATAATAGTTGTACTATCTCAAAGAAGTTACATAAAAAGAAGAAAGATGAATGATTGACTTGACAAAATGTATAAGTATTCAAACTTGTGTTGTTCTTATATCTTCAAATGAGTCCTTGATCTCCTTAAATATCTTCAAACTTAGTTGCAAATAAGTTATAACTAACTTTAATTAGTTATTAGTTTATGCTAACTAATTTACTTTTAAAAAGTCAATAAATTACAACAATTATTGGTTAAAGATAGGTTTAATTAAGACTTAAAAATATTAATTGATCAAGTTTGTTAAATATAGATCAGAAGTACTAATCTTAACATGTGGGGCCCCTCAAGATGGAGGGTATGGCGACAAGGTGCTCATATTCCCCTAAACATTAGGGAGATCATTTAGAAAGAGACGACGAATCAGGAATGATGCATGTTGAAGACAAGGATAACTTTCGAAGGCAGTCCACGTGGAGAAGGCCATCGGGGATCTCAAAAAATGATAACCTTAGTACTTTCTTGATTATCATTATTAATTCTTTGTATCATGATATGGAGGCGCATGGGTCGCATCATGTAAACCAAGGGGAAATTATTTTCTAGCATGGGAGTAGACGGCACCATGGCAGGGCATTTCATAAAATGAGCCTTCACATCTGCATTCAGTGTAAACAAAAGTGAGGGCTAACTACTTGATCAAAGTTGAAGGCAAAAATTGGGAATTTCATCGGCTAGGTCTATAATTATAGAATGGGGGGAGATCGTATTCGAACTGAACCTATCTCCTGCTATGAATTTAAGGACAATCCTTTAGTCTGGTAGTATTGTAAAGAAGGAGGTATCAACCCATATTTGGAAAGGCTGAATGGTTATGATGAAATTTTTTTTGAGCAGTTCGTGAGATCCTGGTTGAATAGGTGGGTCACTGTGGGCAGTATTAGCTTTGAAATCTCTGAAAAGGTGATTATGGCCATGGGAATGACCATGCATGGTTTAAAGCTCCAAAGGAAAACCAAAATCATGGATATGACTAGTCACAAACTGTTCCTGGGTGAAGGAGAAGAACTCGTCCCATATCAAGGAGGGTTCGAGCATGCCAAACTTCTAGAGCCATGGGATGGAGTATGCTTCATTCTCATGAAATACTTCACTCTCAAGGGGTGTTGTACTTGGTTTTATAACTACCACCTTCCTTTGTTAACTAATTTTAGATGCAATGCTATTATCATCTTTCCTTTCTACCTAATTTTCTCATTGGAACACTCTATCCTGAGGGTGAGGGCAAAAATGTCCAAGAAGCTAGATATAAAACCTATTCCCCTTCACCAGGGGCTTATTTTTTGTCTCTACAATTTTCACCGCACCCTTGAGCCAAACAAGAATATCAGAGGTGTTAATGAAGACATTCCCTCAAACCTTGTGTCTGGTGATGCAATTGATGAATCATGGGTTTCCCCTACTCCTACAAAAACAATTGAAGCCTCGTCCTCCACCCTTGTTAAGACCCCTATTAATACCCCCAGCTCCTTTGCGAGCAAAAAGGGAAAGAAGAGGAAGGTTGATGGCGAAGAAGAAAATTTTGAAGAGACTACGGAAGGGACCCACAGGAATCTAGGTAGGGCCATGGGGGGCCAAAGTGGCAAACCCCACAAGCCTTCTAAAATTAGTAAGGAAGGTTTCCCTTCTGGAGTGCGTAGGTCGGGGTGGATCGCTGGTAAACCTGTCCTGAAAGCCAAATTGATTGACTATTCAGAAAGTGCTTCAGAAGAAGCAACCCAGGATGAAGAGTCTGAAGAGCTAGAAATGCAAGAAATTTTAGAGGACACTGAAGGGAAACAGGCTTCTCGAGTTTTTGAGGTCACTGAAAAGCAAGGTGCTGACTATATGAGAACTGCTGACAACAAGGAGAAGATGCATGTCGAGGAACCTAGTGAGGGTACGAAGAATGAGATTGATTGGAAAACTGAAATTGGTGCCTTGAAAGACCAAATTCAAAAGCTGGAAAAGGTCTTCTCCAAAGGCCTTTGAAATACAATTTTGCTGAATATGTCTATGTTGGAAGTGGTGGGCAATTATGGGAATGCTGACAATGCGGAGAATGAGAAACTTAATGATCTTGTTAATTCTATAGTTATGTAGTTTAGACCTGTCTGACTCTAGTCTTTTCATTGCTTATGTTTTGCTTCTGACTATGTTTCTCAACTGTGCCTTTGTTCCTTTGCTGGCATCTTTTGTTTGCCTGCCTTCTTGTCTTTTTTGACTGTATAGGGTTCGGCCCCTGGTTTGCCACCTTACTTAATCAAAAACATGTGGGGACCCTCATCAATTAATAATATAATAGAAAACATATTTTAACTATAAAATAAATAAGTCAAAGATCAATAAATTATATTTATATTAATCCATAATGCATGTCAAATAACTTAAGCATATATATTTATATATAAATAAAAATCTATTACCAAACCATACACCAAATCTATAAAAACTTCACTGCTCTTATTCCATATGCAACACTATGTTTCTAAAAATAATTATTTTTGTGAAATACGTTGATAGTAAAAATATATCAACTATATCACGTGAAAGATAAACCAAAAATTTCCATGAAACAACTTTCAATTTTCTAAAACTAGCAATTTTACTATGTTTTCTAGTTAGCTTAAATTTGACATTTAAATGACCATCAAACTACATAATTTCTAATTTGTGGTGACAGTCATTTAGCTATCAAATTTAACATCATGAAAATTCTTGTAGTTGATAATTTTACAAATTTTGTATAGTATAAGGTAATTGAACTAATTTCCAAAATCAAATGAAAACCCATTACTTATCTCCTATTTACTATCATGATTCAACATTCGAATAACCAAAAAAATATTTTCTTCATAATTTTGTCATATTCTCTTCTGTCTATAATATTTTATATGCATGCAAATTATTTCTTGAAATTAAACCAAAGTGCATACTTTATATGAACAAATGAATAATTCTATTCACCTCACTGAAATCAAAACCCTTATTCACAGACATTCAAAAATACCCACTTCGAATGAAACTAGAGAATGTAAAAATAGAGACTTTAAGAAAAGATGTCCATAATCCTCTAGATTTTGACCAACTCAAAGAAAACACCAACAAACCCTTCTCAAAATCAAAATCAAATATTTTGAGTATACACAGAGATGCATGCTTAGAAAAGAGAATGCCTAGAAAACTCAAGCATTCAAGAAATATGCCATGATTTCTTTCATGCAAGAACATAACTCAAAAATGATTAATACTGTGAATTAAAAATCCATATTCCTTATGTTTTGAAATTCAAGTTTCAAAACAATTAACTTCTCTATTCTTTTACAGACCTAGAATAACTTGAAAACCATAAGTTGTTTATTATTTGTATCTATGCATGAAAGAATTTCAAAGTCTACAAAACCATTTATTTTTTTAATAATCATGCATAGAATAGTCATTAACCTACAACTTTCACCTCCTTCCATCATGCATACAAAAGTTATGTACAACTAACAATATTTTTAATCTCTTAAACATATCCTCAAAACTATTTACATGTAGATATATTATAAAACTTTCTCATACCAATATTTATCTTTTTCCATGAAACCATTCAAAAAGAATAAAACAAAACTTCCATTAATACTCATTCAAACTAAAAATTCAAATTGGAACCTATTTATTTGATGAAAAACCAATCATGAATATTTTCAAAAATTCATTCAACACTATATAAACATACCTAACAGTGCACCCTTACAATCTTTCTATCTAAAATCCTCCAAAATTTCTCTCTACAACTTTAAATCCAGTAAGCCAGAGCTCTACTTCCGCAAGAAGCTTGTAAAAAATGAACCAAAAAGAAAGAAAATGAAAACTTGTATCTGCCACCTCCTTGCTATAACCAACTCAGAAAAGTGTTCAAATCTCATTGGTTCACATTAAACCAAAAGTAATTTAGTAACTTTTCTAGCCCATTTGTCTGCAAAACTAGATTTAGTTATTGCTAATTATTTCTCTAAATTATCTTCCAACTTCTACTATTTGAGGTATTCATGAATCACATTAAATTTTAATGCCACCAAATCTTCATAATAATCTTAAAGCATTAGAGACAGGCTTTGCTTAAAATTTTCAGCCAACTCACCTTGCCATGGTGGATCATGTCATCAACCAAAATGAATCAATAAACATTCATTATGTTCAATCCAAAGGCCTTTCAAAACCTCAACTTATACTTAGGAAAAAAAAAACATATTTCACAATGGACCCCTATAAACCCTTGCAAATATTTATGCCTATCATCATGACTCGAAGGTTCTTAATAATGCCATGTGTATTATGATAGGCCTTTTGAATATCTTAAAGCAAGTAAACCATACGTAAAGATTACTTTAACTTTAAATAACACGTTATGTCACTAATATTTTATTCTAAGAACAAGTCTAAGGTTAAAAATTAACCATTATATAAATTTGTATGCTCAATGAGACAATAGAATGTCCTCCATGCTTCAAAACTTATATATTTTTTAAACAATAGCTAAGATATTGAAAATGATAATGGTTTAACATAGAATATTAAATAGGACTTTGGAATTTATGAAACATAAGAACAATGATTGAGATATGCATCATTAGACAAAAAGAATCATGTTATAAACTAAGCAAGATAGACCTAAAGTTTTCGACATCACCAAATCATCTTAAGCACATCAATGTTTCAAATGCCCATTATATCACAAGTAATAAGTAAAATGATCTTTGAATCTAATCTTTATCTTGAGAATAAATTTTTGATGCATTGATTTTTCAAATGTAGTGATTTCAAATGTGATAATCCTCCATATTACACCACAATCTATTCTAAATTATAAATCATATTATATCATCTATGAAAATAAAAAAAATCACTATAAATATATTTAAACTATCAAAACTGAAAGTCAATTTCTCAACTAAAATTATCTCAAAACTATTTTGACTGAAAATCTAGATAACTGATCACATTTAGAAATATATATGTTCATTTTATTCATTAATCTACCATGCTTTTTAAAACCATGTAGAAACATAAATATAAATTCATCAACTAATCATTATCAATTCATAGTAAAAAATATGCATTTAAATTTACTATTAATTGACTGGGTCCCTGACACAATTTTAAATTTTTATGACTAAATCATCTCTATGATAGAAAAAGTATTAATTATTAAAAAATAAGGTGTGTGTGTGTGTGTGAAAAATAGGCATAACATGTTGTAAGTCATGTTTCATAATTCACTTATATGGTAGTCTAGTGGAGATCTTTATGGTGTATCACATTATTAGAGTAAATTATTTAAATGCCACTTCTATCTCTTTTCATCCAACCAAATAGTTAGTGTATAGGTGATAAGCAAGCAAATATAAATCTAGGGAGCTAGCCCTTAAACCCAAAGGTATATCTCTGTTATAGGCAACCCACAGGCCTATAGGTAATACAATGTTTCCCAAATCTTAGAGTATGATTGAAAAACCATCTTTAGGGTGCAAGATTTAGTGACAATAGTTATGGCATGCCTAGTGGGACCATTATCTCAAAGACATCTTGTCAACATGAATGTTAATCTTGAAAACATAACAGGTGCATATGGTGTTCTACTCATCATTTGACAACTCCATTCAAGGTAATATCTAGTTGTAAACCAAGTTTTGTCATATCTTTAATTCATACTTCATGGTCCTTACTAGGTCATCTACTAGTAGAGGTATCAATCCTATAAACCCACTCCTTCAACCTAAACTTCCTCTTGAAGTTCAATACCCTCAACCTATCTTAACCTTTGAAGAACAAGAAGACTTTACAAGCCAAGAAGATCAAGAAAGTGAAGAGGAAATCGAGGATAATATGGCTAGGTAGCATGCCTTCCCAACCTTTAATAGTAAAAATCCTATCCACCTCAATGCATATGATGATATACCCCCTAATGCTACCAAAAGTGTTCCCATTTTCAATGGTGAATGTCATGTCACCAATAGTGAGCATATTAGGGACATATCAAACTACTGTAGTTTTCATAATGTTAATAAAGTCAACATTGCTATTATATTACTTACCATATCCTTTAGAGAGAAAGCACTTGACTAGTATAGGACATTTCTTGGAGGATGTATCACAACCTGGGATAATTTTGGAGAGTTATTGACTTCAAGGTTTGAAGACAAAAGTGATCACACATCACTTATTCACCAACTGAATGTGATTCAAAGATCCCCCAAGGAGACTATGCATGACTTTAATGAGATATTCCAGAGAACTTGGCATAGGCTTCCTCCCACCATGAAACCTCTTGCAAGATTTGTGTTTACTAGATATTTAAGGGATATTGAAACTAACATATCCAAAATGTTTCAGTCCATCGGTGGTTACACCTTACCTGAAGCATATGACATAGACATTAGAGCTAATAATGGCCTAATACAAGCTAGAAAACTACCTCCAAAAGTATCCATGCCTCTTCTTCCAAAAATGTTTGCTACTACTCCAAGTGTTGCTCAAATTCCAAATGAAAATTCCAAAAGTAGAGCTTCCCATAATAAGGTAGAAGATACTATTGATTCAGATGCAAGGATCCAATCCTTAGAATCTCAGATTAGGCAACTCAATATGTAGTATGGAGTTAACAAAAACCCCTCTCCCTATATTCAACAAGGAAATAGGTTCTCAGCAATATGTTCAAGGTAGAGGGAAAGGACAACCTAACATATATAGGCCATATAATGCATATAACCCAACTTCCACCTCCAACACAAGAGCTATGGTCCTGGTTCATAGTAACTTGGTCAATAGAGGAATGGAAAAAATTATAGTTCATGGATGAAAATGAAGGTTGTGAAAAATATTTGGTTGCTCAAGGAGGGTTTAGTCCTCAACTATCAGTAAAAGATGAGAATTACATACAAGCAAATAAAGGATGATAGCCCCAAAAGGTGAACCTTACAAACTTTATAATGGAAGACACCTTTATTCTTAATCAAAGTAGTTCAATTGTATCAAATAATAGATCTAAGAGGATGGATTTAGGATATAATCATGGTGTTGAAATAAGTTCAAGTAACCCTCCTATAAGGAAACAAGTTGTGATTGTAAGTATGGTAGTCCCTACAACTTCTTCACCCATTTTAAATTATAATGTTGTGAAGGTGACTCAAAATATTCCAATGTCTCAAGTTCAAGGCTCTTGTTTAACTCCAAGGACACAAGAAAAGGTAAATGCTCCTTCTTTGAATATTGTTGATTTTTTGAAGAGTGCTAAGACATCTATCTCTCTTTAGGAAGTGCTTCACATGCTTGGCCAAAAGGAACTTCTAAAAGAGCAACTGCCTCAAATCCAACTAAAACCTCAACCATCAAATCATGGTAATTTTTCCCTCAGCAATGCTCCCACACACATTATGGAACCCTCTTCCAAATCTAAAAATCCTCCACCCTTATACCTCACTCTCATTATGGGAGACAAACTTGTTCACAACTGCATTGTGGATAGTGGAACCACTACCTCAGTGATGCCCAAGCTTCTGGTAGATAAATTGTGTTTGAAATATGAAGCATATAGTAAGGGAGTGCTTTAACTTGATGGGATACTCCTAGCTTCCCCATCCTTCAAAATATAGTAGTGGTTGACTTGCCTGATCACTTTCTTATTTAACTCTCAAGGGATTTAATATCCAAGATAGGAGGCTAAATCTCATCTAATCAGTCCTTCTTCAATATAAGGTATGGAGTAAAGATAACCATTAGAAATCAACCATTAGCTAAGTTTCATATTGAGCCCTATGTGGAAGCAAGTTCTAATCTCAATTATGTCATCAATGATCAAGAGGAGTATGTTATGGATGATGGAACATAATCTAAGCTTGAGGTCATATCCAAATTTTTGCCAGATGAATATGGTGCATAAAATTATGGACATGATCCATAATTTTTCTTTGAATAGACTAATATTGGCACATATAACATTTATGAGGGAGGATATGAATAATCTAAGATAAGCATTGATAATACTTTTCCAGAAGATGGTGAAGGTAATTACCTCATTCATATGCATGATGATGATGATGTTATTCAAAGCATTGGTAGAATAGGATAGTGAAAAGGAAAATGTAATTCTACCTACAGATGATAGAGGAATCCTGTAAGGTGACAACCATGAAGAAAAAGATGACCTATGATAACAATTTTATGCCATAGTTAAGAATTTGAGAATTTTAGTAAGTTTACTTCTCCTCCTAAGAAACATGAATCTGATGATAAGGTTGTTGAAGAGTCTTCTAACCTTGAAGGATAATGTATTGTTAAGCATGAGGTTGAGTATCTATCTATTATCATAGAAGCTATAATCATAAATTAACCTAATAAAGTTAAAGTAGAAGATTTTGTCATTGATGAGTAGTCTAAACCTCAACTATAGATTGAATCAATTTCAATCCTAATGGAACAAAATGAATATAAACATGATGGTCCTATACATCAAGTGCATAATGATAGTTAAGAGAGTAAAGTTAAGACAACTTTGATAACCCCCACATTACAGTTTGAGAAGTGCCAATCATACATGGTATAAGTCAAATAAATTGCAAGTTCAAACAAGATTTTTGGAGGGTAAGATGAAGTGTCCTTGAAATCTCCAAGTGGTACACTTGTAGAAAGAAGAAGAGCTAAAGATGATAATTCATTTGATTACTTACAGGAGCAAATGTTTATTAATAAGCATGCTTCACATGATAAATTGCTTCCTTAGATCAACAATGATACAAGAGGTAATATATTTGATATTGGTTAAAGTATGGTGAATTGTCCTTCACCTCAAAGTGTTTGAGGTATTTTATATACTAAGGTTTTTTTGCTTATGTGGTGTGTGTTTTCCCTAAGTGTTCTTCATAACACAAGTGTGTTGCTTTGGTGTGTGGGTTTATATTTGTTTGGTGTGTGTTTCGATGTTATTTTAGAGGAAATTCAATGTCAAATATATGTATAGGTGACTCCATAGTCTAATAGATAGGAGAATGCTATTGCTCTTTGGAATAATTAGCTTGCTACCCCAAGGAAATCACTTAAATGTTGACTAATTTGACCACAAGTCAAATTAGGTCAACCCCATATATAGTCAAAATTTTGATATGGGTCTTCTTGGGTGTAAATGTGTACCATAGTCCTAGTGAGTTCATTTAATGTGTCTTTAACCTTGATCATATTGATCATTAGTCTTTAGTGCCATTTTATGTCATGTAAGGTCACTTTTGAGTCATTAAATGAACTTGTACAATTTTCATGGAAGGACAAGTGTTTTAAAAAAATATTCAAAGTCATATATGTTAGGTGCATATCAAAGATGGTAATTTTGAACTGAAAACTGTAGGTGCAAAGTACAAACAAGAAGATTAGTGAGAAAAGTGGTAGTTTTCAATTATTATATGGCCTATGTAGTAGTTTTGGAATGTAGAATGACTTTAGCAGTGTCTATTTAGGTATATTTAGTACATTTCCATGCTTTGGAAGCTTTGAAATGTCTATGGAAAAAATTGACATATCTTTCCTATCATTCTCCTAGACAAGCAAAATTGGTCAACCAATTTTAGTTTGGTATGACCAAGAGGAGTTGAGATAGAGCAAGTGTAATTGGTGGGTGGTAGTACTCTTTGTATAATTCAAATTTATGGAAATATTTAGAGGATTGGTGTATTATGCTTCATGAACCATTGATAATAAGGTATGCTCCTCTTTTCTGTGTGCACTATTAGTGTAGGCCTTTTTCTCACTAGGTTTTACCTACATGGTTGTATTAGCTTGTTTAGGGATCTAGAGGTCACTTTGGATACTTGAGAATATTAGTCTTATATTCATTGGAATGTGTGGTATATTTTCATCTCCAACCCATATATGCACCTCTCTCCTTTCATATTTCTAATGTAGTATATTGTGTGGATTATTTGAAGCATTTGTGTTTTGGTGTTATTATTTCTCTTTGGTTCATTCTTGCAGCTGCATGTGTTTGCTCTATATTGTGTTGAACAATACATGTCTTACATTGCATCTTGAATCAATGCATTCATTTGGATCAATATTCTTGGTGATCATTTTGATATGGTATTAGAGATGATCTAGATCTGAGGATTGCTTGGTTTTTTTGCAAGTTTTCATTTTGAATCTTGGGTTCATTTGATTTCAGCTTAGATATCATCATTTTAACATTTGCATTCTATTGCATTAGTTGTATAAGGATATTTATTTTAGATCTGAGGTTTTGAATTCATTATTTTTATTTTTATTAAGATATTCAAGCCTCTAAGTGTATTGGCCTTTACCAACATTGAAATATGTATAACAATATTGTAATCTAATGCTTTGGCATAACACTTTTGTTGGATCTTAGCATTGGATCTACAGTAAACTTGGCATTGTTTTTTTCCTTTCTATTTATTTTGTCTCAAATATGCCAGCACAAGAACAACATAGATAAAGGCATAGAAAGGAGGCATCCTTGCTAAGGCTAGGCATGTCATATTTTTTTCAAATTACCTTACTTCAGATCCTTTTTTGATCAAATTTGTAATAAGGAGTTGGGCACTAGTTTTTTATAAATCTAACAAGATCTAAGGAGTTATAAGTTTGGTTGGGCATTAAAATTTATTATATTTTTTTGTAGATCTGGACTACATGGAGAGTGGTGCCAATTTAGTATGGTATGTGGAGAGTGTCACCAACTGAGCATGGTGAGTTTCCATTCCTAGTTGTGGCTTCACCAACTAGAGGCTAGTGTTGGATCTACCTACCATTTTTTGTTATATTTTCTATTATTTATGCATTGTAAATAGTAAAAAAGTGTCATCCTTTCACCTTAGCATCAACCTTTTGTTTTTAGACTTACAGAGCTTGTTGTTGCTACATTAGACAAATTTGCTACCTAACCTTGGAGTCATCTAAGGGATCTCGCCTACATTGATGGAGGGATTATGCTATTTATGTGGTGACATAGAAAGATATATATTCTACCTTGATTTTTTAGGTTTAAAAAAAAAACCTATGCTCCATTATTTCTTTTAAGATCTCTATTATGTTGTTGGATCTACATAAGATCTCTATTATGTTGTTGGATCTACATAAGATCTATTATCTATTATATTGGTGTTATTGTTTAAAGATCTAGAGTAAAAAAAAAACAATATTCTCCTTTTTAATCAATTAAAACTTCATTATTTTCTATTTTAAGCTCTATTTTTTCTTAAAAAGAGGAAGTCAAACTTGCTTTCACGCATACCATGGTAACTAGTAGGACTTTTCTTCACTTCCATTTACTTTTTTAAGTCTGTGGTGAAATTTTGGTTCCAACGAGTGGTTGAAAGGCATATTTTACCTCACCCAAGGGTTTTTTTAAAGTTTCAAGTGCAAGTTTTTAGTCATAGGCCTATTTATAAGAATTTGTTTTGTTAATATCTTGCAAATAATAACTCAAAATTGAGTACCATATTTTGCAAAAGTGTTTATTTTTTTATTTCCCATGCATTAAGCCAATTTCCTTGTAAAAACCACTAATTTATAGAGTGATATTTTTTTTTTTTTTTTTTGGGGGGGGGGGTGCTATCTGACATAGTTTTAGGGGGGTTGTATTGTGGTTGTGATTCTATTCTACTATTCTATACTTTTCATGACATTTGATTTAAAAAAAAATAACAATAAACACATTAATCTTAATTTTGAAGTGGATCTTAGCATTGCTAATGCACTCACACCCTTCAAATACCAAGAATGGAAAAGTAAAATTACAATTGTTCTTAGAAGTAAAGGGTTGTTTCAGATAACTATGGGGGTAGAAATCGAGCCCACATATAAAGCAAATGAGATAAAATAGTTTAATAAATGTGATGAAGATTTTGAAATATTATGTCTTTCAGTGTCATCAAAACTCCTATTTCACATAGAGTCAGCCAAATCTCCCAAAGAATTATGGGACACCCTAAAAAAAATGTTTGGGAAAATAAATACCATGAGGGGTCATGAGATTGAGATTGAGATAATTAGTTTGAGCCCTAGAAACTTTGACACATTTGAGGACTTATTCACCAAACTTAAGTTAATTAGATTAAATTTAAAAGAGTGTGGAATTGAGAAGAAAAATGAGTAGTTAGTTCTTTTTGTGCATGCAAAACTAAGACTTGATTACTCTATATTTGTCTTTACCTTTTATGCTACCTAGAGAGCCATATGATCCACCTAAAAAAATTTATCCTTAGATGACTTCATTATAAATTTAACTAAGGAATAGGGTAAATTGATCCAAATGGGAACCCTCAAGTCCTCTAAACCTTCAACCCTCACTATCGATAATGGGAAACAAAAAGCCTCTAGAAATAAGGATAAGAAACATAAGAGTAAGGATGGTGAGAAGAAGAAAGAAAATAAAATCACTAAAAAAACTAGACCTCCTCCTCTGAAGGGAAACCTAAGAGAGAAAAGGTTAAGTGTTCTTATTGTAAAAAAAATGCGTACAATGAGCATAAGTGTATGAAGAAATAGATAGACCACCTTACACATCTCCTAGATAAAATAATATAGGGGTCCCTAAGTCTGTCAAATAGTCATCATCAGCCTAAGAATATTCTATGGTAAAGGAAAATAATAAGGATAAATCTAAGGACAAAGGTTTAGTTTCAATGGCTTCCACATCTGCTTCATATTGGGTTATTGACTCTGGTGCTTCACACCATATGGGTTCGTCAGAGGTTGAGTTTCTTGAGTTAGAGCCCTGTAGCATGTCCTCTATCACTTTGGGTGATGAAAATCTAGTACAAGTTTCAAGAAGAGGGACTGTTGAAGTCAAAGGTGGAATGTTCAAATTTTTTCTAAGTGTACTTTCACTATCAACTAATCTTATTTTAGTTTATCAGATTACCCACATAGGGTAGGGCATGTGAGTCAAGTTCACACCAGATTTAATTGAGATCAAAGAGATACATAGTGAATCTATAGTTGAATTGGGGAGGGTTAATCACCATTCTAGGATATACACCTCCCATTTTTCTTTAGATGTTCCTCATACCACATTGATTACACATTCAGATGGAGTTAGCAAAATATGGCATGAGTAGTTTGGCCATCTTAAATATTGCTATCTTGAGCAGTTAAGTCAATAGGATATAGTTATAAGCTTGCCTAGAGTTAAATTCTCTAAGGAACTTTGTGAGGGTTGTGCCCTTAGAAAACATCCTGAAGAGAAATTTAAAAAAGGCAAAGCTAGGAGAGCTTCAATACCTTTTGAGTTGATTCATAGTGATGTCATGGGGTAGTTTCCCCATCATTATTTTATCAGGGCCAGATACATCCTCACCTTCATTGATGAGTTTTCCATATACACATGGGTTTACTTTCTTAGACAAAAGTCTAAATGTTTTGATAATTTTTGAGACTTCATGTCTCTAGCTGAGAAGCAATCTGGAAAGTGCATCAAAATTCTTCTAACAAATAATGGAGGGGGAGTACATCAACCATAGATTTGAGTAGTTTTATACCATTAAGGACATTTATCTTTAATGGATAGTACCATACACTCCTCAATATAATAGTGTAACAAAATGCAAGAATAGATCCTTAAAAGAGATGGCCAATTGTATGATTCACTCTTGATCATTGGCTCCACATTTCTAGGTAGAAGCCATTAATTATGCATGTTACATTCATAACTGGGTTCCTCACAAAGCTTTAAAGGTCATCACTCATTATGAATCTTGGAATAATAAGCAATTAGAGATTTAATATTTTAGGGTTTTTAGATCACCAATTATGACACACATTCTCAAAAAGAAATGCAAGGATATAGAGGTTCAATCCAAACCTTGAATATTTGTTGGGTATCTAGATGGGGTCAAGGGTTATAGACTCCTTCATATTATGAATCATTAATTATTCATCAAGAGAAGTGTTAGGTTTTAGGAGAGTCCCACTAACTCTTTACTTGACACTTCTCCCTCTACATCAGTTTCACTCAATTTGGATAAGAGTTTCAAAATTTAGATTATTCATAGTAGGTTCCTAAGATAGAGGTCACTTTTTCTTATTATTATTTTAGTTTTGAAAATGAATAGAGTGATGGGGAATAATCATCATCCAATTTTAATCATGCATAAAGAGTGAGTATTCAACACTAGACTCACCCATTTTAGACACTCTTTGGGCTAGTCAGATACTTAAGAATGTAGGCACATGGGTAGGGGATCTAGATGATGATAAACATATTGAGGCAAAATTTTAGAGTAGACCACATGCCTTTTTTCTTCCTTGATGGTTTTTTAAACTTTTAGAGAGGATTCAGGCAGACCTGAGTGGGATATATCCATAGATGAGGAATATGATTCCTTGATTAGTAATCACACTTGGGATTTGAATTATCTTCCTAAGGGAAGGAAGATGGTTTGATGTTGCTAGATATATTAAACCAAGTATGATATATATGGCTTTTTTGACAAGCACAAGGCTAGATTGGTAGCTAAGAGATTTTCAAAGGTAGTTGACATCAACTACTCAGAGACCTTTGCACCTGTGGCTAAGATGAATTTGATCTGACTCACTTATTGTAGTCACAACACATGGATGGAGTATACATTAGATGGATGTGAAGAGTGAATTTATTCATGAAGACCTTAAGGAGAAGATTTACATGGATCATCCATCTAGTTTTGTTCAAGATTCTTCTTTAGTGTGTAGACTTAGGAAATCAATTTATGGCCTCAAATAGGTCCCTTAGGCCTGGTATGCCAAAATAGATTCCTTCCTTCTTACTTTAGGTTTCACTAGATGCCACTTAGACCCTAATATGCACTTCTTGTGATGGGATGATTCATTATTGATACTAGTTTTGTATGTTGATGACCTTTTGATCATAGGGAGTTCTTCTTTGACTATCACACTAGTGAAAAAAACTCTTCAGGATAGATTCAATATGACTGACTTAGGCTTACTATACTAATTTGGCATTAAAATCACTTAGATAGATTCAAGGATTTCACTTTTGTAGCCTATGTACTCTCTTGATCTATTGGCACAATTTCACATGGATAGCTGTAAGCCATCTTTAAATCCATTCCTATTTGGGGTCAAGCTTGAGGTAGATTATTTCATTACATTGGTCGCTACCTTATACCGATAACTTATTGGCAGCCTTATCTACTTGACTCACACCATATTAGACATCTCTTGTGCTATTGGCATTATTTTGATATTCATGCAGGAATCCCATGAGCTAAAATAGAGAACATCTAAGAGGATCTTTCACTACATTCAAGGTTCACACAGGTATGGGATACACTACAAGGCTATTTTAGATTTTGACTTGGTCAACTACATAGACTCAACCTAACTTGGTCAGCTACATAGACTCAGATTAGGCTAAAAACATAGAGTCATAAGTCTAATTTAGGTTATAGTTTCTCATTGGGTTCTGACCCCATCAGTTGGTTGAGAAAGAAGTAGAATGATATTGCTCTATCTTCCACACAAACATAGTGTAGGATAGTTGTTAACACATCTACTAAGGTTATTTGGATTTAAGGGATTCTTTATAAGCTTGGTATCTAGATCAATTAACCTATAATCATTATTTGTAATAACCAAAGCACCATTCAGATTAGTAAGAATTTTGTCCTTCATCAGAGGACCAAATACATCGAGATTCACATATACTTAATTTGGGAGCTAATTAATGAGTAGGTCATTGGCTTATTATTTTTCTAGTCTTCAAAGTAGGTTGTTAATATCTTCACCAAACCCTTCATTGAGAGCAAGTTCATTCTTCTACGAGCTCTTCTTTGGGTGTAGTCCACTTCAACAACTTCATCATCTTTAAGGGGGCCTTCTAGCCTCTTCACTTATTCTATGTCTCTCTTTTTGGGGGGAGTTTTTCCTATGGGTTTCTATTTTTCTCTACTTTATGAGGGATTGCATTATACATGGGTACCTCATCAGGCCTTCTTGTTGGGATCCATTTTTTGTATCATCACCCACCTAAGCTGTGCTTATGGGGGGGTGTTGGTGTAGGCCTTTTTGCTACTAGGTTTTGCCTACATGGTTGTATTATATTACTTAGGGATCTAGAGGTCATATTGGTTACTTGGGAATATTAGTCCCACATTCACTAGAATGTGTGGTATCTTTCCCTCTCCAACCTATATATGCACGTCTCTCCCTTCATATTTCTAGCGTAATATATTATGTGTGTTGGTGCTATTATTTATATGCTAGCATTTGTGTCTTGGTGTTATTAATTATTTTTGGTTCATTCTTATAATTGTGTGTGTTTGGTCTTTATTTTTGTGAATAATGTGTGTTTTACATTACATCTTGAATCAGTGCATTCATTTGGATCAATATTCCTAGTGCTCATTCTGATATGCACATCCCCATGGCCCTTTGAGCTTCTCTATTTGGATTGGTATTTGAAAACCAAGAGTTACACATGTTCTAAAAGGGAATGAACACCCTTATCACATGGTTATTTATCTATTTTACACATGTGAAGGTAGAGGAATGAATAGAACATCTCATCTTGCTAGTGGAAGGCTCCATTGGTAGTTTGCATACATGTTTCATAGTAGGAAAGTTTCTTCCTCATAAAATGGTTTTATAATAAGGTGTTATGCTATGTTTCATCTTTTCGTGGCATGGATAATAGGTTTATTTTTTAGGTTGAGTCTCAAAGAGTAGCACATGGTGAAGTGAAAAGTCTAAAAGTTGCACACAATCATGTTTCCCTAAAATTGTCACATACATCCAAGTGAACTAAGCCCTCGAATAGTCATGTCCATGACATGTAAAGCTTTCAAGGAGTGTGATAAGTCTCATAATGTTGAAATAACATGATTAATATATCCAAATGGTCAGATATTTGTGATAAGTTTCCAACTTAGCACACTGTCTTATATCATATAGTATCACCTATAGGTATCTTCATTAATCGTTTGAGTGCAATCCATAGATGTATAAAATATTTAAAATGAATATATTGGAACTTGTTTGAAATGTTCACTGAGGTCTAGTATCATTGAGAACATCATTGTGACAATGGTAAAGCCATCATGTGGCATACAAAACTATAAACATGCTCATAGATTTAGAAAGTTAAATTTGAGACACTTTACCTTAGTTTCTCTAAATCATGTTTTGCCCATATACTATGTATTTCCATGGTAGAGTGTCTTGAGGTCTAGATAGGCCTGATTATTTTCATATAATAGCCGAAGCCTAAGGGCAATGTTTTGAACATGAAATGTTGGTTGCTTTATTAAGAGGGAATGTTTTTGAGTAGTTTTTAACTCAGGTAGGTTTTGATGTAAGAGACTTAGTAAACATTGTATAGAAATGACTATAAACAAACTAACTTGTAGTGGTGAATGGATACATGGTTGCTATGCATGATAAGAGCTCATATAAGAGTGAAAGAGGGATAATTCATCAAATTAAATCAAAATAATAGAAACATAGTGGTTGTATATATAAAATCACCTATAATAGTCTTTAAAATATCCTAAATGGTCATCTACAGTCTGACTGTAGACTCAAAGTATATTGGAGTATGTATTTTGGAGGTTGGCATAGCCCTAAGGCATGCTATGTACATGATCAACTATGAAATTATCTAAGATGACTTTAGGAAGGACCTAAGGCATGCATCTCAATGTCTAATCATACACCTTTACCTATAGTAACCTCATTTTCCTAAAGTGAATTCACCTATAGTCTACTATAGTAGACATACTAGATTAGGCTAGTGAAGGAAGCAATTTTAAGTTGGAAAAGTGTATGATATCATAGTTAGAGCTTAAGGCTCTTAGGCCTAAATAGCATTTTGTGCATAGTCCTCATAGTCATAAAAGTATATCTTGAAGATTTGATGTGTTGATGACTCTATAGGTGTGATACAGTAATGAAAATTGGTATAAAATACCACCAAAACCTAATTAATCCTTCCATAGCTTCATTTTGTCAAGGAAAATATGGGATATGCCCTCTATTTTATCTTAGATAAAGGTCACTCATAGACAGTCTAAACTATAGGTTTGGTGAGTAAATGAGAAGGGGATGACATCAAGAGTCTTGGAACACCATATAATGAGGTAAGGATTTGAAATAGAGGTTTATAAACATGAATAGTCACCTTCTTCTCTTAAAAACCACTTAGAGGTGGTCTTGGGTAATGAAACACAATCAAGCCTATTAGGCCTAAACTAAATGTAAGCCCTACAAGGGTTTATCTTCTATTTATATGACTAAAAGACCATTATAATTTTTTTTAATAACTTAAGGGGAGAGTATAAGACTATTTGGAGCCATTAGTTTGTAGGAAACTACTCTAAGGGGTCAATTTTGGCCTAAAATTATGATAGGGGTGTCTAAAATGCAAAGGAAGAGCTTGATAGGCCAACTTCAAACACTCATACCTATATATAATGATTTAATGGTGCCTCAATCACTTGGTAAGAGTTGAAGGGGCCCTACACCCCAACTTTCTAGATTTTTTTTGAAATTTGGATTTCTAACTTTTATGAACAATTGTTAACATTCCTAGCCTTCTAAAACCCTCCTAAAACCTTATCTAAGACCCGATGAAGGAAATATCACTTAAGATGCATTAAATAATGGTATTATTGAATGTAAATTATTTTAGACCTATTGAATACTTTCCCATTCTCCTTATCATCAAATTGGTCTATACCCTACTTGTATGAACAAGCTGAATTTAGGGGTTTTTGTAAGGATTTGACTTGTTCTATAGGTATAGAGGAGATTTTAAGAGTAATAATAATTTAGGGAGTTCAAGTGGGAGTTTTTACAATTAATTATGTCTATTTATCATAATATATATGCATATAAACATGTACTACACCATTCATCACAGACAATCTTAGACAAATAGTGAAAATGAGGAGTGGCTACTAAGTGAGAAGATGCAAAGTCCAATTTAGGATCTTTTAAGGTATACCTAATGGAGTGAAGGAAAAAAGACTCTATAAAGGTGTCCTAACACCTTTTACATATATTTATTTTATAAAATAAAGGTCACCTTGATGACAAATGTGAAAAATAAGGCTCATAAGACCAATGAATGACTATAGATGGTGAATATAAGTGTCCAGAAGATAGATATTAGTTAGGGAAACATTTGATGACTATCATAGCATGTTTCCAACCTACTTAAGACAATGCATATGTTTCAAATCTCCTTAGTATATTTTTAATCTCTCAATATATGCTTCATGATGAAGGTAGTTTCAAGAAGGCAATTGAAGGTTTCTATGCCAGTTTTGGAGAGTTTATCATGTTTCAACTAGAGAGTATATGTTTTGTTTCACAATAAATTTTCATAAAATGTAACTTTTCCTCATCACTTAACACTTTTTATTGTGACCCTTGAGCTCCACTTCTTCTCTTTCTTTTCACATGTTCTATAAATGCAAGCCATTTTAGATTTTGTAAAAAAATCCACATCTAGTATGGTGAAGCCCTACTAGTTTGATGTTGTATTTTTCCTTTGAAATAAATATTTGATATCTATTATTTATTTCATAAGTTGTATTGTCTAATTTTTGAAGTGGTGTATAGTGAAAGGTCATGATTAGTATCTATCCTTGCTTTCTCTTAATTCTTCCATGTTTGATGCAAGTAGTTTCCACTCTAATAGGTCACATGAAGTTTATTAAAGTGAATTTATCTAGATTTAAGTGTAATTAGTAGTATTAGTGTCTAAAATATGACCTATGGTTCACTCACCTTGAGTATTTCAATGCATATCACCTCCATGTTTGAAATACTAATGTTAGAGAAATTTAGGATTTTGAGACTAGTGTTTTAAGTCATGCTTCATGGTGCACTTATATGGTAGCTGAGTGGATATATTTTTGGTGTATCACATCATTATATTAGGTTATTTTCATTTCACATGTATCCCTTTTCATCCAACCAAATAGTTAGAGTAGGTGATAAGCAAGCAAAAATAGATCTAGGGAGTTAGCCCTTAAACCTCAAGATTTACCTTTGATATAGGTAACCCACAGGCCTAAAGGCAATCCAATATTACCCAAGTATTATATTAGGCTTGAAAAACCATCTATAGGGTGAAATATTTGGTGACAAGATGATGACAAGACTAGGTAGCATAAACCATGCCCCATGTGCTAGCTTTACAAACTATCACATGAGGGGAGATCATGTGGCAAACCTACATGCACTTTTATACTCTTTGGAATAATTAGTAAATTGTGGTGATAGGGATATATTATTTTTGTATCATGGGCCACTATAATTGGTAGGTATAATCGTAATCAATAACACAATTTCTAGGGTAGTTTGTACTCCCACACCTAGTGGCCCCTTTAGTAGTGCCTAATTTTTTAACACAACATGCTAGAGAGACAAAGGTGAGAGGAGGAGGAGGAGTATTATTTAAGAGACCCAAGATCTAGTTGTGGCGTGTTAGACTATTGACTAGTTGATCATGATAATAGGTAGCCATAGGAGGAGATGACATGGATGTGGATGCATGAATACAATAGACACCATAATTGGCATCATAGTAGGAGAAACAAAGACCACCTCAACCACACCATATATGGAGGTAATACCAATAATATGTTTGAGGTTTGTCAATGATGTCTCCAAGGTGACCAAATAAGTTGATGATGTGTCATGCATTCTAGAGTGACAATGACAAAGTGTGATTTAATGTTTTTTAGTGTTCTTACATGGTTCTTTAGTGGTTGACTTATTAATGTAATTTATGGATGATTTTGATAGTATATAAACGTTGTAGAGACCATATAAGGTGTTATGAGTGCTTAGAGTGCTTATAGAAGTGAAATTAATTCATCAGAGCAGTCATATGAAGGTCTAAGCTCAAGTAATCATCTTGATAGATAACGATGAGTAAGTAGTTTGATGACATAATTTTTCAAACATGTGAAGGGTTTAGGAGAAGTTTGATACATGGATGGATTACCCTATGAAAGGTGATCATGTGGTTTAAATTTCAAGTCTAGACATTGAGCATATCAAAATTTATAATAGTGCAAAGTTGGCCTCTTAGACATAGTTCACTAAGTTTATATGCTTAGTCAAATTTGCAAGAGGAGATCTAATGATGAGAATTTAATCAGATCATAGATATATTTTTGAGACTTTAATATGAAAATATAATGATCTAATAGAGCACATGATCTTATTAATAGTGATCCAATGGTGTGTAGTTAGTCAATATGTCAAAGATTCTAAGATTTAAAACACTAGTGAAAAGTGTCACAATCTTGAAAGCTTTGATAGAAGATCAATGACATGAAGGTGGCTATACAGATGGAGATCAATGGTATAGATCGAGTTAAATAGTCAATGTGCTTAGAAGGCACATAGAGCTACCAAGTGGCATGATCATGGAAGCTTAGATCGAAGATCAACAATGAGTATGTCAAGGTAAAGACTAGGCTACTCTCGAGGAGATTGATGGAGCGTGTTTGATATATCTACAAAGATAAATGAGATGTAGAAATATGGTTAATGTTTTTTCAATACATAGTGACTGTTGGAATTTGAATATTCAAATTAATAAAGGAAAATTAGTCTATAGTTTTTGAGCTATATCTTTTGATCTAAGATGAATTTCATGGTGGTGTAAAAGGAAAAATTGTAAAGGAATACAAAGTACATAAAGAGACACTGGTTAGAATGTTTTAATGTTTGTATAGTCAAAGATATTAAGCTCCAAAGTTGATTTAAGGTTTGACCATGTTATGTAAGTAACCTAAAAAGGATAATTGAAGATTTCTTGATGGTATTTCGATGTTTCAAGATGAGATAACTATTGGAGAGTGTTTCAAACTCCATGAGAACCATTTGTGTGGATTTTGGAGGTTTGAAAAATCCATATTAAGTATGAAAACTTACTTAGAAGTTGAATATGTTTTTTGAATGCACCGATAGATTGAGTGACCATGTTACAAGAGTGAGTTGAAGGTGTTCAAATATGAATTGAAGAATCAAATGAGTATGGATATTTTTTATAAGTATCTAAGGATTATGATAAAGTATTGGATGTAATGATATTCCCTTGATTAGATATGGAGAGTCAAAATAGTATAACTATTTTTTTACTATATATGACTAGTCTAAGTGATCATTTTGAGAGAGTTATTTTTAGTGCTAAAGCTTGTGTTGAATTATCTAAAGCACATGGAGGTGTTGAAAAGGTCATAAATGTTTCATCCATGTGATATAATCATATGGATATATGAAATATTTTGAGTAGTTTCTTTAGAAGTTTGAGACTATGTTTTTTGTGCTTGAAGGCCTAAAAGAGCAAGGAGACCTAATTGGTAGGTTCGAGTGTTGAGTTGGTGTTATAGGTGGAATGGTATCATGAAGGAGTTATAAATGGGATATTGGAGATAGGTTTGATATTTTAAAAGAATTGGTCAAGGATGAAGGTGGTCCAAGTAATCTCACATGCAAAGTGTGAGTATGAAGGCCTAATTATTTTAGGTCTCACCAAGACCTAATGGTGGTTTGGGGATAATTAGGTAATGACTGACCTATGAAGTGTGTGGTTCTTACATGTAACATGTATGAGGACATATTTAAAATATGTAAAGCATCTTTGATGACCAATATGGGTTAGATGAGTGTATGGTATAAATACTAGGCATAATTGGCCTTTTTGGTTGTGTTAGAAATAGCGGAGTCAAGTGAAGGAGAGAACCTTTGAAAGAGAAGGGATAGGTCATTGAGGACCAAAAAAGAATGAAGAGGATCAGTCATTCTTATCTAATAAAGGTTGTGAAGGTGATCACATAGGTCATTGGACCTAATGAGTCTATAAGAGGCAGATTGAGTGAATAAGCCTTAGAGGTTGATTGAGTGAGTATTCTTAGTGGATGGATGGAATTTTTGGCCCACATATAAAATTCTTGCATGATTTAATGAAGCACACAAAAATCACAAATAGGTAGGTTGATGAAGCTAGATCTCATATGTGTAGAATAGTTAGAAGGAATGGTCAAAAAGGGTTGTTCACTTTTGTACCAAGATCATTCATGCTAAGTTATAGCCCATGCATTATAACACCATGAAAGATATAAGCATACAATGTCACCCTCCAAAGAATTTTTTACTATGTTTTCTAGGTCCAATTTGAGTCAAGTAGACATTTTCATGGTACTAGATCTCACATGTATGGCAACCCCAAAAAGAAATATTCATATGGGTTTGTTCATATTAAAGTTTAATTCATATGCACTAGGTTGTAGGTCCTCTGAAAAACATAAAAGAAGATATGCATGGGAAAATATGGATCATAATGTAAGATTTGATAAATTTACATACTTAACCATTTCAAAGCCAACTGTCTTCAAGACATCATGAAAGACCAATCAACTTCAAAATTTTATAAAAGTGCATGGAAATCTCAAATGGCCAACATATCAAAAAGGTTTTCTCCTTTAAGTATTAGGTCCATTCCATAGAAATTTGGTGCCCCCATGATCTCTGCACTTCAAGATATAAAATTTTAAAGTTGGTCAAAAATGGTAGATGCTCATGTGGATGTCAATTTCAAACTCTAGAAAATAGCTGTTGGATTTCAAACAATGGGTCATGATAGATCAACAATCTGCATTTCAGCATATATTTGGATCTAATTTCAAGCACTGGTCAAAAGAGTCAGTGAATCTCAAAATAAAATTTATACATGAAAAGTGCCAAGGGTGCATTCAACTAATAAGAGATCAACAATCCATGGGCTTTCATATAAATTAAAATAAATGGATTGATCTGAGTCAACTTCTTAATGATCTAAGTTAATTTTTGACAACCAATTGGATTAAAGACAAGCCTAGAATTCTAGACAAAGGTTAGAAATTTATTTTTAACCATTAAACATAGGGTTCTATAGGGTTCTTGATGCCATTAAAGTGGTTAAAATGTTGCATAACATCTCAAGTAATGCATTGGGATGTGAGGAACACACATGAGTCACCATTAAGTTTAAAATATGGACCTCTAGTTCATATTTTTGCTCGGGTAGAGTTGTTCATATAATAGTGTTCAACATTTCTAGGAAAATGCATGTATGCACATGTGGGTTTGGGTTCTTTTAGAGAAAGGATGGGTATTTTAGACTTGTTATATTACAAAAGGTGTTACTTTTTGATAGGTTTGTATCGATACAAAAACTATAGGAAAATTAATAGTCTCAAATTGGTTTTCCAACTATAGATAGGCATATGATCCAAGCCTAAATATAAAGTAGAAGTGTAATTAATGAAAAGGATCTTCAATCTTTAGTATGGTTGTTGTGTCAACAAGTAATTGCCTAAAGGGCACTACACCATGTTTTAGTTAGGTCCATGATCATGAAGTTTTGTCTTCAAGTAGGAGTTGGCATGAAGGATCAAAGAAAGATTTAATATTAGGAACTATATCTAGGAGAATTTAATGCATCCTTGAGGCCTTTGAGGAATGTAGTACTCAATAATCCATATACAACATTCTAATTGATCAAAAGGGTGGCAATGTTCTATTATATAGGGAATAAAAGGTGGTAGCTCAAGTTCATTTAATGATCCAAGTTAGGTGTTATTTTTTTGATAGCATTCTTGCCCACTCTTTTGGTTGGTTCCTCCTATTCTATATATCTTGGTCTCATTCCCTTTGTAGAGTTTCTCAGCTTTTGGAAATTTTAGCATTTTCTTTCTGAGACAAGGATACTCATTGAGACTATTGAAAAGTTTGCTTGTTTGATAAGGTTAAGCCCTTTCAAAATATTGTAAGAACTAACTTTTGAAGCAATAGGATCAAATATTTGCCTATCTCTTATATTTAATCAACATTTAGTATGCTTGTGTATGGTAAATTCATGAAGGAGACTCTTCCTAGTTTACTATCCTTCTGCTTGCCTCTTTGAATATGTCTTTAATCCAAATTAAAGGTCTAGATTAGTGTTCCATGTGGGACCTCTTCTATGAAATATTTATGTAATTAGTGAGATTATGAGATTGAGTAAGTCATGGTTATATTTTTCTAATCCAGTGTGGGTTCAAACTTATGTGAGTGTCCACTTAATTTTGGTGTATCATAATATTAATTTTATTAGGATCCCTTACTCTTTTTATAACTCTTTTCTCATAAAACTTTAGTCTTAGTCTTAGTCTTAGTTTTAGGTGACCATAAAAGAGGAAGTCAGCCTAATCTAGAGGTTCAACCCCAACATAGGTGACCAATAGCCTAGGGTTGTCCCAATTTTATGAGATCGATTGGAGAGAGCCTGAAAAACCCTCTCTAAGGGTGAAAATTGATCTTGTAAAAGTTCCAATCATGGTAAAGATATAAATACATTTGCTACAATTATGAATTCAAGAAGATTTATATGATGACTTGATCAAACCAAGTCATATTTTTTGACAAGGTATTGAATCTTCATGCATGAGCAAAGGGAGATTGTGAGTTATGTAAAGGTTGTTAGGAATTAAAAAACTTTAAACCATATTTAATATGATCATAAATTAGATCTAAATTATGCAATAACATGCATCAAAAAAAAAATCCTCAAATCAAAGTTACTATGAAAGCATAAATGGAGAGAACAAGATAAAAACACACATACCACATATCTACTATGGTTCACCCAATGTGGGCTACATCTACCAAGAAAGTCCTCAAATAAAACTGCAATCTAAAAACAAGATTACAAAAAACTCTCATAGAGATAAAAAAAATCTCCTATGTAAAATCCTACACAAATAAATGTTACACTTTCACCTACACTTGCACATTACTGTATCTCACAAGCTTCTATACCATACCCTATAATAAAACAAGGAAGGCATTACATTTTCCAATGAACAACCAACTCCCTAAGATCAAGTAAGTCAACATGGAAAATAGGCATCTAACAACCAACTCCATAAAACATGGAAACATAAAAATTAGATAAAACAAAAAATATTCCACTCACATGTGGAACAAGGTTCCACAAAAGGTGGAGTAGGGAAAACTATGATCCCCACATTTTTGTAGCTCTCTAGGCCCCAAAAATATACTCTTAAGGTCATGTGATATCCCCAAAGGGCTCCACACTCAACAATCTCCCACTTGGAGACTGTTTCTCCTGAACAAAATCTATCACTGCTCCATGATCACTAATGCCAACCAAATCTGAGCATACTCTCAACTTGTTCAATGTGACCACCTTAGTCATCATATCCATAAGATTATAGATAATATGAATCTTATCCGACTTCACCAAGTTCTCCAAATCTATCTTGATGAAGTGATAATGTAACTAAATGTGTTTTTTCCTCGAGTGGAAAGTGGAGTTATTTGAGAAATGAATTGAACTTTGACTACGAATGTGCAGTCTTCCAACTTTCTTCTCATGCCCCAACTCTCAAAATAACTCTTGTAACTAAACCATATCTTTTTTAGCCTCTATGGAACCAACATACTCTACCTCTATGATTGATAAATCCACAACCTTCTGTTTCTTAGAAATCCAGCTAAATACTGCATCTCTAATAGTAAATATATAACCTATCATACTTCTCTTATTATCAATATCCCATGCCATATCTAGGTCCCCATAACCATGTAAAGTGGTATCTAATTTGCCATAACATAATGTAACATCAATGGTTATTCTCAAATACCAAAGAATCAATTTCACTGCTTGCCAATGCTCATAACTAGGATCACTCATATACCTACTCATAACTCCTATTTCTTGGGCAATATCTAGCCTAGTACAAACCTTGGCATACATAAAGATACCAACTATCGATGAGTAAGGTACCTTAGACATCTTAAGATTTTCAACTTCCATCTTGGGACATTGCTCTTTTGATAAAGTAAAGTGGCTTGCTAAAGGAGTACCAAAAATTTTATCGTCCAACTTGCTAAACCTTTCCAAGACTTTATTCACATACTCTGATTAGGATAATATTAGCTTCCTCTCCTTCCAATCATGATTAATCCTCATACCAAGGATTTTATTTGTAGCACCCAAATCCTTCATATAAAAGGAGTCACTAAGATATTTTTTGAGCATATAAATATGTTGTATGTTCTTTCCTGCAACTAACATGTCATCCAAATACAAGCATAAAATAATGAAGGAACCATCATCAAAATGTTTTTTTATACATACAATGGTCATAATTACTTTTTTGATATTATTGTTCCAATATAATATAATCAAATTTATTATACCATTATCGTGGAGCTTATTTTAGTCCATACAAGCTCTTCTTTAGTCTTCACACATAGTTCTGCTTCCCTTTGACCATGTGGCTTCTTCATATACAACTCTTCATTCAAATCACCATTAAGAAAAGAAATTTTCACATCTAACTATTCTAAGTGCAAATCCTCAACTACAACTAAATCAAGAATAATCTAATAGAAGTCATTTTTATAATAGGAGAAAAAAACTCATCAAAATCAATACCTAATTTTTGTGCAAACCTCTTGACCACCATCTTAGCCTTATACCTTTTTCTCCCTTCATCCTCTTCTTTTATTCTAAATATCCACTTGTTTGGCAATGCACTCTTGCCCTTGGATAGCCTTACCAAATCCAACATTTGGTTCTCCATGAGAGATCTATGCTCCTCATCCATGGCTTGTTACCATTTCATCTTGGCATCTACCTACATTGCTTCCTCATAACACTTTAGTTCTCCAGTGTCAGTGAGTAATAAATAATTCAAAGGAGAAACACATTCAGGTGCTCTTCTTACCCTAGAAGACCTTCGTACCATAGGATTTTGAGGTCCTTGTGTAGCAGGTTCCTAAAATAAATCATTGTATCCTTTTTCATCTACAATGTCATCCAATACTATGTACTCTTTTTGTTCTTATTCTTGATCCTATAACTGATTCTTAAACATGACTTTTTCATTAAAGGTTACATCTCTAGACCAAAATATTTTCCTATCTTTAATGCTCCATAAATGGAAACCAAAGCCATCCTCACCATATCCAAAAAATATGCATTTTTATTATTTAGCCTCTAACTTGGTCCTATCCTCTTTCTTAATGAGAGCAAAAGCCTTACAAACACTCTAGGAAAAAAATAATCAACATTCTTACCAAACCAAGCTTGTTTAGGAATGTCTCCATCTAAAGGCATAAAAATTTCTATATTAATCAAATATAATGCTATGCTAATTACTTATACCCAAAAATTTAAAGGCAACCCTTCATGTAACCCCATGCTCTTATCATGTTTCATTATTTTTCTATTCATCCTTTTAGATACCCCATTCTACTATGGAGTTCTTAGAACTATCCTTTGGCTATGGATTCCATTGTTAGAATAATAATCAAAGAAATCATTACTATAATATTCACCTCTATTATCTGATCTGAGACATTTAATTTGAGACCTATTTCATTATCAACCAAGGCTTTCCACTTCTTAAAAGAGTCAAATACATCAATTTTTTTAATGTAATAAACCCAAAATTTCCTAGTTACATCATCAATAAAAGTGACATAATAATTGGATCCACCAATTAAAGATAACTAAGATGGTCCCCATACATCTGAGTGTACCAAATCTAACTTGTGCTCTTTCTTTATGGGTCAAACCTTCAATAACTTAACCCACTTCTATTTCCCATACACACAATTCTCATAGAATTCTAGATCTAGATCTTTTAATCTAGGCGATTTGTGTTTTAATATCTCCATGCCCTTATGGCTCATATGATTGAGCTTGTAGTGCCACATAGTTGCATATCTATCTATAGAAACTAAATCAAGAGAATCAACACTACTATTAAAATATAAATTACCAACTTTATTACCTCTCAAGATCACAAGAGCACCTTTGGTAAAATTCCAAGAATCTATAGTAAATAATACTGAATATCCCTCACTATCCAATTGTCCCATTAAAACCAAATTCCATCTAAACATAGGCACATGTATAACATCCTTAAGGATCCATGTGTTCCCATTCTGCATCTATGTGAGGTGGCATGAAAACAAACCCCTGAATCTAATACCCAAGACTCAAAAAAAATATCCATAGAAAGAATTAAGGCATCCTAACATGATTTACCTGATGTCACATTTACCTCTTTAATTTCCTCCTTGTTGGCATTCTTATCTTGAAGTGACTGAAAATCCTTCTTTGAGTGTCCATTCTTCCCACAATGCCAACATATCAGCTTAGATTTAGATCTGGACTTAGATCTATTATTTAATTTCCATGGTTGCCTTTGCTCTTGTCCCTTTTCCTCTCTCTAGTATCAATAAACAAAGCATTACCTGAAGATGAATCACCAGTGATTTTATTTCACATTTCCACACTAAGAATCACACCTACAACATCCTTAAAATTTAAGCTTCCCTTAGTAGGGACTACATTACTCACAACCATAACCAAAATATCCCAACTATCAAGCAAAGAACATAAAATTAACAAAGCTCTAACTTCATCATCAAACTTGATTCTAACTAAATTGAGAATAATTAAAACCATATTAAAATCATTAAGATGATTATTAATTGAACCATTCTTAAACATTTTTTATGTTAAATAATCTTTTCATAAGAAAATTTTTATTAGAAGGAGAGGGTTTCTCATATAAATTTCCAAGTTTATCCATGAGATCTTTTGTGGTTTTCTCATCAAAAATATTAAATGCAATAAAACATGTAAGGCATAACCGTATAGCTCCCAATGCCTTCATATAAAGCAATGACCAATCCACATCACTCATACTTACGTGTTGTTCTACTTTCACCTTCAAGGGGAGATGTAGCTCCTTTTGATATAGGTAATATTCCATCTACATTTTAAATAAACCAAAATTATTACCATCAAAATTATCCACCCTGAATATGATCTCTTTTCCCATAGCTCCCACTCAATCTGATAACCTTTCCTATGATTTACCACTTTAACGAAACACAACCAATGGCTCTATACCTGTTACTAGGAATTAAAAAACTTTAAACCATATTTAATATGACCATAAGTCAGATCTAAATTATACAATAGCATGCATCATAGAAAAATTCCTTAAATCATAGTTATTATGAAATCATAAATGGAGAGAACAAGATAAAAACACATATAACACATATCTACCATGGTTCACCCAATGTGGGCTACATCCACCAAGAAAGTCCTCAAATAAAATTGTAATCTAAAAACAAGATTATAATAAACTCTCACAGAGATAGAAAAATCTATTAAAGAAAAATGATACACAAATAAATTTTGCACTTTCACCTACACCTACATAATACTGTATCTCATAATATGCTATAACATAACCTGCAATAAACACCTACACTTTTCAAAAACATCTACACTTTGACTCTGATCCTCAAAGCCACACCCTGCAAATAAACCATCAATCTCTAAAGGTCACACCACACTTGTATATATAAAAAATGAAGGAAAATACACCAAATAAGGATAAATTTTCCATGCTTATCCAAGATAAACATTATCCACCATGTGACAACTCTCCTCCACCTAAGCAAGCTCATCCAAAAACCCACCTAATGAGGAACTCACCATGTTTATCTCTCTTCTTCCAAAAAACATAGTTTACAATGACATGTGGTCACAACCATCTCCTTGAAATGAGGAAGGCATTTAATTTTTAATGAAAAACAAACTCATTCAGATCAAGGAAGTTAGCATAGAAAATAGGTATCTAACAACCAACTCCATAAAACATGAAAACATATAAATTAGACAAAACAAGGAATATTCCACTTACATGTGGAGTGAGGTTCCAAAAAAGGTGGAGCAGGGAAAAATATGCTCCAAAAATTTGTGGATCTCTCTAGGCCCCAAAAATATACTTCCAAGGTCATGTGATATCCCCAAATGGCTACCAAGTTGTCCTAATTTTATGAGCTTGATTGGAGAGAGCATGAACAATCCTTTCTAAGGGTGTGAATAGATCTTGTAATAGTTCCAATCATGGTGAAGATATGAATAAGTATGCTATAGTTATGAATTAAATAATATTTATATGATGAATTGATCAAACTAAATAATATATTTTGATAAGGTATTGAATCTTCATGCATGAGCAAAGGGAGCTTGTGAGTTCTATAAGGGTCAGGTACTAGGATCAGAGGACTGTGTAGTAGAATCTAGAAGACAAAATAGAGTCAAAATTATTTGAGTTTGGTTTGTCAAAGTGTATGAGGTGGATTAGTAATGTCATAATGTTGTCATGATCAATCTTTGGTGTTTTGGCATGTTAACTGTTGTATGTACAAGGTTTGCAGGCTAGGTATGGATATTTCCAAGTGTCATTTGAAGAATTGTAAGTTGTCAAGGTGTCTTAGTGGGATAAAAAGGTGTGTTTACCTCATTAAAGTGTGTTATAGGTAATTTAAAATTTTGAAGGTCTTTTTTTGTGCAATTGGAGAATTTTTTTTGCTCTTGAGTTTTCTAGTTTTTGTTTAAGGGTATGTAGGTCAAAAAACCATGGTATACAAAGTTTGGGTTCCCAAAGGAGTCTAAGCTCAAAATTTGGTCTAAAAGTGTGTATTAATGATATAAATGTGTGAGAAAAGTTTCAAAGATGGGTGTTGATCATAAGGTGGTGTGTTTATTGAGTTTTTCTTATAAACCTAGTGTTTTTTCTCATGTTATAAAATTGGTTTAAGTAATAATTTTAGATCTGAGGCCACTTAATTAATTGAAATGGACAAATGGGTTATAAAAAATTCTAAATAGTCTTTTGAAAGTGCATTATTGATTCCAAGGAGGAGGATTTGTGCAAATGGAGGGCTAATTGGCTAGTAGGTTTGTGAAGAAAGTATATTGCAAAGGAAGAGCTGAGTGTTTATTTTTTAGCATGAATGAGGGGGCATATGAGAATGCTCTAGACATGAAATTTCAAGCCATGAAAGTTCATACATAGAAATTTATGGGATCTGCGAGGTCCAAGTAGGGCAACAAGGCCTTTAAGCAATGCTAGTATGAAAAAGTGGGATTTTTGGTCTTTTTTCTCCAAAAGACTAAGGTGATAAAATGGTGCCTAAGCTCATGTCACTTATGGGGAGTCCATTTTAATGATTTAAAGTTAAATTCATGTAGTTTCTAATGTTCATGTATGTTTTATCTTCATAAAAGCTATGTATGATCAAAGAAGAGTGTAGTCATGGAGCATGTTTCAGAAGCTTAAGGTAAGAAAAGCTATGAAAAATGTTAGGGGAGTTTGTATCATATCTCAAAGGTGTCCATTTATTATTATTAGTCTATGAAGTTTTTTTAGGTCTGAAGGGTTAGAATTTGAGCCCAGTTTGTCATTATGTCAAAGGGGGAGAAAGTGCTTGAAGAGAGAGATAGAGTATGAGCATAAGCTTTGTATTATTGTTTGACATCAATGAAAAATGGGGAGATTATTATAGGTTTATCAATGATGTCTAAAATGTGACCAAGGATGTTGATGAGGTGTCATGTATGCTAGAATGATAATGACAAAGTGTGCTTCAATGTTATTTAGTGTTCTTACATGGTTCTTTAGTGGTTGACTTAGTAAGATAATTGATGGATGATTTTGATGGTATAGACATGTTACAGAGACCCTATAGGGTGTTATGAGTACTTAAAGTGCTTATGGAAGTAAAAATAATTCATTAAAGTAGTCATATGAAGGTTTAAGATTGAGTAGTCATCTTGACATATAAGTCTGAGTAAGTAGTTTGATGATGTCATTTTTCATACATGTGAAGGTTTCAAGACTAGTTTGATACATGGATATATTCCTCTATGAGAGGTGATCATGTGATTCAAATTTTAGGTCTAGATTTTAAGCGTAGCAAAATTTATCATAGTGCAAAGTTGGCCTCTCAAATAGAGTTCACTAAATTTATATACTTAGCCAAATTTTCAAGAGATATAATGATGAGCATTTAATCAGATAATAGATCTAATGGCAAGCATTTAATATGATAGGATAATGATCTAATAGAGCATGTGATTTTGTTAGTAGTGATCTAACTAGGTGTATTTAGTCAATATGTTAAAGAGTCTAAGATTACACATATTTGTGACAAGTGTCACAATCTTAGAAGCTTTGACAAAAGATCAACAACACATAGGTGTTTGTACATATGGAAATTGATGGTGTGGATTGAGTCAAATAGTTAATGTGCTCACAAGGCATGCATAGCTACTAAGGGGCATGATCATGGAATCTCAGATCATAGATAAATGGTAAGCATTTCAAGGTAAAGACTAGGCTAATCCCAAGGAGATCGATGGAGCATGTGTGATATAGCTGTTGTCTCCCAAAAATATCACTCATTTTTGGGACAACATTTGAACTATTTTGGTCCTACAGACCAAAATCCTCTTTTTCCCCTTTCAAAAATTATTCTGAGAATTCAGGTTCTTCATTTTTCAAAGCTTTCTTAGAAATCTATGGACTCTGTACGCTTGAATCTATGGACTCTGCAAGAAGAAATCTATGGACTCCCCTAGATCTATGAACTCATTTCTATGGACTCTGCAGGTTGTGGTTTCTATGGACTCTGTAGGAAAGAAATGGGTTCAACACTTAGCCATTTTTTCAATCAGGAAGTTCAAAGGGGTCTTCCAAAAGCTTGAAGGACAAGTGCCCTTGTGGAGGGCACTTTGGAGCCAAAATGGACCCTTGCAACTTTTCCAAAAGGCAACCTTGGAGGTCAAACAATGCTTGCAGAGGGCAGGTGGGGAGTAGGTGGACTGTTTCAAAGGCTGAGTGAGTAAAGGAATTCCTTTAGAAGGAAAGTGTAATGGTAAGCTAGAAAAAGGAAAATTTCCTTCAGAAAAAATGACTGAAGGAATTCCTTCAAACTCTTGTCTGAAGGAAAACCCTGAAGTAAAGGATGCCTAAAGAAATTAAAGCTCGAAGGCCATCCAAAGACCACCTGAAGGGCAGATACCCTTACAGGGGGGCTCTCCCCGACCTAAAGTGGACCATCTTTCAAGACCCTGAAGGGTAGGTTCCCTTCAGGAAAGATCAAACCTCAAAGTGTAGCAGAAGTCACCACGTGTCCCTTATAGAGTCAAAGTGGAAGCTGCCAAGTGTTGTCTGTCAAGACATAGTTTTTAATAAGTTTCAAAGCTGTAGAATGTGCCATGTGTTACATTATAACTAAATGGAACATGATAAGTGTCATCATCCGCATTAATCCAAAATGAGTCTTGAATGTTTCAACAGTGTTTTTAGGAGCTTGGCAGAAGCCACCACATGTCATCTTTTGTAGGACTCTTAAAAGGTATCAAAAGTATTGGAAAATGCCACATGTCACTTCTTGAGATCAGTGGAAAGTAGCCAAAGCAAGTGAGAAAGACACGAAGGAATTGCTAAGGAGGATGATGGGCCTGAAGATGTCAAATTTATGGAAATAAAATAGACATTGATCTTTGAAATCTTGAATGCAGACCCGAATGTAAAAGGCCAAAATGCCAAAGGGAAGAACCACTGATGGAAGAGCGTAAGGAATCAAAAAGACCTAGGATATAGCCCTGAGAGCTCAAATGCTAGGAAAATAAAAAACCAAAAAGGGGAAAAGATAGCCCAGAAGCTCAAATAGTAGCAAGAAAAGACAAAGAGGAAAATATCTATGCAAAAGTAATTTCAGTAGGTGGAACAGTCCACTAAGTAGATATTTTGGCTTGCAAACATTGAAGGTGCCACTTATTTGTCTCACTTGGAGTAAAGAAAAAATGGACAGTTACATAGACATCAAAGGGGATAAACTAGATGATCCAGACTTAGGAGAAGACATATGGGATGAAATGACATGCCATAGTTAAGATAGCCTCCCTATTTTCAACATAGCCCCCCTGACAGAACTAAAAATGCATTTAAGGCATTTAATGCACAACATGGTCCATTCCATAAAAAAAGTGCCAAGTCTTTCTTGGCTACTATATATTGTAATCTCTTTTATTGTTTTAGAGAGATCTTCCCATTACCAAAAGCAAAACTCTGCCCAAATTGAAAGGCATCACTTAGACTTTGAGCTCAGATTATTTATCATATTTCTTTGTTTGAATCAAAAAGCAAGTTAATTTTAGAATTTGTGCTGTTATAGCTTGTATCATTATAAGAGATTGTTCTTATGTCTATTTCCTAAGTGTATTCTTGTTTATGCAATTTAACAAGTAGAGCTAGTAGAAGAGATAAGGAAGGTGTCCTGAAGCCAGCTACTTTCAAACTTTGTGTTGTCATAATTGTCTTCAGTGTGTGTTTATTTTATGTTTCTATGTAAAGGACCTTGGGATGAATTTATGCCCCCATTGTTCTTCATATCTCACTCTTGGGCAGTCAAGGTGGAGACTTTGTGCTACATCTTAGATTGCTAGTTACTCTATACTCTGTTACCAGTTACTTATCCTACCTAAATGAACTCTTGTTGTTTCCTACAAGAACACTTTTGAAAGAAGAGAAGTGCCTTCAGTGTTTTCACCAAGATTTTCTCCTTTGTTTGTGAACATCATCTCTAAAAGAAGAGAGATGGATGGTATATCCTACCCCTGAGTGTTATTTTCAGCTTATATATATAGTATATAGCACCTTTATACCTATAGGGACCCCCCCCCTTGATGAGAGGAGAGATTTGTCCCCTTTGGATGTGGTAAACCTACAAATTTAGACGACCAATCTCCCTATGCTATGGTTGAAGAGACCTATTTTGCTCACCAGTTAGCTGGTTGACAAAAAATTCACCCAACAGTCTTTTTGGTGACTCTGTTGGGGATTCAAATAAGTAGTTCCTATCCTTATCCATTATATACTCTGGCAACTCCTTTCCATGTCTTACCCATTATCATTATAGCCTTACCGTCTTCCTCCATCTCCATTATATTATATAGTCTATAAAACCAGAGCCACTGGGATAGAATGCATAGTTTAAAGGCTCAAGCTTCAAGCTGAAGCAGGGCTAATTCTTTCACATTTTTGTTCTACAATCTGGCAACTCCATGCTATACAAGAAGCCAGAGAGCCCAAGGTATAACTACTTTTTTTGCTATTAGCAGAGCTTTGCCTATCCACACACTACCCAAATTTGTTATCCCTATTTTTCATAATCCCATCATGGCAGTTCAAGGCCCCTAGGGTAACTCATTTGGCCCACTAAATCTTACTCCACCCCTGCATGAACTTCCACATAGCTCAAGAAAAAAATTCCCCAAATTCTTTGGTGATGGGAGAGTTCACCCTGATGAACACATTGTAGCCTTCAACATAGCATGTGGCATAATAGGAGTGGAATTTGAGGATGTTGCAGTCAGGATTTCCATGGAGACACTACAAGGCACTACTACAGACTAGTTTTACCACCTACATGATGGATTAGTGACTGATTGGGATACACTCAAAGCTAAATTTGAAGCCAGGTTCAAACCTACAAAAGATGCACATGCCTTGCTGGCCCAACTCACATAGATGAAGAAAGAGCCCCATGAACCTATAAGGGACTTCATTTCCAAGTTTGACAAGCTGAGGCATAGGATTCCCATGATCGCCCAGCCAACACCTCAAAATCTCAAGTGTTTCTTCATCAACTCGCAGCTACCTGAAGTGAGTTTTCTATTGAGATGGACTAGACACATAGACCTTGAGGCTTCTCAAGACTTGGCTACTAAGCTAGAAGATGACCTTATCTTGGTAGGAAAGATAAGGAGAGATCCTAACAGAGGTAAATCTTCTTCATTTTCTGAGTATCCACCTTCAACCACCATTAATAAAATGGTGCAAAAGCTAGAAAATGAACTGCTAGCCTTGAAAAGGCAAATGGCCCAAGGTATGTCTACTCCCCCTAATCAGGATATGCCAAGGACATTTAAAAATTAGGCATATCAAGGCAATGTTGCCAGGAATCAAGGATAGCTAAATCATCTTCCTCCTCCATAGAGGAACCTTGCCCTTAAAGCACCTCCAACCAACTTAGCAGTTGGATATTTGGAAAAAAAACATGATTTCTCTTTCCAACCTAAGTTTGAGCAAGAAAATGATGCTGATCTCTTCATGGAGGATCAAGAAGAATCAGCTGGCGAATCCCACATTAGTTTCCTGAATTATCAGGATGAGCCCAAAAGTAAAGGTGAAGAATTTGATGGATCATACACTATGTTCACCCAGTCCAAGAATCAGTCAGCTCAGCAAGCTGATAAAGAAAGAATAGAGGAGTGACCTCAACCAGTAATTTCAATTGCTAAATGTGGGACCACTCTGCCTTTCTAGCCAAAGGACCCAGTGATTGCTAAGAAGGTAAGTACATCAAACATCCCTACACCTTATACTTTAAATTCATAGATCAGTCCTCTCTAAAAGGATGAACTCCCATCCTCTCTTCCTAGTCTATTTTAGTCATTTGACATAATTGACCATGTCAAGAAAACCAAAATTCAAATGACTGAATTTGAATTCCTACAAGCCAACCCTGAGTAGTTGGATAGGTTGGTGGAGTGTGTGAAGAATAAAGCCATCCCTATAGGATAAGAGATTAGAAAGGTAACTCATGATCCCCTAAGGAACATGCCCATCCCAAACAATCTTGTCATCACTCCTCCTATTACCCCTAGGAAAATAGAGCCTTTCTATGTTTCCCTGTTGATAAATGGTCACAAGCTGAGCAACTGCACCATTGATTCTGATGCATCTAAAAATGTCATGCCTATCAAAGTGGTAGAATATCTTGGTCTTACATTGACCAAAACATTTGGTAGATGTTTCTCCATGGAGAATAAACAAGTTCCACTACTGGGATAGATTAAGGACACCCAATTTGCATTTGCAGCATTCCTAGACAAAAGATTCAAGATGACAGTTCTGGTGGCCGATGTCCTAGCATCCTATGGCATTTTGCTTGGATGAAATTTCTACAAGGATGTGGGTGGCGAGTTGAGCATGGACCTATCTAAAGTAAGGATCCCTATTAAAGGTGTCATGAAGAGGTTGTTCCTTGAAAAGGAGGTAAAATATGTTGTCACCCAAATGTCAGCCCCTGTAACTCAAATTTTGTTTGAGTCTTCAAGTAGGGGTAATTACTTCTTAACCATAGAGGGTGTTCATGTTTCTACAGATGAAAGTCCTGTAGGTGGAAATATGAAAAATGATTCAAATAAGACATTAGAAGAATTGGAGGGCGCAATACAGATGAAAAATCATCTTCCACTTCCAATGAAGAGAAATCTGATAGAAGATTAGTTTTTGATGATGTTTGGATCCTAGAATCTGATGGCAACAATTCTTCTACCAATGTTAGGGCTAGGACTGTGTTAATATCTCATCAAAGAGATATTATTCCTTCATGCAAGTTATAATTTAGCAACACCAACAATACAGCTAAATGTGAATATCTGTTGCTCAGATTGAAGGCTGCTCAAGACCAAGATCTCAAACTCCTTCACACCAAAGGAGATGCTGAGCTGATGGTTTGTTAGGAGTTTGATGTTGACAATCAAAACATGTGATAGACTAAACCAATAGAACAACAAGCTATGGTAGTGGACCATACTATTGTACTCCAAAGTCAGCAAAAGGAACTCTTCATAGAGAGATCAAGGAGTTATGGTTTTCAGATTGAAGATCACACCTTGCCATGAAGCAAGAGGAGAGAACCAAAAGGAGTGCACAAGAAATGTGATTCTTGGTGGAGAGTTCCATTCACCCATCACTGATTCTAGGGAGAAAATGGTTTCCTACTGGTTTATCAGGACAAAATGCCATCTTCATTGTCTCACAATGGGCAATGTCTGAATCACTTCAATTCTTGAAGTATCAGATAAGTTCTCCTATACATATGTACATTTGTATAGTATTTAGTTCTATTTTGTGTTTTTCATTTTCATTTTAATTTTTTTGAACCTTTCATTTTGGGTAGCATGACTCCATAGCCCAATGGCACACTTCAAGGCACTAGAGATTTTGGTTTCTACTCCCCTCATCTGTTCCAAGTTTTCAACTGAAGGAAGTTCCCCAACTGGAGCCAGCTGTTGTCCCCCAAAAATATCACTCATTTTTGGGACAACATTTGAACTATTTTGGTCCTATGGACCAAAATCCTCTCTTCCCCTTTCAAAAATTATTTTGAGCATTTAGGTTCTTCATTTTTCAAAGCTTTCTCAAAAATTTATGGACTCTGCAAGCTTGAATCTACGGACTCTGCAGGAAGAAATCTATGGACTCCCCAGATCTACGAACTCATTTCTATGGACTATGTAGGTTGTAGTTTCTATGGACTCTGTAGGAAAGAAATGGGTTCAACACTTAGCCATTTTTTTAATTAGGAAGTTCAAAGGGGTCTTCCAAGAGCTTGAAGGACAAGTGCCCTTGCGGAGGGCACTTTGGAGCCAAAATGGACCCTTGTAACTTTTTAAAAAGGCAACCTTAGAGGTCAAACAACCCTTGTGGAAGGAAGGTAGGGAGCAGGTGGACCATTTCAAAGGCTGAGTGAGCAAAGGAATTCCTTTGGAAGGAAAGCCTGATGGTAAGCTGGAAAAAGGAACATTTCCTTTAGACAAAATGTTTGAAGGAATTCCTTCAAACTTTTTTCTAAAGGAAAAGCCTGAAGCAAAGGATGCCCAAAGAAATTAAAGCCCAAAGGCCATCTAAAGACCACCCAAAGGGAATATACCCTTGTAGGGGGGGGCTCTCCCTGACCCAAATTAGACCATCTTTCAAGACCCCAAAGGGTAGGTTCCCTCTGGGAAAGATCAAACCTCAAAGTGCAGTGGAAGTCACCACGTGTCCCTTATAGAGTCGAAGTGGAAGCTACCAAGTGTCATCATCCACATGAATCCAAAATGAATCTTGAATGTTTCAACAGTGTTTTTAGGAGCTTAGCTGAAGCCTCCATGTGTCATCTTCTGCAAGACTCTCAAAAGGTATCAAAAGTAGTGGAAAATGCCACGTGTCACTTCCTAAGATTAGAAAAAAGTAGCCAAAGAAAATGGGAAAGACATGAAGGAATTGCTAAGGAGGATGATGGGCTCGAAGATGTCAAATTCATAGAAATGAAATAGTTGTTGATCTTTGAAAGCTTGAATGTAGACCTAAATGCAAAAGGCCAAAATGCCAAAGGGAAGAACCACTGATGGAAGAACATAAGGAATCAACAAGACCTAGGATATAGACCTGAGAGCTCAAATGCTAGGAAAAGACAAAATTGGAAAGGGGAAAAGATAGATCAAAATCTCAAATCACAACAAGAAGAGACAAAAAGGAAAATATCTATGCAAAAGTAATTTTAGTAGGTGGAACAGTCCACTAAGTAGATATTTTGGCTTGCAAACATTGAAGGCACCGCCTTTTTATCTCACTTGGAGTAAAGACAAAATGGATAGCTATGCAGATGTCAGAGGGGATAGACCAGATGATCCAAACTTAGGAGAAGACATATGTGATGAAATGACATGCCATAGTTAAGATAGCCACCTTATTTTCAATGCAGCCCCCTTGACAGAACTAAAAATGCATTCAAGGCATTGAATGCATAGCATGGGCCATTCCGTAAAAAAAAGTGCCAAGTCTTTCCTAGATAATATATATTGTAATCTCTTTTATTGTTTTAGAGAGGTATTCTCATTACTAGAAGCAAAACTCTACCCAAATTTAAAGGCATCACTGAGACTTTGAGCTCAGATTATTTATCATATTTCTTTATTTGAATCAGAAAGCAAGTTACTTTCAGACTTTATGCTGTTATAAATTGTATCATTATAGGAGTTTGTTCTTATGTCTATTTCCTAAATGTATTCTTGTTTATGAAATTTAACAAGTAGAGCTAGTGGAAGTGATAAGGAAGGTGTCCTGAAGCCAGCTACTTTTAGACTTTGTGCTGTCATAGTTGTCTTCAATGTGTGTTTATTTTCTATTTTTGTGTAAAGGACCTTGGGATGAATTTGTGCCCCCATTATTATTCATATCTCACTCTTGGGTAGTCAAGGTGGAGACTTTGTGATACATCTTAGATTGATGGTTACTCTGTACTCTATTACCAGTTACTTATCCTACCTGAAAGAACTCCTACTATTTCCTGGAAGAACACTTCTGAAAGAAGAGAAGTGCCTTTAGTGTTTTCACTAGGATTTTCTCCTTTGTTTGTGAACATCATATTTGAAATAAGAGAGATGGATGGTATGTCCTACCCCTGAGTGTTATTTTCAGCTTATATATATAGTATATAGCACCTTTATACCTATAGGGAACCTCTCCTTGATGAGAGGAGAGATTTGTCCCCTTTGGATGTGGTAAACTTACAACTTTGGATGACCAATATCCCTATGCTATGGTTGAAGATACCTATTTTACGTACTAGTTATCTGGTTGATAAAATATTCACCCAACAATAGCTACTAGGAGAAATGAGATGTAGACATGTGGCTGATGTTTTTACAATATAGAGTGACCGTTGGAATTTGAATATTAAAATTAATGAAGGAAAACCAATCTATAGTTCTTAATCTATATATTTTTATTGAATATGAATTTCATGGTGGTGTAAAATGAAAATTTTCAAATGAATCCAAGGTGCATCCAAAACCACTAGCTAGAAGGTTTGAATGTACATTTAAAGATATTGAGCTCCAAATTTTACTAAAGGTTTGACCATGTTTTGTAAGTAACTTGAGAAGGATAATTAAAGAGTTTTTGATGGTATTTTGATGTTTCAATATGAGAGAAATATTAGAAACTATTTTAAACTACACCAAGACCATATATGTGGAGTTTTGAGGTTTTACCAATCCATATTCAGTGTGAACAATTTCTTAGAATTTGATTGTGTTTGTTGAATGCACTGGAAGATTGAGTGACCATGTTGCAGGAGTGAGTTGAAGGTGTTATAAGTAGAATTGAAGAATAAAATTAATATGGAGATGTTATATAAGTCTCTAAGGATTATTTTAAAGTATTATATATCATGATATGACCCTAATTAGATATGGAGAGTCAAAATAGTATAATTGTGTTTTGACTACATATGTCCAGTCTGAGTGGTCATTTTGAGAGAGTTATTTTTAGTGCTTATATCTTGTGTTAAAGTGTATAAATAACATGGAGGTGTTAAAAATTTTATTATTTTTTCATCCTTATGATCTAATCATATATTTATATGAAATATTTGAGTAATTGTTTCAGAAGTTTGAGACTATGTTTACTATGTTTGAAGGTCTAAACAATGAGGAGACCTACTTGGTAGGTTCAAGTGTTGAGTTGGTGTTATAGGTGGAATGAACCCATGAGGGAGTTATCAAGGAGATATTGGATATGGTTTTTATGTTTTTGAAGCATTTTTAAAAGATTAAGGTGGTCCAAGTAGTCTTACATGTAAAGTGTGAGTATGAATGCCTAATTGTTTTAAGTCTTACCAAGACCTAATGGTGGTTTGGGGATTATGAGGTAATGACCAACCTATGGAGTGTATGGTTATTAAATTTAACATGTATGATGATCTATTTAAAATTTATTTCAAATATGTAAAGTTTCTTAGCCAACCAATATGTGTTAGATGAGTGTATGGTATAAATACTAGGCATAATTGGCCTTTTTGGTTGTATGTTGGAAACAATGGAGTAAAGAAAAGGATAAAAAAATTGAAAGAGAAGGAATAAGTAATTGAGGACCAAAATATAATGAAGAGTATCAATCATTCTTGTTTGATCAAGGTGATGAAGGTGAACATATAGGTCATTGGACCTAATGAGCCTAAAATAGGTAGATTAAGTGAGTAAGCCCTAGAGGTTGATTGAGTGAGTATGATTAGTGGATGGATTGAAGAGAAGAGCAGGTTGAATATTTTGTGCATGACCTACAAGTCATGTTTATGATGTTGTGATAGAGTTGTTTTAGTTTTTCTTATTGTGTATGTGCTAGAAGAGAAGAGTGATCCAAAAGGGTATTTTGGATGCATCGCTTGAGTATGCAAATTTGTGAGAGTGTAAATGGGAAAGAGTTAAAGTAAGAGAAGTCCATCATTAGGTGTAGAAGACATTAGATTAGAATTGGAGATTAGATCAAGGTAGACAGGTTGGTGCTTTTTTGCCTAGGGGATTGGTTCCTCCTTGTGGGATGGATGTCTCACTCAACTAAGGGATGGGTGTTCCTTGATTAGTTGGTGCTAGTCTAAATTTAAATGTTATCTTTATAGTATTTTATTCCATCTTGTAGGTTTTAGTGGGTTTTATCCCCCAAGAGGGTTTTCAACATATATCATGTGTTATGTGCTTGATCTTGTTATATCTTCCTCATTCATTATAACAGTTAATTTATATACATCATGATTGTATGTGATGAATTTTTAAGAGTTGGAAATTGAATTGGATTATCTAGCATCACTAATTCACCCCCTCTTAATGATTTTACCTCTAACATAAGATTTATCACAAGTGAGGGTGATAATGTAGGATGGCCCAACAGTCATTCCAAGATAGAGCTAGTTGATAGAGACACCTCTCAAGGGAGGGTCATTGTGGGCATGAGTGGTGGCTAATGTCATTACAATGGTGGGGAGGTGATCCATAGAGGAGGTGCTCAAAGGATGAGCAAATGGAGAGATGGTGCTTGATGTGATAGCATATAGGGAGATGGTGGTTGATGACACTAGTATTGGTGAGAAATGTTATAATTTTAAGCTCTAAAATATAATACTAGTTGCATGTGATTATAGTAGATGGATAGATTTTGAGATATATATGTGATCTAATATCTATTTGGTTTTTCTTTTTTATATCCAATTTTATAGGAGGTTATATGGAGATCCCTAGTTATGGTTGTGCACCATGACATTTTGGATGGGGTGATGGCTCCATATGACCCAACCACATTGGATGATCCTTGGTACTATCTTCCCTAGCCCAGATAAGTTAGTTTAGACTAGTGGGGGAGGCTATGAGGTAGTTTCAGACATGTAGGGATGGATTACATCCAATGGTAGGGGTGAAAGTGAGAGAGTCACATTATTGGTAGGCCTTGGCTTAGGAGAGAATAATGCAAATGTATATCATGGTTCAACTTGGATAGGTATAAGCTTAGGTGGCCAACTTATAGGGATAAGTAGTAGGATTTATATCTTAGATTGCCTCATTATAGTTTACCATTCAGAAGGGACAATCCCAAGCATTTATATGCAACGTGGCTAGGCCATAGGATAGGCATGATGGATCTTAGCCATAGAGATAGAGCTATGTATTTTGTATTTTTTACCTTGTATTGTATAAAACACATGAGGCATATAGATATTGATTTTGACATTTGGATTTGATCTCATGAATTTTATTTTGTTGTGGATGTTGATGCATGGATATATTTATTTCTAGCACATGTATTTAGCTTTTGTTGTATATGATATATGAAATATATGTGGAGGGTTTTATTTTATAGCATTACGAGATACACATGCATGGTTAAAAAGAAAAAGGTAAAAAGGACTTGGAAAAGTATAAGTAATCAAAACAAATGTACTACATACTATATCATGATGAGAAATGTGTAATAACAGAAGAAAACTAAATATAATAAATGAAACATGGTAAAATGGATAATAAAATGTTTTAAAACCATGAAAATATTTTCACCAAATTAAAACAAGTAAAATCACACACTATCACGTAGGGAAGTATGAAAATAATGTAATAAAATGGAAGGCATGAGAATAGGAAATGGTATAAAAATAAAATAATTAAGTCAATAAATCATACTAAATCACATTGGGAAGTATAAAAGAGAAAAAAAATTGGAAAAATGAACTTAAATTTATCACACTAATTCAAGCTAAGAAGTATGAAAACCTTAAGAAAAATGGTTTTATTATTACATGCAATCAGAAAATAAGAAGATAAAAAAATGAAAGATCAATGAAGTAAGCATAAAACATACTATATCAAGATGGGAAGCATGTCGATGACATGTAACTCATGACCAATCACTATTTATCTCAAATTTGACACATGTAATTTCATTGTGACTTGGATATTGGAAAATTTTGTGAGGAAGGCCTAGTCCTATCCATGGTCTTACACTGAAACTAAGAAAGGGAACACCAATGAGGTGGAAACAACTAGGAAAAATAATGTTTAAAGGGAATGTTAAGAATGGTAATTTGGTAATTTATGAGGAAGGCTTGGTCATATCCAAGGTCTTATAATGAAACTCACAAATGGAATCAAGGAGTGATTAGTGAACAAAACAATATTTTCAAGGGGAAATATTAGAATTATTTTAAATGAAAGAGGGAATGTAAAATCAAAGTGTGGTCATCTATTAGAAGACCTTAGGAAACATGAGGCACACTAAGGACACAAAAAAGACACTAAGTGACTAGTGACGATCAATTTATAAAGGATACCCTATTCTCAATAAACACAAAGCTATATGTGAAAATAAGTGAGGTACTAAGATCAAATCATGGTGGTTATTTGAAAAAATAAATTAAAATGGACCTACCTTCCCATAATGTGTTCCCTATTCCTTAGGACCTCTTATAGAGTCATTGATCTACTATGAAGATTGGGTACTTGTGTGAGAAAATAAGAAGTACTATTTTTTTTTATAGTCTCCTTTTCTAATCTACTAGCTTACCACACCCTAATGGACCTCGACCCTATCATGAGGTCAACTATGGAATTTGAGCTTCGTTTCATAAAAGGAGGTGTGCTTTGAGTCACATTTGTTAGTGTGATTTGACTTTTGAAATTTTAAATGTTGCCTTTTGTATCATTGCCTTTTTAAAATGATTTGGATTTTAAATTTTTATGGCTTTTAATATTCCTCCTCCATATAGATTTGGAATGACCAACATGAGAGATAAAGTAATACAAATGAATGAGATTTAGACTTTTTCTAAAGGAAGCTAAGTATCTAAAGACATAAATGACTAAAACACTTAGGATTACCTATGAAACATTATGTTATCTCAAGTTTCAATCATGTGTATGCTTAGTTTGAAAAAATAAATAAGGGGAATCAATGGAGATCCAATATGGACTAGTAAAATGAGATTATAATGAGATGAGTTGTTTTCTAACTGATCACATGGTAAATAAGGAGTACTAAAAGGATCAAGGTTTATATAACCAAGTCACAATAATGATTTTTCATGTTATTAAAATAAGGTTGAAAATAATCATGAGAAAATAATAAGACAACCATGTAAGTAAATGAATTTATAGATAAAAATCATGTAATCATGAAAAGAATCCATAATAAATCATAAGGAAATAAAATGATTCCATAGACAACATATAATGAAAAATATAAATAAACATATAAGATAGATAAGTGAATTTTTTTTTCACATAGAGATAAATGATATAAAGTAGATAAATATAAACTTAGAGCACACATCCAATCCAAAATTAAGAATAAAGTGAAGGAAAAACATGATATATTCATAAATACTAGTAAATTTGTTGACAAACATTATCCATAACATCTACCATATCTCTATGAAGATGGAATCTAATTGTAACAAGGGTCTCATTAATATTCATAAAAATTTAGGAAAATACCTCTTATTGAATCTCCTCAATAAAAACTATAGGCACACCTAAAGGATCATGCTCATGAGGGTCATCATGCATAGGATAATTAGAAGGAATAGGAGTGGAATCTATGGGGCATGAAGGAGTTATCATTAAAGAAGGGATCATAGATGAAGGAGGATCCAAAGGTGGAGGGAAAAATGATTGAAAAGGGACCACAGGTGGAGTAACCACGAGAGAAGGGGAGCCTTATTGTATAGGAGACCTATAGAAGTAGGTGTAGGAATGGTCATAAGGTGATCCTAGAGATGATATTGAAGGATGCAGTAGTGATCAGTGTGATGGGTACCACATTGGTACCATAAACAATATACATCTCCATATTTAAGAATATACTCAGTTAATAAAATGGGGGGAGGTATAACTTTGTTTATAGATTGAAGAAGAGTAGGACACAAGGTGCATATATATTATCAAATCTTGCAACAATAGGTGGAGGAATGATTATTTATGTTGTGAAAGAAAAAAATATGCTTGTTATTAGATTTTATAGGTGTACTAATAGAGGGAGTGGAAGTAAAATCTAGGGAAGGTTGTTATAGTGTACAATCTCTAGTTTGATAACTAACAATTCTAGGAATGTCATAGCATGGATGATTGAATGATTAGGCATGCAAAGGAGTAAGCTAAGGTAATAAAGCAGACCATCACTAAGTAGAGGTAGGGATGATGGGGAGACTAGATGAGGCTTGACTGAAGGAGAAATAGAATCAAAAGTAGGAAGAAACTCAACTAAAGGAGGAGTAGGAATAGGATCTGGACTAGGCTCAGTTGAGGGAGGATCAAGATACACTGAGGGTTTAAGGATAGTAGCAAGCATATTAGGAGAAATCTTGATATAGGGATCTTGGTATCTAGCAAAGTGATAGGGATGATTAACATGATCCAAAATCATGCTCCTAAGAGGTTCTTAAAAAACTATAGGTGTTCTATATGAATTCACCATCCCTACCTTGTGAATAAGAGGAATAATGCTAAAATTAGGAACTATATAAGACAAAATTTGATAAGATAAATGGAAAGACTAAAACAAAAAATAATGATAATGAAGGATGTGAACATTATGAACCTAAACAAGACATCATATAAATGGGTCATCTAAAGTATAACCATCTTCATAGTTGGGTGTATGAAGATCAATTGTGCATGTAGGTATGACCTTCTCATCAAAGGTGGTATGATGAATAGAGTGTTTATTCTTAGTTAAGACTATCGGTATATCATCACTATGTGGTTAATAGGAATGTGGCTTTAGAGAGGGTAGAAGCTAAGAAATGAGATGAGGAAAGAGATTGGAAGTTTTTATCTTGAGTTGATCTCATCAAGCTCATTATCATTAGAATCTAAGAGGTTAGGTGGTATATTCTTGATGATTTCGAAGTGACCATGGTAACCTCATGTAGAGTTAATAGGGAAATTAAAATATTTATATTTTCATAATGGAACACTCTATAAGGGTTAAAGGGTTAGAATTTTGAATACACCATGGTCTTGTAATTGTTCAAAATTCCAAGGGTCAATGTTGCATTGAATCCTATAGATTACACCTTTATGAGGGAACTTAACACATTGGCAAGTAGAAGAGATAGCAACCCTCATGTGATGACTCCTTGGCCTGACAATAAAGCTATTATAAGAGAGAGGAAAATTTAAGATCATAATCTTCACTTTAGTGGTGACAAGTGGGATGATGATAAGGAGTCACACACAACCTAAGGGAAGATTTGCCTTCGATCATAGCTTGACATGTGAGTCATATGGAATTAAGATTAAATTTGGAGTATATAAGGGTTTTAATGAAGTTTAAAGAGGAAACAAAAGTACCTGAACCCTTGTCAATCAAGGCACACTTGAATTGGATGTCACCTATTTGGACACTTATAAAATGGGGAGGGTCATCCAGATGAAGTAGAATCTCATATAGAATCATAAAATAAATAGTAAATTTAAGAGAGAAAGAAGTACACATTGTTTCATCATGTATAGATATATCTTTACATTATTATAAGATGACATCTTCTAATCTAGATAAGGTACCTTCACATCTTGCTAGGGGAGGATGAGGGATGTTCATTTTGTATAGAAGTTGTATAAGGTAGTTGAGATGATGTAGAGAAGTCTACATGAGTTTGAGAAAGGGAATTTGAGATGGGAGATTAGTAATTTATATGATAGGATCTCATTCATCATAACCCATGAGGAGACTACTAGATACAGGGGTGTAATGTTGGAGTAGTTTCTTGGAAGGAATATTAGAAGTGCATGTAAATTTGAGTTGATAGGATGCATGAGGTTTAATTAGGGGATAAATTAGTTGATTATCATGAGAGGATGAGGTAGTTGATGTAGGTTTATTTTATGATAGATTTGAAGAAGTGGTATTATAAGATTGAATATTATTGGTGATGCGTAAAGGGGTTAGATAAATTGTATAAATGGTATGATAGGTGTGGTTCAAAGGGGGAGCTTATTACAAAGCAACGTTAGGAGTACTATCTTGGATATTATGAATGGTATCATAGGAATCAATGACACCATCATTAGTAGCATGACGATTTTTATTTTTGATGAGCATGAAACTGCCCATAGGAGGTTGGGATGGCTCAAACTAATGCATTATAAAATATTGGAACTTGGATTGGTCAAGGGCCTCTTCCAAAGTTATTAGAGAGAGAGAGTAAAGACTTGATGTTAAAACATAGGATAAAGAGCATTAGTAAATATATGAAAGATGTTATCATCCTCCATGTTTTTTAACACTTAGTAGACAAGGTCTTCCACCATTTGATGAAAATTTGTGTAGTTTCCATCTCAAGTTTCTTGTAATTAATAAAATTATCTAAGGTATTTTCATGGAGGTCACTAGTTTGAAACTCTTGTACTATAGAGTTAACTAGATCTTATAAACTAGTGATGGAATGAGAATTGAATTGGTTATACCGATCTAAAACATTTCTAGAGAGGATTTTCTTAAGAGTTTGGTAGTGGCAAAAATGTTTAACTTGACCCAATCATTGTATAGTATTTTGAATGTTTTAAAGTGTAAGGTAGGATAAGTTGACCCATTGTATCTAATGGTAATGGTGATACCTCCTATATCCATGTTGAAAATTTAAGGTGTAAGAGGTTCATTTTTATTATGTTTAATCATTTTTTTAACAAGATGTGGTTGAGTAATAAGGTTTCCATGGGAATACCTAAGGAGGGGTTGGGGGCCATTTTGGTTGTGAACTCTCCATAGAACCTTTTGAGGTTAATTCTAGATTTGAATAAGGTGATTATGCATTTTCATCATTTGGTTGGCATTATTAGATTGGAAAGCATTCATTTGGTTAAGAGTTTTCAAAAGAATTTGATGGGTTTGACTAGTGTTGTGATTATTGTGCATAAGATGAGATGCATTAGTAGTAGTAGAAGTGGCTTGGGTACCACTTTGAGTAGTGTCATGCATAACAATAGTAGCTTGAGAGGCATTGGTAGAAAAGGAAGCACTAGTAACATGATTAGCATGTGTTGTAAAAGATAAAATAAAAATAATCACTAGTGGCATGATTACCATGGGTATAAAATGATGCACTAGTGGAGGAATTGAGAAGAGTGGGTCTTGGAAAAGGCCCACTAGATTTTTAACCTACCATGCTAATAGAGATACTTGGCATTGAGGTAGAATAAATCAAAGAATAAGAGGTCATAGTATGAGAAGGGGTCAAAAGAGAAGGAATAGGCTGAGAGGTGAATAAGTTATGGCCCCAAAATCTATGTGATAATGTTGGGGATGGTGAATGGGATTATTCTTGTTGACTACTTATCATAAGGTGGTAAATAGTGGAAGGGTATTTTCCTTAATGTTGAGGAAATTCATTAATGAAGAAAAGCATTTCCAAAGTATAATATAATTCAAGTTAATATTCTAAGGAGAATATAGGGTTATGAATTGAGGATGCATGAGTTAGAATCCCATAATTTTTAGTGTGATTGGTTACATGCACATTACTTTCATCTAAAGTATGAACAATAAGATATTTATGGGAAAACCAATTGGGATTGGTAAATATCATCATATATTTTGAATTAAAATTTGTGTTGTCCTCAAATATGAAGTTAATAATGAGAGAAAAAGGCTAAAAAGGATAATGATGATGCAAATACAAAGTCAAAAAATAGGATACATAGTCAAATCAGTCGACTATGTTTTGTAACCCAATAGGTAGATAAGAATACAAAATCATTTAGGTCAATTGTAAATTGCAAACATGAAGGTTAAGTGGGTTGATAAGGATACACAATCATTTAGGTTGATTGTGTATTATTAAACGTAGAACTAAATGGGAGGATAAGAAGACACAATCATGTAGATTGATTGTGTACTATTGGCAAGAAGGTAAAACATAGTCTATAAGGACTATATCAACCAAGACAATAGTGTGATGATACATGAAAAAAAATTTTCATGATATTTTTAATAATAAAATCAAACACACAAATCATTGGATCAATGTGATTAATCCAATAAAGGCACACAACACAAAATCTTGCACCAACACTAGCTAATGCAAGTTTTATAATACAACACATAATGATCAAAGAGAAAGAAATAAAATGAAAAGTAAATTCTAGATAATTAGTCACCCTAAGGGTTATTAGACTATTAAAAAGTTTAAATTTTAATGTGATAGGATATTTGGCTGAAATAGGGAACTAACAAGTAGTCTAAAATTGGTTTCAAGACATTTGGGCAAAAATAGATCTATATTGGTAATGGTACTGGCTTGGTATTAGGTCCTACCCCCTCACTTTATAATCTTATAGTGATGAGGATGTTAGGTATTTTTCCAATATATAACATTAACCACATACTTATACTTGGATAGAAAACCAAGTCAACTCCCCCCTTGGTGATGAAATCTGAGTAGGTAGGCCTTGGGAAGACAAATGTTTAAATTCATTTTGAATGTTAAGTGATTTGGTGGTGTGTGCAAAAGAGTAAAATAGTGTAACTAAAATATTAATTTAAAAAACCACCTATTTAGACTATGTGAGTTAATCTAAGCATGCAAATAATTGGAAAGTAAAAGTGAATTAATTATTATAAAATAATGTTAATTCCTTGATTAATAATAATACAAAGTTAGTTCAGGTGACACTATATGCAAATAGTACATAAAAGAGTCAACTAGGTCATTAATATATTATAGAAGCAAGGTCTTTAAGAATAAAGTAAAATAGGTCAACTATGTCTCTCAGATAGAATAAATACTACATAATTAAATAAACTAGGTTGACCTAGTTAGTTGTAGGTTTGTAGTTTTGAATATTTCCAACTTTAAAAAAAATAGAACTGAAAGAAATATTGAAATGATAGAGAGAGGAAAGAAAGGAACCTTATTGGAAGCACAATCACTGAGTGGGGGGGAAGTGAATAAGTAATGAAAACATATTAAATTCAATTCCAATTCTTTAAACTCTTAACCATTCAACATAAGTTTTCATGAAGCATATGAACCATTCATTATAATGAACAAAGAAAATAATGCAAGATCAAAACACATAACACATGAATTATGTGTAAAACCCTCATGAGGGAGAAAAACCAATGAGAAAATATTTGAAATACTATCATATAAAGTTATTTATTCAATTTAGACTATAACCAATTTATCAAGGATCACCCACCCCTCAATTTGGTCAAGCACCCACTAGACCTTTAGCTAGCACCAACTAACAAGGAGGTTCCAACCCCCTAGATGATCAAGCACCAACTCAATCATCTCCAAAATTATCTCCACATTTTATTTGATGTCTAACACACTTGATGATGGTCTTCACTTTATATAACACCTATAAACCTTCATTTCTACCTCATGCAATTGATGGTAGTTCATACAAACACAAATCTGCCTCTTACATAAGCATATAACAACTCTTTCTCTTCTTTACTCAAACACCCCTCATACACATGATCATGACCTTAAGGACATTCCTCCTTCACACTATAATTTTATTATATGTGAATAAAATCTTGAAACATCATAAATATCAGTCATACATAACCTATGCATTACTCTTTTAACATATATTCAATGCACTTCTTCACTCTAGGTCATCTAGACAAACTAGGCCTAATTATGCCTTGAATCAATACAAAAACTTACTGATTACCTTCATCACCACTATAAGATCTTAATGACATGTTAAATTAACCTCTTTTATAATCAATTAAACTTAATTCATTAACTTACCTTATGAAACCTCTTTTATCCCTCAAGCCTTCAATAGGTCCCATGGAGACCTAATTCACCTTCACGAAACACTTTGAGCCACTATGGTCCAGATGGACTTTACCAATGATCCAAACCACTCCAAAAAATTTAATTAAATCCTATATTATCCTTATACATTCTTAATAAACATAAAATACTTCATTCATATTCTAAAACCTCCATTAGGTCTTAAAGACCTATTAGGCTCAATTAGCCCAGAAACACTGTCTTCACAAATGAGGCTCAAAATAACTGTATATAAATTTTAAAAGCACAATACACATATGGATGGAAATATAAATACCTAATGAACATAATACAATACATACTACACCTTAATTAATCCTCTAAAGGCTCATAAATATGACTTCAAGAAGCCTACTCAAACCTACAATAATTACAGTCAATAAAAGTTAACCTTGACCTGTAATAACATCTATATAGACAATAAAAACTCCAAATCACTTTGAGGATGATATAAATGGAGTATATTTCATTTTTTATTTTTATACCAACAAGTTTTGATCAATATTTTGACTTCTAAAATCATTTCTTTATAGTGGTTTATTCAGAAAAAACATAGTCAACAATAGTCAACTCTCATGTGCAATAAATGCAATTATATGACCAATCAAACATCCTAATAAATTTTCCTATATTTACATTTAATTAATATACCAATTTAATTTTTACATCACCATAAAAATTTTCCATTATCAAAATTTATAAAAAAAATACTATAGATTGATTTTCCTTTGTAAATTCAAATATTTGAATTCCAACGGTCACGTTTTAATACAATTTTGACTATGGAAACTAGTGAAATCTACCTAGGAGATCAACTTTAAAATACCATAAATTTTTATATACATCATGTCAAGACTTTAAATTTTAAAAACATGATCTAGGCACAAATCTGAACAAACCCATGTGACCATTTCTTCTAGCACCTTCACACATGTGAATGCTAACATCATCAATCTGCTTAATCAAGAAGTTCTACCAAGATGACTAGGATAACCTAGACCTTCACAAGACTATTATAATGGATTAAATTAACCTTAAAAATTACACCAAGCACTCCTTATACCTTATTTGACCTCTGAAACATGGCCAATCACCTCAAAGTCTTGCACACATGATATGCAGTCTCAAATCCACTTGGAACCTATCACTTTGTCATTAATGCATTATGTACTAAGAACACCTTGACATCAATGAAAATAAATGCATATAAATACCATGATAATCAATCTCCCCCTTTGTAATTTATAGAAAACACCTTTCAAAATTATTTCTCCCAAAGTAAACAACTCCTTCATTCTGATCTTTCTTCCCCTTTGACATTAATGACAAAGGGTCTCTTCCTCAACATGCCAGCTTGATCCTTGGACCTAAAAAAATGATCACAGTGATATAAATCTGCACCTAACATCAAGATAATCTCATATAAACTATTTTCAAACCATACTCAACCACACAAGCTCTTTAGAATTGAAACATCTCACATATTTTCCCTCTCACTCTATGCATACCTTGCATATTATCAATTGAATAAAACATACCTCTATCTAAATTGTTCCTTGATTCTAAGATTATATAAAATATGAAAAAACTTCACATACTCCTTATAAAACCTAATATATATCCCCATAACTCCATATTCTACTTGAATAAAACCAAAAGATTGCAAACATATACAAGCAAACTCTCTTATACGAACATACCTTGAATGGAGCCATCTTCATCCACACATAGGCTACTACAACTATCAAACATCCTTTATGAGACAAGTAAAACAAATTTTTATCTTCTTGGGTCCAAATTACATCTTTAAATGGTTTATAAACCTTCTTATATGAAGCAAACAACCACAATAGATCTGAACAATAATAACATGCTCAAAATAGCTAAACTTACTTGAATCCATGATTATAAGAGCTCTTCAAGATACCAAACTGAATAAACTACCTTATTAGGACATCTATGGATTAAATTTGATTGCATTAATACCTTACTTATAATTCAAGCTAAACTTACCTTCACAATCTTAGACCTTCAAGGACCTCTCTCTTGTACAAGCAAAGATACTCCTCTCCTAGGTCACTTCAAAGAGGTACATTGCAAACAAAGATACATAGCTTGAAATTATCATACCCTTACACAAAGGGATGAGCTATAGTTAATCTCATTTAACACTTATATATCATCAATTTAAACTTTATTACCAATTTTGGTGACCCAAATCATTGTACAACGCAATATACACCATATTAAGGGTTTCTTGTGTTAAAACCCTTATACCAACGTAGGATACTCAAAGTAAGATCTTATAAAAACATCATCATACCTTCAAATAACTTCTCAAAACTCTAAATAGGTGATATACATCTTTCAAAATCTTTAAAACAATTGAAATAATCCATACTCAACTATATGCAAATCAAGACAAAGAACATACCTTGACTCATTAACTAGTCTCTCACTTATCAACCTTACAACACCATTCTATGATGCTTCAAATGACTGAGTAATGCCTCTATGAATCCTAATAGAGATACCTCACCTACCAAGGCACTTAGAACACCCAGAACTTAGGATATTCCTAAGTCTCCATATTCTCACTAGTTTGTTTGTCTTTTTGAAGCCTCCTCATAGGATTGATTGGCTCATCCATCTTCTCTTTGACTCCCTTGTCAACATACCTTGATAAATAGTAATCTTGTCTTGAATTATTATATACCACAATAAAAAAACCATATTTAATGATATTCTTAGTATCTAATTCACCCTTGGTTTCAATATGATCTCTCTTAATAGTCTTAGGTCTTCACATCCATGTATGACCTCTTCCTTTCACACTAGGAGCTCCATACACCTTGTTTTGCCTTCACAACTCATTCAAATTATTATTAAAATATTTTTTAATATGAAAAAATCTATTACACTCTAAACAAAAAATATTATTAATACCTTTTCCTTGATGATGGTTGTTATCTCCTTTTGACAGGTTACCTCTCTTTTTACAATCTCTTGCAATGTGACCAAACTGATTGCAAGCATAACATTGACTATGAGATGAATTGACAAACCTCATGGAATTAGGTTTAATTACTGGTATTATCACCTTTTTATTCATGATATTATACTTCCTACCATTATCTAATTCTTCTTTCTCAAACTTGCTCTTTTTGACCACTAGCTTCTCATGCTCAACCTTCAAGGAGCCTAGCTCGATTTTTAATTGATCACACTTGGCCTTATTTGACTTCAAAATTGAATTTTCAGCCTATAAATAATTATTAATATCATAAATAGTCATATTATATTATTTTATTATTTCAATCATTATCTCAAACTTTGTTTGAAGATGACTCACCTTTCCTTCATTTTCCATAAAGGACTTGACCTGCTCCTTAAGACTTTTGATGATATTTTAATATTCATCTTCCTTGGAGTTAGAGTTACTCCTCCTTGCCTAAAAAAAACCAACATTCTCTTTAAAACATTTAGCCATCAATCTCAATTCTTGATTCTCTTTCCTTAGCTTCTTATCCAGTTTGTGTTTCAAAGACCACCTTCCTAGCTGTCAAGCCTTCCTGAAGGACCTACTCTGATACTAATTTTTGGAAGCACAATCACTGAGGGGGGAGTGAATCAGTGATGAAAGAAAATAAATTTCATTTCCAATTATTTAAAATCTTAACCATTCAACATAATCATTCATGAATCATATAAACCATTCATTGTAATGAACAAAGAAAATAATGCAAGATCAAATCACATAATACATGAACTATGTAGGATCCCTCATGGGGGAGAAAACCCACTAAAACAAGATTTATAATACTATATTATAAATGTATTGCTTTAGATTACACTAGAACTAATTGGTCAAGGAGCTCCCACCCCTGAATTTGGTCAAGCACCCACTAGACTTTTAGCTAATACCAACTAGTAAGGAGGCTACAACCCCCTAGATGATCAAACACCAACTCAATCACCTCCAAACTAATATCCACATTTGATCTGATGTTTGACACACTTGATGATGGTTTATATTTCTATAACACATGAAAATATACTTCTCTACCTCATATAATTGATGGTAGTTTAAACAAACACAAATCTGCCTCTTACATAAGCATACAACTCTTTCTCTTCTTTACTCAAACACCCCTCATACACACGATCATGACCTTGAGGACATTCCTCCTTCACAATATGAAATTATTAGATGTAAATAAAATATTGAAACATAATAAATATTAGTCATATAGAACCTATGCATTACTCTTCTACCATATATTCAATGCACTTCTTCACTCTAGGTCATCTAGACAAACTAGGCCAAATTATGCCTTGAATCAATACAAAAACTTATTGATTACCTTCATCAACACTATCAAATCTTCATGACATGTTAAAATTTTTATTATGATATTTTCATTCCCTCACACACTTATGTAAACTCTCATACTATTCACTTCAGTCCCCAATTGTCTAACAAGTCCAAAAAGGCTAAACTAACCTTGCTTAAATACTAGTATTTTTCATACTAGTTCATTAGGTCAGCGAAAACATAATAAAAATCAAATTATTCTTTGAATCACCATTAAGACATGTTAATATAATAAAAACATTATTAAAAAAAAAAATAGAGGTTTTTCATATACATTTATACCTCATTCTCCTCTTTAGGCCTAATAGACCTTATTACATTAGGTCTCACCTTTTGATAAACAACCATTGAGTCTAAATGATACATTAGACCCATAACATGATCCAAACACTATTATAAACCTTGGACCCTATCCTTCATTATCTTCTTTCATGATCAATTTAAACTAAGTCATTCACTTACCTTATGAAACCTCTTTTAGTCTTCAAGGCTTTAATAAGTCCCAAGGAGACCTAATTCACCTTCACAGAACACTTTGAGCCACTATGGTCCAGATGGAATTTACAAATGATACAACCAATCCAAACACTTTAATTACATCTTATATGCACCTTCTCCATGCTTAATAAACATTAAATCATTCTCTCATATTTTGAAACCTCCATTAGGTCTTAAAGAACTATTAGGATTAATTAGCCCAGAAACACTATCTTCAGAAATGAGGCTCAAACTAGCTGTTTATAAACTTTCTAGGCACAACATTTAGGAATAGTCAAAACTCCAAATCACTTTGAGGATGATTTAAATGGAGTATAGTTCATTTTTTATTTTATACCAACAAATGTTTATCAATATTTTGACTTCTACAATCATTTCTTTTTACTCTAGTTTATTTAGAAAAAACATAGTCAATAATAGTCAACTCTCATGTGAAATAAATGCAATTTAATGACCATTCAAACCTCCTCATTAATTTTAATTTATTTCCCTTGAAGTCCTATACCAATTTTATTTTTACACCACCATTAAATTAATCCATTATCAAAATTTATTAACAAAATACTACAGACTGGTTTTCCTTTGTAAATTCAAATATTTGAATTCCAATGGTCATTTGTTAATGCAAATTTGACTATGGAAACTAGTGAAATCTGCTTGGGAGACCAACTTTGCATTTCCATAATTTATTCTATACATCATTTCAAGAATTGAAATTTTAAACAAATGATCTAGGATTTTTTTTTAATAAACTCATGTGACCACTTTCTTCTTACACCTTCACATTTGTGAATGTTGATGTCATCAATTTGCTTACTCAAGATGTTCTGCCAAGATGACTAGGATAACCTAGACCTTCAAAAGACTATTCTAATGGATTCATTTCACTTATACGAGTACACCAAGAAATATTTACGGCTAATTTGGCCCCTCAAATATGATCAATCATGTCAAAGACATGCACACATGATATACAATCTCAAATCCACTTGGAACCTATCACGTTTCCATTAATGCATTATGTACTAAGATCACCTTAACATCGATGACAATCAATGAATTTCAATACCATGATAAACAAACCTTGGTGGGATTAAAGCTGATTTAGATTGAAAATGTTATGCTATAATGCTTTTGTTTTTACTTTTAAATTCTGCAAAATGGGTTGACTAGTTCAACCATGTTCTACAAAACCTTGTATGCTGAATAAGAATAAGGAGCAGGGTTAACCTATTTGATAGTGTTGATTGACCTGTATGTTGGTCGAGTATACAAAGTCTAACTATTTGACAGTGTATGACAATTTAGATCTAAATAAACATATTGTATTGAAATATTCAATCAAGTAACCTATATTTGATGAAAACTTGCACAAATAATTATTTTGAAGTGATTATGTTAAACCTAAGCACAAAAAGTTAGAATCATATCAACTGGTTTGATACAATACTAAAAATATGGAAAAATATAATAGGATGATAAAAATGATGGCATGAAATAAAACATGCAAGGGTTATATTCATGTTAGGTTTAGTAGAATGTATGCAAAGGGAAATTCAATTGATCTATAAATCAATCCTAGTTCAGAGAAGATAAATCCTACTTACACTTCTGATTGTCAACACATTAGATATTCAGGGTCATAACCAAGATGGATCTACTAGACTTATCCAAGGGATATCTTACCATAATAATATCACTAGGGAGGGTTACAAAGCCTTTAGTCAAGCAATATTGTGCATTAAACCTAACTAAGTCCTATGTTATCATATCCACTAAACTAATAAAAAGTAAAGAAAATTCTAATCTATTGCTCACAAAATCTTGTGGCACAAAGTGGGGGTAATAAACATTAAAAATAAACATGTATATAAGACATATACTCACATCAATGTATACACAATCCTAATACATGGGAGAGAAGTATAAATTCAAATCTATCTACTCTTATAAAGGAGGAACAAAGTTAGGAATACTTACCTTTAAAGTCAAACCCATCGAGCCTCAATCTCTCCCTTGGCCAAAGTGATTTATAAGTGGTTGTTATGGTATGTAAGGATGACAAGGATAAATTATCTCTAGGTTACACAACCTATTAATGCATCTAAAAGACTTATACATAAGATAATATTCATATCTTCAAAGAAAGTATTAAACCCTAAGCTATGTTCCTTGAGTATAATAGTGGATAAGTAGATGAATAATATATATCTCTTCTTCTTTTCTTCTCCTAGAAATTAAAAAATGGATGTGTTTATATAGATATCTAACCCTAATCCTTTCTAAAATTTTGTCTGACAAGGTTAACCTAATCTACATTATATCATCATTGACAAAAACAAATTAAGTCTTGGTCTATGTCAGCCAGGGGCCAATCTAGACCCTAAATGAGTTTTGTTAATTAGAATACAAGGTTAATGGGCTGACAGTGTATTGTAAACCATCAAAAAGGATTTTAAGCTAGGGAAGGGCTAATGAAGGTGGAAAAGGACTAGAGGAGGGTACAAAAGAGGAAGTATTCTTAGGGTAATGTTTTTAGGAGATGGGTGTGTAGATAAAAAATGGTAGTATAGGGAAAACAATCTTGTGAAGCACCAATGGTCTACCCACCCCTTTATCAATGTACCCTTTAAGGCATACACTCAGAGAGATTAAGACTTGATAAGTTCATACAAGAAAAAAACTTCAATAATTGATAAAGTTTGAAAAAAATATGTATACATCATGTATATATGATAAAATTGACTAAAATAACATAAATAACATATGTAGTACCTATAAAATAGAAGGAATGTAAACATGAAAATGCATACAATCTAAATTTTTTATTTTTTAAGAAAATATTTTAATGTTTTAGTATTTTTTAACATATTATATTATTTTTGTGTTTTCTAAGTATAAGCTATGTACAAACAACATGAGAAAGAAACTATATAAAATGATCAAGATAAAGTAAACTATGTACAAGTATACTATGAGAACATACTCACTGATGAGTCTCGTGAGAGACTCACTATCAGGATGACCTATATTAGGTAAAGGAATAATGATCACACATGGTGTGTGAAGAAGTATCTAATATTAGGGAACCAAATGTACTAAATAATATATATCTAAAGTTGACATTAAAGTGTAACCAGGAATCTATGGAGTTGACTAAATTAGCCTATGAACTATGGGGATCTTGGGGACCCATTTAGTAGAAGAAGATATAATTAGCATCGATGATCTATGTGGAGTGTTTTTTGGAGTCAATAATAGCTATCTAATTTTTAATGGGGTAATAAAGGCTATCGATAATCCATAACATGCATCTAACATAAGGGTCTCTCTAATAAATGTTTCCATGGGAGAGTGTGTATATGTGGTAATGCTATAGGAAGAGACCTCACTTGCAATGGTGGCTCAACTGATATCTAAGGTGTGGTAATGGTTGTAACTGTTACTAGTGACTATTGTATAACTAGATATGGAGTAAGTAAAGGATATTCATATGGAAGGCCCTCAACTATATTAACCTAATTAACATGTATATATTTAAGACATATGTGTATAGTGGAGGGGATGGATTGAAGCTATTGTATCTAAGGCATACCAATTAAAATATAAAATATGTCAGCACTAGGTAACACTATGAATTTAATGGCCATATGTGCGGGACCAACCTATAATGGAAGTATGATCTCCTTGATGGAGATTTGGACATGGTCATTGAATCCAAGAATAACTATATCTATCAAATAAATATCCTAATTTGAATAGGCCAAGTGATGTAAAAGTGTAATAGTACACATATTAGTCCTTGACTTATTATCAACCATGACACTATGAATAAGATCATGATCAATGTAATCTTGTTCAAAGAGTATGTATAAATCTGAGTCATTGTCAACATTATCATGCTATGAGAAAGTGATAGGAGGCCTAGCTAACATTATAGTATGATATACACCAATGATATTATGTAGAGGGTGTGTGCCCATTGTATAATTATGATAGGATGTTGGGGGTAGATGTGCCTGATCAGTATAATTAACACCTAAAGTGTCTGCTATCTCATTAGCCATATGCTTTAGAAAATATTTTCATTGTTTTTTCTTCTATTGGCTATGATTTGGGTGTTATTTTAGGAGTGATTACATTAATGTTATTAGCCTCTATCAAATATTGGATCTTATATCATAAGCTAATACATTTGTTTGTAGTATGGTTGGGAGATCAATGATAATCTCAAAATGCATTATAATCATAATTCTTTGGAAGAGGCCTAGTTGTATCAACATATTTGATGGGAGGGAGAGATATGACATTGAATTATAAAATTCATTGGAGAATGTGATCTAGCAATTTAGGAAGATTCATAAAATGTCTCCTTATAGGAGCTGATAAAACTAGATGAGGAGTTGGCTTTGATGCTACATTGACTATCATCTTTTTCTCATTCTTTTTTTCATTGGGACTCATCTTGTATGGGATTTTATTTGAACTCTTATTAGTGTAATTGACTTGATTGTGTACTTTAACTTGCCCATGGAGGGAAGTTTGAATTCCTATTCCTTCACTATATGGCATAAATTTATAATTATAGAAACCTTTTGAAAAATATAGATTCATGTAATTTTGGTCATAAAATTTACTTGAATATGTCTTGGATTTATCTATCTACCATAGATCTAGTAATATTTGCTAATATGTTTTTATATCATAAGACATATTCAACTATTGGCTCATTAGTTTTTTTCTTTAGTTGAGTAATTTGAGCATACAAAAATTTAACAAAGATGTTGATAAAAAATGTGCCAAAAACATATCTATGAGTGGATTAAATGTTATAATGGATTGACTAGGTATATCATAGAACCATTGTAATGTATAGTCCTTTAAAATATAAGGGAATAACTAAATGAAGATCTAATCATAGGACACTTAAACTAAACATGTTGCATGAAAACTGCATATATGATGCTCTGAGTCACCCTTACCATCATACAAAATAAGATTAGGTGCCAAAAATTTAGATAGAAAAGGATTTGCAACTATATGATGTGCCAAAGGTATATGTAGGATAATATGAGAGTCTAAAGTATGAGATGGTCTAGTAGCATCATGCTAAAGAAGTAACACCTTATCATATAAAGAATGAAATTCTTGCCTAAGGGATTGTAAATATAGAGAGGAGGGATGTGTATTGGCCATAGAAACTTTTTCCATTGGTGAGAGTTGGCTAGGGATAGTAGGTTTATATAGAGTTTGAGTTATCCCAATAGTAGGTGTAACAATATTAACATCTATGGGGTTAGAGGATTGACTTGTTATGGACTTTATGAGCTCTTATTGAACAATACTGATAAGGTCATCTTACATGTTTAAATGTTTATAAATGAAATATTGTAATTATTTCTTATCAGTCTCATAAAATTAGTTATCAAAATTTTCTATTGTAGGTTGGGAAGTAGGAAAATAAAAATTTGTATATTTTGAACCTTTAAAAAAATTAAATCTAAGAAAGATTGCATAAATAAATAATGAAACATATCTGATATTTTGAAAATAATTATTGAGCATAGAAAATAAAAGTATAAAAGCCTTAAGAGCATCTAAGGCTAGGGTTTGGATTATATTCTAAGTAAGTTGGATTCACTAAATGATTTAACTATTTTTAGAATTAATGTAAAACCCTAAGTAGATAAAAGACTACATAATAAAATCAAGGAATTAAATACTATGATATAAACAACCACTGCTTTGCATAATAATTGATTTATTTACTCAACCTATAAATAATAATGAATTAAAAAGGGTGTACTTAGCTAGAAAAAATAATTAAAAAAAAGTAGCAGGTTGGAAAGTGTTGTAGTAGTAGGGCAAAGTGTCATCAGTAAGAAACAAGTGTTAGAACCCCCTTTGGATGTTAGCATGGCCTCTTTTCTAATATCACACTACTCTACTAACCTTTTATGCTACATTATTGATCCTATGAAAATAAAATAGTGAAACTTGAGGAAAACCTTCATTCTATTCTGGGAAGCCTATTCCTACATGATTGAGACCTAGATCATCGTTTGTGCTTTATTTTTAATGTATAGAGTTTTGATAAACATAAGTGGAAGACGAGTGGTGTTATTAGGGTAGGCTAGATCTGACCTCAACACCCCATGTGTTGAGCATTGTCTACATAACAATACCTTAAAAGGGGATCAATCCCAATATAATTCTCCCAATATAAGCGCTGGTGTAAGTGAGAGTGATGATAATAAGCCTAAGTATGAATACCATTTTAAATTATTTAAGTGTGACTTGAAATTGGAATTCTAAGTAAAATTGAGCTCTAGGCTAATGTAGATGGATGCATGCATAAATAAGGGTAAATAAGGCTCAATAACCTTAATTTTCACAAGTGTTTCTGAGCTTGTTTGTGAGAATTTCCATCTAAATAATAAATGAATAAGAATGGTCGTTATATAGTATTTTGATGTTATTTGAGTCATGAAATGAGTCTAGGTCAACCCTAATATGCTTCAAGGAGTTTAAATATATTTATTGGGGTGAAATAAGCTAAGGGTCAATAACACTACCCCTTTTGCTAATACTGTATTGTGCTATAAATCAAAGGGGCCACATTATTGCCCAAGTGGCTGACACATGTGAGAAAAGATTTGGTATGCCTAGTTGGTGGCTTAATATAGATTTTTGTATATCTAGGCATGAGTTAAAAGTGCATATTAGATGAAAAGGATCAAAAGAGGCCCTATGATAGGTCTAGGGCTAAGCTAAGGATAGAGTGGTCTCAAGTGACACTAATTACATAAAATGACATTTTAGATGACTGCACTAGAATAATTTGATTAGAAATAATTTTTAGTACTAATGGTGGATATTTTTTGATTACCCACCATGTAACAACCATGAGGTCCCATTGTATTTTTTGAGGAAACTTTATTATGAGTTTGTCCTCAATGAGATTCTCAACTATTTTAACTACTTAGAGTTTCAAGTCCAAGGGAAAATCTCTATAGAAGATAGACCAAGTTTACATTATGTGCCTAATTATTTTTCAAGGGTCCCTAACTAAAATCCACCTTAGTTTGAGATCCCCTCTAAATTGAATGGTGTCATAGAGATTGACACTTTGAATGCGTTTAGTGTGCTTAATGACACACATGTTCAACATATGAGTAGTCTTTCTAAGACTAATGCTAGAGATACTCCACCTAATATGCATACCCAACCTCACCATTTTAAATTTTTTGGTGCTATATACACTAGACCTTTGGATGATGATGGTGGTGCTCATGAGGGCTTAAAAAATATACTTTTGAGTGATGATTTTTTGGCACATACATTTGATGTGCACAAGTTGGTCACTACACATATGTAGGTATATTTTATATTTGACATGTTAAATTTTAGTTATATTCATATTTAAAATTTAACATTTAATTTAAATATAAATTGAATAATATATATGTAATTTTTATGTCGTATGAGATAGTGACATCATCTTCACAATCCACTATTGCATTTTTGGTTCAGCTAATGTTTACATATGCACAACTAGTTTATGGGCCATCTACTAATGCATCTATCTGTTGATGTTACTAGGTCAATGTATACATATACAAAGGTAATTTTGAGTTAATATTATACTATGTGTATATGTTTTTATTTATATAGATCTATGCTCTTGACTAACAACCATACATGTTCAAACTAAAATTTGAATGATATTTATATGCAAATACAAATTATTTGTGTGAGATGTGTTGAAAGATACAAAGATAAAATCCCTAACCTAATAACCCTTAATTGAATATATACCTTATAGGGTGAATGATGGATCTTTGAATGATTTTAATAATAATCAACCTTAGAGGTAGTTTCCTTTAATGTCTAATGATGTATTTCTCCCATTTTTTGTAAAATATATTCTTCCTCTTATTTTTTATAATTTCATATTGGTGGTGTTACTTCACCTTCTCAAACTTATTTTAACATTTCAAAAGTTTATTTATCATCATCTCTTCTTCATAGTGTTTCTTAAGTACTCAATATTTCATTACTACATATAATACCACTATTTATCTTCCAAATCCTTAAGTTAGTTGCCTTGTGTGAACCATGCATGCTATGCAATATATTAAGTTAAATTTATCTATCAAGGACCTCAAAATTTAAGTACACTACTATTAATAGTATGATCTTGGTCTACTTTACTCCTAGGTCTATTTGATCATTTTCCCCTAATTTTTTGATTTTATTTTTCATAGTTTTATTCTTTTTGTGTGTCTATTTCCATGCCAATAGGGTCCTAACTTGAGATAGCAAATTTTAAAAACACACAAGTACACAATGCATGTAAATAGGATAAGGAATAAATTAGGAAAGTGAGTAGAGTTTTAGATGTTAAGAGTGATAACATTTTAAGTATAAGACCTAAATTGAAGTGGCCAAGGAAAATTATTATCTTGCTTCTTCAAATTATATCATTTCCATTTTATTATGCAAGTGAAAATTCATATAAGCATAAGGTATTACATCACCATGAATTATTTTTTAGATAAATTTCTTGTTGGTTTCTAATTTGTATAGATATAAAAGGGTTTAAATTTTTATTATAACTGATTATAGGTTTAATAAAGGAGATAAATTTGATAGATATGTTCAATATTTTGTAGAAAACTAAGTGAGATTGCTTGTAAAATTGATGACCAATGTGGAGAATCCTCATACAAGCATTAATTCTATAATGTCATCTTCATAATCACTCATTGAGATACATGATAACTTGCAATTTTGAATTGTAAATATAATTTTATTTTAATAATTTTACTATATAGTTGAGAAAATATAACTTACGTGAATGTATGGTGTATGAAGGGTTATCTAATGACATATAATAGTCCCATTCAGATGATTATTATGGAAACTTCTCATGTTGTATCATCATTTCACATGCCTATTCATGGACCTTGACCTATTACTATCCTTGTTGACTATTAGATGTAGATTGATCATGACCACGAGATTACAAAAAGTGCATGTTTAAATTATTATTTTATTATAGTTTAAAATAGATTTTTTGAACTTAGTTACATGTATATTATGTAAATTTTATAATAATATTTTTATTTTAATAGGTTCAACTATATAAGAGATATGGGCATAGAAGGACCCACAATCATAACTTGGAGGAATCTAAGGCATATGAGGGATATCCATATGTAAGAAGGGCATCCCAAGGAGAGTGTTCTTCAAGGAAGGCAAAGAGAGGGAGACTATTTGATGAGTAGGATGTTTTAAATGATGTACTTATTTGTATGCCTCTATGGTAATATATGTGTTTTTGGCACTGTATGCGTATATGGCATTCACCCAACATTCTATTATGTTCTTATTTTGTATGACTTTATAGATTTTGTGTATTATATATATATATATATATATATATATATATATATATATATATATATATATATACGTATATATATATGTATATTTATATGCATTAGCATATGTGTATATGTATGCATGTATGTATGAATGAATGCATGTATATATATATATGTAAACACACACACACACACACACACACACACACACACACACACACATTGTTCATGTTTTATGGTGATCAACTTTATACGTATAAATTTGGCTCATATTATTATTGAAAAAATAAATTTGATGGTTGTATGGCCATATTTACATATGATCATATTTAATATTTCCTTCATGTAATTTATTAAAACTAACTTACAATATTTCACTATGTGTTGCAATTAAAATTATATCAGAGAAAATAGTATAATATTTGAGACAGAGTCATATTGTTTTATTATTTTTAAGAAACTAGGGTCTATTTCCTAAATAATAATGGGGCTGAAGTAAAGAGAAAAATCTAGTTTAATAAGGAAAAATAGAATTTTTTATTAAATAATTCACATGAGGAAAATAAATAAACTTATATGAAAATGGACTAAAATAGATGATTTAGGAGTTAGAAGTTGTGGTGTAGGATTGGGACACTATCATAAATTAGGATTTGGCTTTCATTTAGTGAAAAGATAAGATCACCAAAAACATGACACCTTAGTGTTTGGTACTATAGTCCTATTCCTACCATTGTTTTCCAAACTAGTCACATAGGTCTGAGCTTTCTAGGTTTTGTTCACTATCCCTATATTGATTTGATTATGAAATTTTAGATCTTGACTATTGACAAAGATCCCTATAGAAATAATTTGATATTCAAACCCTGAGTCTATCTACACACATGAAGCAACAAATAAATTAAAAGAAAAAGGGGAGAAAACTAGGTTAGGGGAAGAATGATCACATGATCTAAAACCCCTACTATCCTGATTACTACCTACATTAAACCTCAATCTAGGGTCTCAAATCAAATGTATTTCTCCCTTAGGAAACATGCATAATCAATGTGCATGATAGATGCAAGAATGAACTTTAGCCTAGACCCTTCCTTGACCAAGCATGCAAATCTATGTGTGATGCATAATGTTGAGCTATATTATTGACTAATTTTTAAATATGTAATGTGCCAAAGTAGTAAGTGTTAGATATAAAATACCTTATGTAGTCCTTTATATAGAAGACTCTTTATTTCAAATTTGGGAGCTTTAATCATATTTGGCTAACATTGGAAAACATAAGGACGAAGCTAAGAAAAGGGTTGGGACTCATTATATGAGGGAAACTTATCGTTAGAGCTCAAAATGACCTTGGATAAGAGCACTAGAAATGAGACACCCTAGGGTCTAGTAATGTAGTCCAATCACAATGATCTTGTCTTACAGACTAAGGACCTAGGGGGATGGAATAAGCAAGGGAAATTTGACCTGGTTTAGGTGGAATGATTGTTTGAAAGACTCAGGATGACTAGGAAAAGGTAAAAAGGTGACTCAAGCATGAAACAATACCAAGATGAGTAAAATGAAAGACATGGCTAAATGTGATAAAAATCTCATATTCTCCAGTCAAAGTCTCTAGTGAAAGGAATATGAAAAGAGAAGATATGTGTGGTTTCTTGACCAATTTAGGATGTATACATTTGCCCCCTTTTTAATCTAGTGATGTAATGAAATGAAATACTAGAGTAAAATAAAGAAGAAAAAGTGTACCTGAACCTACCTGCCTAGAAATGAATGTGATTCAATAGAGTCCAACTCACTTCCTAGATAGGAAAGTGGATGGAGAGATGAATAGTGCCTAGAGAAAGAAGGAACCCCTAAAATATATGTCCTCTGTACTAAATCTAAATGTGGAATTTGTATAACATGGAGAAGGAGGGTAATGTTTGCCCCTGTACTAAATTTGAGTAAAAATGAGAAATGCTCAGAGGAATAAAACCAATGTCTATTCTTTGTCCCACATAAACTCATGTAATCTAGAATGTGGGTATATAATCTATATGCTATGAAGAGCAAAATTTGTCATACCCCAACTCTAAATAATTTGAACTAGAACTGAGAAGTGCTCAGAGGCCCAAAACCAATGTCTATCGTCTATCCTACATAAAATCATGTAGTCTAGTTTTGGGTAATGCTATGGACTAATTTCTATAGATGGCCATACAATCCAACCTAGTGATAACTTGGGTATAATTGGGTGTAATCTAAAACTCTAGTCAATGTGTAAGAAAAGAATGACATGTCTTGCCATTCAATCTATATAATCCTAGATGATGAAGAATTATATCATCTATGTCATTCCCCCAAATATGGTATGTGAGTGATGTGTATGTATAGTCTATAAATCTATGTGTAAAACTAGAGATCAAAACATTATGCTTTACACTATGCCTATAATCTTCTATCTGGTCTTGTAACTATGTCATGCTATATGACACTATATGTGTGAGACATGTAGTATGTAGTATGTATAGTCTATATGAGTGATGTGTATGTATAGTCTATAAATCTATGTGTAAAATTAGAGATAAAAACATTATGCTTTACACTATGCCTATAATCTTCTATCTGGTCTTGTAACTATGTCATGCTATATGACACTATATGTGTGAGACATGTAGTATGCACATGCCCCCAAATTTGGTATCTAAGTTTGAATATGTACCAAAGTCACTATGAATCTATGTAATCTGAACCACTGTATCTGAATATCCTGTGTAACTATAAAAAAAAATCACTATGGATCCATATGATCTAAACCACTGTATCTGAATAGTCTGTGTATCTATAAAATGAAGGTGTATCTCTCTAAATGTCCTGAGTAATGTTGAGTGACCCATGTAATCTGAATCAATGTATATTTTGATCGATTTGAGTTGAATTTGATAATCTAACTGCTAGATTTATATGAACCATGGTGTATCCATTTATGAGAGTCAATAGGCATGTTGGGTAAGTGTGGAAATAGGAATAATATGAATGATGGCCCCCTTTTGGTGAGAGGGATGAAATGTTTTATAGAGGAGGTCGAGCCAAAAGTGATGAATAATGGCATAATGATAGAAACAAGGTTGGTATAGTTTTAATTGATTGAGAAGTTTTTTGATTGACTCGACTGAGTTATTGAAATTGGAACAAGTTTTTGATTGGTGATGATCAAGATGTATGTCTGGGTGTAAAAACAATATAGAGATGTGCATGCTATAGTATTTAAATGAAGTAGTAATAGATCAAGGTTCATATGATGTCAAAGGTATCATTGTCATGATTCCATGGAATAAAATAGTTTGAAAAATAGAGTTATGGGGTTCAGGTTATAGGCAAAATGGTATTTTACTTTGAATGAAAAAATTGTTTGATATAGGAAAATTGGATTGATTCTTGATTCATTTGCACATTGACTAGTTTGAGATTTGGAGCTTTGGGGTATGAGATATGCTGAGGAGATGAGCCATGACCTAGTTTGAGTAGTTGGCATCCCAAGTTGAGGTTGGTGGGGAGATTACCCTGGTAAATAGCTAAAATGCATGATTTTTGCCCATTTGGAATCCTATTTTTGATGTTTTTAGGCCTTTTTGAGTAGTCTAGGATAATTTCCACTAGTTTCAATGCTCCTATCTAGGAGTCAGTGCTCCTATCTAGAGCTCAACACTATTGTCCAAGTTTCATCACTCTTATCTAGCACTGGTGTCCTTTTTGTAGTGATATTATCTATTGGGGCTAGTATTCTAAGTTTTTGATTTATAACCTATTTGTTCTATAGCTTGGCTATTGATTTGGCATGGTTGAATGATATATATGCTATTTTTTGGTGTTTTTCAAGGTGAGGTATAGATGAGGGGTTTTTATAGAGGCCAGGTGATGGAGATAATGAGATTTTTACCTTTGTCAGCTAATGAGAAAGCTATGATGGATAGGGTGGGGTTGGGTCATGCATGTGACCTAGGCACTGTGAAGTTGGATAGGTATCTGATTACTACCTTATGTGAGAGGTGAAATATAGACACTTATTCTTTTTAGCTTCCTACAGGGGAGATTACTATTACTCTAGAGGATGTGTACCATATTTTATAATTGTTAATTAGTAGATGACATGTGAAACTACAGGATGACATGGGTGTTATGCTATTGATCATGTGTCCTTGTATTTTTTTGGTGTGCCCTCAGGCATACATCAGATAGGTAGTGATAACAATGTATTATTGTTTTTTATTGTGTAGTCAAGTGTTTCACATCTATGGAAGTGGTTGGATATGTTATTGGATTCATTCATTTTTATGGATGGGAGTGGGGTGTCGATTGCATATAGGATGAATAGGATCATACACAACATAGAGGTATATGGCATTATGTTCTCATGGGGTAGGAATATGATTTACCAATTATATAGGGATTTTTACTAGTTTACTTAGGAGGCATTTAGTGGTGGTGTGAGTATAACTACCTTATTGCATTTTTGGGATTATGAGCATATAGTAGTTGTGTGGCTAATAGGATTTCTGAGGGAGAGGTGGGCACCTCCATAGCTATATGGGGAGAAATGGATGAGTTAATTGGAGATCTAATATCCTAGGATAGATCACTATAGATGAGTTTTAGATAGATTAGTGGCTCAAAATATCATATGGAGACCTTATAGAGGATTCCCTAGGTGGCTCAAAGATAGAGTGCAATTACGGTATATGAGGGCTAGTTGTTGGTTACATGACCATTAGGTTGGAGTGTATGAGCACTTTTAGTATGAGCATGTGACTAGATAGTTTGAGGTACAACAGGATGTGTCCCTAGTAGCATATGTGTGGCTGAGGAGTGCACATGCACCAGTGAGGGTAGGAGCTCATGGGAGGCCTAGTGAGGCTAAGTTAGCACCATTAACCTTGGATGTGTGGGATGCATATATAAATATTCTTGATGTAGATGATGTTAGATGCATAGAAGTATATACTATATGGTGGGAAAGGCATCGATGGGATCCATTGCATTTTGTTGATGGAGTGGGTGTTCCCAAGTATGAGGATCCTACACTTATTTATATGATGGGAAGTAATTAGTAATTATATTTGAATTGTGTAAATTTTTTTGATTATTTTAATGTAACATGAAATTATATATCTAATGCAGTATTTCATTTTGTATGTAGATAGAGTGGAAGGTGTGCAAGATGAAGCACATGCTAGTGTAGGGAGTGGAGATGATGAGTACTAGGAGACCATCATTGAGTCAACACTCTGAGAGCTTACATAACATGTTCTTGATGATGATGTAGAGAAGGGTTTGATAGATCATGTAAAAAATACATTTGGTGTCTATGCTCATTTGTTTGATAGAGCTATGATACCTACACGTACATATGTTAGGGTAGCAAGAGAGAGAGAGAGAGAGAGAGAGAGAGAGAGAGAGAGAGAGAGAGAGAGAGAGAGAGAGAGAGAGAGAGAGAGAGAGAGAGAGAGAGAGAGAGAGAGAGAGAGAGAGAGAGAGAGAGAGAGAGAGAGAGAGAGAGAGAGAGAGAGATGAGGGTTGAGATAGATAGGCATAAGATGCTTCCACCTGATTATGGTTTTATTAGCATGAGGATCATGGATGAGTACATGGAGCTTTAGAGGTGATATGTAGACTTACATGAGGAGCATGGTTGGCTATTAGAGTGAGAGAGTCATCGTAAGAGGCATTTAGAAGCTCGAGGAGGTGCGGGGCCATCGAGAACTAGAGTGAACTATGAGACTAGTAGTGGAGGAGAGAGCAAGATTTAGAGTGAGGGAATGATGTCCATTAATGATTGATTATATTTGATATAGTGTATACATATTTGAAAACTAGGCTATATATATATATGCTGGATTTATGCGTATTATGTTATGAATTTTGGAATGGATTGGTATATTTATTGTAATTTGTTGATTTAGGAGTAGTTGATCTAGTATTGATGTTGAGGTTTTGAATATATTTAGTAAAATAGTACTTGGGATATGTGATTTGACTTTTATTGATAAGTTTAGGTGTGATGTCAGAATTGATTTGTAATCATATGAAAGCAAAAATTTGTTGGTTTTTATAATTAGTAATTTTTTTGGATAAATTGAGTTGGTTTAATTTTGGTTAAATAGGATTTGGTAAGATCTGGATTTGGATAATATAGTTTTGGCTATGGATAGTTATTAATAATTAAGAATGTTAGTTGTTAGTATATGGGGATATAAGATAGCATGTTGTATGTATTACTTCCCTGAGAGTGGCTCAAGAATACAAAGGATAGCTAGACCTTTAGCTCCATCATTGCTCAACTAAGTTAAGCTATGAATTTCTATCAGCATGAATGTGTGTCATATCACTATATGAACCTTGATGGCCAACTAAACAAGTGCCCATACTACTCATTTTATGTAGGAATTTGCTTTGTATTTGATACTATCTGTTGTGTACTAATTATAGTTATACGTGGAGATTTTACAAAATGTAAATTTATTGATCATGCAATTGAAACTATGTGCTATGAATAAGGATTGTCTAGATGTAATCATATAACCTATGGCCTCTGCTGTGATGCATATGATTGAGCTATAGATGGAGATGGAGCTGAAACCTATGATGGGGGCTCATCTAATCTCAGTCATAGTGGGGTTTTATGTGAAATAGGTCCCTAAAAATTTGATTGTAGTGAATATATCTCAAGAACAATACTCTATGATGTGGGTTCATTTAATCTTAACCATAGTGGATTGCTTACAATAGATAGGACCATGAAAATCCAGCCATAGTGATTATCTCTTTAGAGCAATACTCTGCTATGATGCCTATGACTCTACTATATATATATATATATATATAGTAGAGTCATAGGCATCATAGCAGAGTATTGCTCTAAAGAGATAATCACTATGGCTGGATTTTCATGGTCCTATCTAATGTAAGCAATCCACTATATATATATATATATATATATATATATATATATATATATATATATATATATATATATATATATGGAACTATGCTATGTAATCCTTAGATTAAAGTGCTATATGTAGGATATTCTCATTATACAAGTTTCTAAACCTTTTTGATTAGGTGGAATAAGTGATCTCCTATGAGGCTCTATCTTAGATCCTGCATTTATCTCATGTTGAGTGATCGATGATTCTTTTAAAGGAATGTCCTAAGATGACTTAGTTATAGATGAATGAGGTTTATAGTTCCATGATGGAGGAGATCTTGGTGCCCCCTATGTGAATGTTATGATGCCATTATCAACACATCTAGTAATATAATATTTGAGTCCATAATAATCATTATCTTTGTGTCCATGGATATGATGATAGTTACAAAAGGGCTGATGTGGATGTCTATGTAAATGATGTGGATCTAGTCAATGAGTAGAAGGTAATGTGATTAAAATATTATCTAGTAGTGTTGATATTATGACAATAGGATATCTTGCTTTGAATAAAACTATAATGGTGCCTTGATATTGGGCTCTCATGCTCATAATGTATACTATAGGTTGTATTTTAAAGACTAGATAATTATTCTTAACCAGTTAATTTTATAGTTGTGTTATCCTATCTTGTTTAAGACATGGTGGATGTTATGTGCTAGGATCTATAGATGTAGATACTGCTGTGAAATCTAGAGTAACCTGATCAATTGAATTTGCCTCAATCAATCCCAATTTCTTTTCCAAAGCTAGAAATATATAACATAAGTGTCTAAAATAAGACTCTATTTGATATAAAAAATGCTCGAGGAGAAGTTGATGAAGCCCCTTAATAAATATATATTGAATCTCTAAATTTTTTGGTTTATATATTAATCTTAACATGTGCATCTTGAATTGTAAGACATAATCACTAACTAGCTCTAAAGTATTTTGATGTAATATGGCAAGTTTCTCATATGTAACATGAGGGCCCATGTTTGCTATGTAATGTCTGAGAAATGCCTCCTCTAAGTCATCATATGTGTGTAAGGATCCCATAGGGAGTAGATGAAAGAACCAATTATGTGCTTCCCCCACTAATGTTTGTTGGAACAACTTTAGTAGAATCAAAGGACTTGAATGAGATGGGAAAGCCTTCTTAAAGGCTTGAAGGTATATGAATGGATCTCCAGTGCCATCAACATGAGGTAATGATGGTATCTAGAAATGATTAGGCAATGAATATTTTATGAATGTCTTTAGAGGAGGGTTACCATGTAAATCATTGGCATCTAGCCATGACTTATAAGCCTTGTTTTCTAAGGTAAGGAGATGTACTTGGTGTTTAAATTCACCAACTGCATGCATTAAGGAGATAATTTCCTAGGATAATACATTATGATCTTGAAGTGGTTCATGAAATCACTGAATTTGATTGTTAATTTTCGCCATGGGAATGCTAAATTTAGCAATTGGATCATAAAGAGGGGGTGTGCTCAATTGAACCTTGGGAGTAATGGTAACTTGGACCTTACTAGAGGGATGTGGGCTACCATTCTCTTTAGGTGAAGAGTGAGAAATGGGTTCTACTATAGTGAGGGGTGGCTTTGGATATTTATTGGTATCATTATGTTTTAGTGAATCACATTCTATTTGAGTAGAATATGTGCTAGTAGCATGAACATGTGCATTATTTGAAATAGAATCATATATAGAAGTAGAAACAATATTTGGAAGTATATTATGTTTGAAAAGAGGAGTGAGAGAAGATTTAGAAACATGAGATGAATTTATTCTTCACTATGTGCATAATAATCATCATTGTTCCATGCATTATCATAATTGAAATATTGTTCATAATCACTCTCATTTTCATATTCATTGGCATGTTCACTATCATACTCATTATCACTTCCATGATTGCTAGGGAGAGGTGCAAGTAAAGAATTTAATTCCTTTTAAATGTGCAATGGATTATCATTTGAAATTGGAATATCATGCACACATATGCTATCTATGGGTGGAATACATGCATTATTTTCATGAAAATTAAGATGAATAGAGTTATCATTTAGACATTCTTTTGACAAAGTAGACTTAAGAACATGATATGTATGAATTGAACTATGCATTAAAAATTTGATTCTATTGCATTGTATATTGTTGTAATTTGAACATTGAAGTAACAAAAGAGAGAGAGAGATATTAGGTTCACATGGAAGCAAATTATCACCAATTATAGGTTCACTTGGAAGTGCATGACTAAGCTATTCATTTGGTGCATTGTGCATAGGAGAATGAGGTGAGAAGTATCTTTCCCATTTATCAAAATTATTTTCTTTTGAAGAGGGACTAAAAGAGATAGGTTTGAGAAAATAAGATGCACCTACAACAAGAGTAATTATCTTATTGTAAATGAAATCATTTTCCACATTTTTAGCTAATGTGCAATTTTGAAATTTTGTCTATTCATTATCATAATTATGAGAAAAATTTAGAAATTGATATATGGGATGAGAGGGAAGAAGTGCCTTAGTGGCTATTTTATTTCTTTCACCAAAGAGAATATTGAAAAGTACTATTAAGCAAGTAAATGCAAAAATAACTATTAACATAGAGATTTTGAAAATATTTTAACACTCCAAACAATTTGTAACAATTCCAAAATATTTTTATAAAAATTTTAAGAGAGGAAAACTTGGGGTTTGAGGACCTAGTTTGTAAATCTAGGGTTTTGAGCTAGGAATTTAGAATTTTTGAAAATTATTGCAATAATTTAAATTCTAAAAATAGTTTTGAATAGGATAAATGCACAAAAATTTATAAAAAATCAAAAACTTGAAATTGAATTTTTGCACTAAATAACTAATAATATTAAGATTTTGAAAATATTTTTGACAATCTAAATAATTTTCAAAAATTCTAAAATATTTTTCTAAAATTTGTGAGGGAGGCTTAGGGTTGGAGGACCTAGTTTAAAAATATAGGGTTTTGGATTAGGATTTTAGATTTTTTTGAAATTATTTCAACAATTTAAATTTAAAAAAAATATTTGAATAGAATTAATGAAAAAAAAATATAAAAAAAACTAGAAATTTCAAATTGAATTTTTGCGTAAAATATGAAAGGAAAAACCCTAAGGGTACCTAGGGTTTTAGATTTGTTCGATGTAATTCAGGTTCATCAAATATTTTATTATTTTTGGGAAAATAGGGTCTAGTTCATAAAAAATAAGGGGACTAGAGTAAGGAGAAAAATCTAGTTTAATATGGCAAAATATAGTTTTTTATTAAATAATTCACATGAGGAAAAGAAATAAACTTATCTAAAAATAGATTGAAATGGATGGATCAAGAGCTGAAAATTATGGTGTCGGAATGGGACACTATCACAAATCAAGATCTAGATTTTGATTAATGAAAGGATAGGAGCACCAAAAATAAGACACCTTAGTGTCTATTGTTATATTCTTATTCCTAGCACTATTATCCAAACTAGCCATAGAGATTTGAGCTTTTTGGATTTGTTTGTTGTCCCTATATTGATCTACCTATGAAATTTTAGATCTTGACTATCGATGGAGCTCTGAATATCGATGGATCTCCTTATAGAGTTGATTTAATATTCAAAACCTAATTCTATCTACACACATGAAGCAACAAATACATTAAAAGTAAAAGGGGGAAAAACTAGGTTAGGGGAAGAATTATTGCATGATATAGAACCCCTACTATCCTAATTTTTGCCTACATTAACCCTCAAGCTAGGGTCTCAGATCAAATGTAGTTCTCCTTTAGGGAACGTGCATAATCAATTCACATAATATATGCATGAATGAAATTTTCCTAGGCCATTCCTTGATCAAGCATGAAAACTTATATGTGATGTAGAATGTTGAGCTATACTATTGACTGATTTTTAATTATATAATGTGCTAAAGTAGTAAGTGTTAGATATAAAATTCCTTATGTAGTCTTTTATATAAGAGACTCTTTATTTTGAATTTGGGAACTTTAATCACATTTATTTGACATTATAAAAACTTAAGGATGAAGGTAAGAAAGGGGTTGGGACTCATTACGTGAGGGAAACTGATTGTTAGAGCTCAAAATGACCTTAGATAGGAGTATTGGAAATGGGACACCCTAGAGTTTCGTGTTAGAGTCCAATCCCAATGCTCCTATCCTATAGGCTAGAGACTTAGGGGATGGAATAAGCATGGGAAATCTGACCTGAATGAGGTGGACTGACCATTTGAAAGGCTTAAGATGACTAGGAATAGGCAAAAAGGTGACTCAAGCATGAAATAATAACAAGATGAGTAAAACAAAAGACATGGCTTAATGTGAACAAAAGATCATATTCTCTAATCAGAGTCTCCTAAGAAAGGACTATGAAAAGACAAGATATGTGTGGTTGCTTAACCAATTTAGGGATTATACACATATATTTCTGTGAAGTGTCTCTCATTATTGGACTACACCATTTATAATTATTCTAATGTGGATACTCTTACTGTACTAGTTTAATATAATTTGGGATTTGATATTAATGTTTTGTATTCATTAAATTTATATACATATTACATTTATATTACAATTGCAATTGAACAAATAATCAAATACTCAACTCTTTCATACCTTGTTCAGATGACCTTATACATTTTACATATGCAAATTTGATGAAGTAGTTATGCTCTACCTCCTCCTTTGGGATGTTCTCTCTTTGGAGATGATTTGCATTCTTATTTGATGTGTCTACCTTTATTAAAATGTTGTCCTTTTCTTAGATTCAAATTATATTCAACCATGTCATCATGAAGTGATGTTTTACTATCACCTCCTCCATATAGTTGTTTCCCTGATTTTAGACACTCTTCTTTGACCCTTTAAAGTAGTGTAAAATTGTAATTCTCATGTCTCCTACAGATTTCAAATATCTTGGTGGTTATATATATTTTGTTTTGATTCATAATTTTTTTCTCTCCCTTGACACAATACTTGGTTTAGACATTTCTTCTCTTCTTATCATATATCCACTCTATTATTCAAGAACATGAAAACACTAACAAGAAATGTTGTCAAAGTTGAAGCAACAGTTAGAGAATTCCACTTTCAATTTTTTATAGCTAGAAACTAGTGATTATAACATGTATAGCATGGTATATAATGTATAGGACTAGGTTCTTGGCCTCTGATCATGCCCAATCAAGCTACTCACCATCCATTCTAGCTTCAAGAATGCCCTTCCCAATATAAGAAAAATACATTTTTTGCCTAAATTCAAGCATGCATAAAATGGAAACTATAATTAATTTGGAGGAACAATAAGAACCCTAACATGCATGTTTAATACATATAATTTTACCCATTATAATGTCAATATAACCTTCAATACCAATATGTGGCACAAGTTTCAGTAACAAGTCCTAAAATGTAACTTTTTCGTAGTGAAGAGATAAGTTTTTGAGCTACAACTAGAATTTATGCCTTCGGGACCTCTAGGTGAAAATACATCACTTTAAGCACATATAAATAATCAAATGAAACATGATCCCATGACCTCAACCTCCAAACCCACCTGGATGTGTGCATGTTTTCATTATTGTTTAGGAGTGGGGAAACACTAACAAATGTTGTCAAAGTTGAAGTGACATTTGGAGAACAAAACCTACGATGATTCCAAGAAATTTGAGGTGGTTGATAAGATCTAGGACTAGGATATTTGCATTTATCATTCTTAATTTAGAGACCCACCATCCATTCTAGTCTCAAGAATGCCCTCCCGAATATAAGAAAAACGCATGTAGTTTTTAGCCTAAATTCAAGCATGCATAAAAAATAAATCATAAATCATTAGAATGAACCAAGAGAACCATAAAATGTATTTAAATACATATAATTTCACCCCAGATAACATTTATGGAACCTTTAAGACTAATCCATGGCACAAGTTGCAATAATGGGTCCTTAAATATAATATTTTTATAGTGAAGAGATAAGTTTTTGAACTCTAACTATAATTTATGCCTCTAGGACCTCCAATTGAAAATACATCACTTTGAAAAAATATATATAAGAAATTATATGTTCTCCCATGAACTTGACCTCTAAATCCACCTGAATGTGAGTTCTCACTTTTGTTCAAAACTGTGGAAACATTAACAATAAATGTTGCCAAAGTTGAAGTATTAGTTGGAGAACTTTACCTCTAGTACTTCATGGATTTAAAATATAAATTATAACATGTTTGGGGTCTTAGATAATGTATATTAATAGGTTATTGGCCTCCAATAATGTCTAGTCAGGAGACCCACCACCCACTCTGACCTCAAGAATGCCTTTGCCAATATAAGAAAAATATATTTTTTAGCCTAACGTTAGGCATGCATAAGACAAAAAACATAAGTCATTGGATCAAATTGATAGAACCTTTATGTGATTTTAAAATCACTATAATTTAATCTTGATCATGTTTATGGAATGTTCAAGACCAATATATTGTACCAATTATAGTAACAAATTTTGAAATGCATTTTTTTTTGTAGTGAAGAGACACGCTCTTGAGTTTTAATTAACATTTATGCCTTTAGGACCTCCAAGTGAAATAAAATTTATTCAAACATGTATATATAGGAAAATTACACATTCTCCCTTGACCTATACCTATAAACCCACTTGGATGGGTGTTTTCACTATTGTTTAAGAATATGGAAACACAAACAATAAATGATGTCAAAGTTGAAGAGGTAGTTGGAGAACTCTACCAATGGTGCTTCATATCTCAAAATTGGAATTGAAAAAAGTTCAAAGTGGTATAAAAAATATAGGAATATGTTATTTTCCATGATTAATACTTGGTCAAGAGACCCACCACCCATTCTAGCCTCAAGAATGCCCTTCCCAATACAAGATAAATACAATTTTTAGCCTAACTTTAGGCATGCATAAAATAAAAATCATAATTCATTAAAAAAAATTAAAAGAGACCTAAAATGAATCTGAAATACTTATAATTTTAATCTATATCATGTTTATTTAACATTAAATACCAATCCATGGCATAAGTTGTAGTAACAGGTCTTGAAATGCAACTTTATTGCAGTGAAGAGACAAGTTCTTGAGCTTCAACTGGCATTTTTACCTTCAGGACCTCTAGGTGAAATAAATCACTTTAAACATGTGTATATAGGAGCATAAAATGTTCTCCCATGACCTAGACATATAAACACACATGAATGCATTGCTTCACTATTGTTTAGGAGTGTGGAAACACTAACAATAAATGTTTTCAAAGTGAATCGACAATTAGAGATCTCTACCTATATTACTTTGTGGATAAAAATTGGTATTTAAAAAACATATGGGGTCATGGATAATATCTAAAACTATGTTTTTTGCCTCCATTTAACCTGATTGAGAGTTTCACCACCCATTTTGACCTCAAAAATACCCTTCCTAATACAATAAAAATGTAGATTTTTAGCCTAACTTCAAGCATGCGTAAAATAAAAATTATAAGTCATTGAAATGAACATAAATAAACCTCACATGCATGTTTAAACACTATAATTAAACCCTATATCACATTTATTAAACCATCAATACAAATCCATGGTATAAGTTTCAGTAATAGGTCTTGAAATGTAACTTTTTCACAGTGAAGAGACAAGTTCTTGAGCTCCAATTGAGATTTATGCCTCTAGGAGATCCAAGTGAAAACCCATCCCTTATAATATGTATATATAGGAAAATGACATGTGATCCCATGATCTAGACCTCAAATCCACCCATATAAATATTTTCACTAATTTTTAGGAGCATGGAAACACTAACAAATATTGTCAAAGTTGAAGTGGCAGTTTGAAAACTCCACCTCTAGTTCTTCCTTGCTTGAAATTAGTAATTATAACATGTTTAATGTGGAAAATAACATTTATAACCAAGTTATTTTCATTTAATCATGCCTGATTGAGAGACCCACCACCCATTTTAGCCTCAAGAATGCCCTTCTTAATACAATAAAAATACATTTTAAAGCCTAACTTCAGGCATGCATAAAATGGAAACCATAAGAAGTCATTGGTAAAAATTGAAAGAAAATTAAAATGCATTTTGAATACCTTTAATCTCACCATAGAGGACATTGATTTAATCTTAAAGACCAACCCACGACACACACTACAATAACGAGTCTTAAAATGCAACTTTTTTGTAGTGAAAAGACAGTTCTTATCCTATAACTGACATTTATATTTATGGGACCTCTAGGTGTAAGTCCATCACTTTGAGAATGTCTAGATATGAAAATGACACGTGTTCCCATGACCTAAAAATCCACCCAAATGCATGTTTTCTTTATTGTTTAGGAGTGTGGAAACACTAATAACGGATGCTATTAAAGTTGAAGTGACAGTTGGATAATTCTACCTCTGATGATTGATGGCTCAAAATTTGTTCTACCAATATGTCCAAGGTGGTAGATAATATCCAAAACTAGGTTTTTGGCCTCCCATCATGCTTGGTTAGAGACCCACTATATGTAAGTGAAATAAGATAGATATACAACTTATGCTACTCAGTAACATCCAATCTTGGAGAAGGTAATCAACTAACAATTTGCTATCAATACCTTGTTATGTCAGGGTCATGACAAATTATGGATACACAAAACCTAACTAAGAGAATACCAATACCACATAATACCAAAAAATGTTATATTTTGGAGCCTATTTTCACATTATAATGTATTTAAAATATTGTACATTAAAATGTATTATACACTCTTAATGTATTCTCATTAGGGTTCGGGGCTAATAATAAGAAGTGGGAACAAGCAATGGATGGGGAGCATCTATCTCTCATGGAAAATTAGACTTGGGATATAGTAAACCCTCTTGAAGGTAAGAGAGAATTATATAATAAGTGGGTGTACATAATTAAAGAGGATGATGGAGGAAAGAAAAGGTACAAGGCTTGATTGGTCATAAAGGGGTTTACACAAAAGAAGGAAATTGATTTCGATGAGTTTTTTTATCTAGTAGTGAAAATGACTTCTATTAGGACTATTCTTGGGATAATGGTAGAGGAAGAATTGTACTTAGAGTATATGGATGTGAAGACTACATTCCTTCATAGTGATTTAAAGGAGGACTTATACATGGAGTATCCATAGGGATATGAGGTCATAGGTAAGGAGAACATGGTATGTAAATTGAAGACGAGCTTGTATGGCTTGAAACAAGCTCCATGATAGTGGTAAAATAAATTTGATAGTTTTATGATGGAATAAGAATACTCTAGGTGTCATTCAGACCATTGCATATATCAAGAAGTTTGATGATGGTAATTATATTATTTATGTCTATATGTGGATAACATGTTGGTTACAGGTAAGAATATGCAAAAAATAAAGTTACTTAAAGAACAACTTAGTAATTTATTTACTATGAAGGATTTGGGGATAGAAAAACAAATCTTTGGTATGAGAATAACATAGCATAGGAAGGAACAAAAAATTAATTTATATCAAGAAGAGTACATTAAAAGGTCTTGGATAAGTTTAGTATGCAGGATGCTAAATTGGTTATAAATCCTTTGGTAGACCATTACAAGTTATCAAATGAGTAGTGTCCCTAGGTAGCTTGATGCATGCCATGGTGTGCACTAGGCTAGATATTTCCCATGTAGTAGTAGTAAGTAGGTACATGAGAGATCTAGGTAGAGAGCATTGGTAGGCAATGAAGTAAATCCTTTGGTACTTAAGAGGGACCATGGGGATAATTTTAAGCTATGGTGGACTAGACACCACTTTACATGGTTTTGTATATTTGGACATGGATGGATATTTAGATAGTATGAGGAGCATGATAGGATATGTATTTACTATAGGTGACACAATAGTGAGATGGATTTCATGACTACAAAAACTTGTGGCTTTGTCAATCACAAATGCTGAGTATGTTGATGCCATAGAGGTAAGCAAAGAGCTGATTTTATTACAATGGTTAGGGTATAAACAAGAGGAAGGGAAGTTGTATAGTTATATACACCTAATAAAGAACTTTGTTTTCCACTCTAGGATGAAGCATATATAGTTGAGGTATCATTTCATCAGGATAACTTTGGAGGAAGAGAAGTTGAATCTAGAAAAGATTCATACCAGTCAAAATCCTAGAAAAAATGGTGAACACAATGGTCACTAGGGATAAACTAAAGATATGTTCAGTTTTAGTTGGCCTTCCTAGATGATAATGAAGGCTTGAAAATCTTGCTCGAAGGAAATTAGTCTCCAAGTGGGAGATTGTTATGTTGTGGAGCCTATTTTCACATTATAATGTATTTCAAATATTGTACATTGAAATGTACTTTACACTCTTAATGTATTTCAAAAAAAAATTGGACCCCCTTTTCCAAGAGTATAGATATGTGGTTTATCTATACTTGTATATGTGTGGTGTCATCACCTATGATCAATGGGGGACCATTATGGGTTGACTTGGCCCATGGTTTTGGTACCCATTATTTTATAAAACAACTATGTTGGTTACCTATTGATGTATTATAGATGGATATAGGTAATAAACTAGATGAATAGAGTTGGAGAAGGTGAACAGAGTATGTGAATTTAGGAGAGTTTATTGAACATAGCTCTAAATAATATTTGTGCACTGTAATTATGAGAAGAATGATCTAAGAGTGGATTTTACTCTTGTTGGATTATAATAAGATCTAATTAAGTGTTTCTTAATGGATGTATCCCACATTGGGTGAACCATTTTAAATCTTGTCTTTTTATTGTGCATTTTATTTATGTTCTTTATGTATCTCTTTTCATAGCTCTTATTATTGTGATTTTTTGAAATTATTCTACATTAATTTTTGTTTATTCCTATCAAATGAATGGTTTTCAAGGCCTCTATTCAAATGATATTATGTAATAACCCTAACTAGGACTTATAATATAATGAAAGTAAACAGTCTAATCTATTAAATGACATATATGCTAATCGATTAAATGAACATACAAGCTAATCTAGTGTTCACCAAAGCTTTTGGCACAAAGGTGGGAAATAATAAACATAAAAATATAATTATATTAAAGATAATATATAATTAATCTAATCAAGGAGACATACAAATTAATCCTTTAGTTTTGCAACATATACCTATGAAAAGAAGATCTAGGAATACTTACCTTATTAGAGAGAACCCATTGTGCCTCCATATATCCTTTAGCCAATGGTGCTTTAAAAGAGGTTATTGTGGTTTTTAAGTATTAAAAGGAAAAATTAGATCTAAGATACAAGACTTCTCCTATGTATCCAAGACCTCCAAAAGATGAATGCTATTACTCCAAGGCAAAACCCTAAGCAATGAAATCCTCAAATGACAATATAAGTAGATTTATGAGATGTAATTATTTTTAAATAAATGATTATATCTTTAGAAATGAATTTAAGGGGTATTTATAGCCAAGGATTGACCCTAAATCCTCCTAATAATTTTACTAATAATTTCAGCCATGTTGATATTGTTTGGAGGGAAATAGATCCATTAGACCTCAACATAGGTCAGATGGGACAATAGAGTTTCATAACGCACACTAAATTACAAACAAGATCGAATAGGTTGATGTAGTTATACAAGGAGGAAAAGGGGTGTATGATTAGTCAAAGGATATTTTAGAAGGTGACTTGCTTAAGGGAGTGTATAAGTGAGTTTTAGTTACTTAGGGAGTTGGATAAAATTAACTTGTAGTGGTTTTATGTAATGATATAGGGACTGACATTATTGAGAAGCACCAAAGGTTTGCCAAAACATTTCTCAATGCACCCTAAAAGGTGTGCACTTAGGGAGACTGATATTTGATAGGTTCATGTAAAAGAGAAATTTTTAGCAAATTATAAAGTTAAAAATATTGTGTGTATACATATGCCCCACTTGAATCTCATCATGTGTCACATAGTTATGACATGGGATGTCACTTTGGAAAAATAACATTAAAATGGACAATGCTCAATGAATAAATTGTAGGAAATAGTAGAAAATAAATGAAGGGAAAGAATTGAAAAATATGTACCTTCACTTACCGTGTTGTATAATAAAATTTGCATGAGAATAAGTAAGAGGCATCCAATGTACGAAACATGAGGTGAGCCTAAAAAATATGATAAAATTCAATTTTTTTACAAAAATATGGGTTAATTATAGAAAATTTTTCTACATTATTAAGATTCTATAACTTTTTTTATTTTAGAAAAAGAGCTTGTATAAACCTAGTTGTGAGAAAAACACACATTTTTTTGATAAATAATTATTAGGTAAATAATTTTTAAATTTAAAATATAAAAAGGATATTTAAATATTAATTTAAAAAATTACAATTTTAAGAAAACAAAGATCTGAGTGATATTATCACTCAAAATGTGCACCCATATGTGAAAGGCTCTCTCACGCACTGTTGTAAAGAACTTTCATGCTTCATGCCTTAGACTTTCAAATTGAAGAGTGATTTAGTGTATCCTTGTAATAATGAGATAATCCCTTAAGGTGTGGGACTCTTTTTCTCCTTGAGATGAACCTTTAGAGTAGGTTGGCTTCCTTTTATTATAAATGCACCTGGTTTAGGACTAGTAAGTAGACCTATAAAGACTAGAATGAAATGTACAACTAGTGCTAAACCTAAATTTGACAAAGGGGAAAAGGGTGAGAGAAAAGGTAAGAGGGTTGTTGGAATGTAAAAGGAGATTCACATAAAATAGAGCAAACACCTCACTATTTTAATAGCACAATAATATTAATAGACTAGATACAAGATCTTCAAAATGGGTGCACTACATAAGTGTTCTACATGGAAGTAAGGGAACAAAATACAACATTAGGAGGGGTAAAAAATGGTCCAAATATAATGCCTACATAGACCATGTATACACAACATGCAACCTATAGAGACTTCTAATTCTACACATAGGTGCAAAGGGAAGATGGAAATGAGAGGGACAAACATCCACATATAAGGATCAACAACCATGAATTCACATATAACATATAACATGAAGAAAATTAAATCAATTCTTATTAATCTCAAGGTCTAATGAAATATTAAAAACTTGAATTAACAAAGATTTTTTATACTAGGAGAGGGCTTTTGGAGGGTAAATTTTAGCAATGTTATGATGCCTAGAAATGTCCACCATTTTATAATAAGAATTAGGGTTTATATAGCATTGGGCAAGGCTCAGTGTAATAAATTCACCTTTGGAGGTGGTAGGTAGTAATTTTAATATGAAAATGGCATCTAGATCCTAAGACTAATTAAGATCACCAAAACCTTCATAATAACTACTAGAGGTCATGCTCATTCGATTTAATGCTGATAATTTGAACATGGAAGTAACTGGAAGATCTCTCATGGATCTACATATGAGTATTAGAATCAAGGGTGTTTAGGTAAATAAAGGAGGTGTGTGGTCATGCTATTACACTCCAACAACTACCCTTACATTCAAATCTATCTAGATTCGATTCTCTCTATGTCTAATCAAGATCAACTACCACCCTTATTCATGGATTCCACCTATCAATCCACATGGGATACCTACTTATGTGGAAACACATAGGCATATGTTTGGGTTATGTCATATAATCTTACATGTAAGGTCAGTTAAATGTACTTGTATAAAGGGTTTACACTAAAGGTTACACAAATAGTTGGTTACATAGTGAAGCTATGAGCTTGTTAAGGGAACTATGGACAATACTCTACAAAAATTCACAAGGACCTAACTCCTCCTATGTTTATTCTTTTCTGATGGTTTTCACAACCCATGCCTTGTATTCATAATGTATATTTATTTATGAAGGATATGGTGTGTATCCTAGATCAAAATATGCATTTTGTAGGGGCACAAATGTGAAACCCTATAATTTAGCATGGGACTTCACATTCAGTCATGGGGAGGCCTTTTAAAAAGAGCACATAAGAAGATTGAAGATATTGGGTGTGATATTCATGATTTGAACCTTCTTTCTATGCACTTCTATTTTTGACTGCTTAAAGTCTTGAAGACCCATATGCTATGATTTTCATGCTATGTTAGTGTAATAAAGGATATTGGCATGGGATACACATTAATAACTCATTATAAGTGAAAATCAATCACTTAGCTATTGTGAAAACATGTGTTGACTGTTGAGTGTGGATATAGATGGGAAGCATCTACATGTAGGCTTGTTTTTATTGAATTTTTGACCATTTTGGGTCACAATGGGGAAGTCACATCTAATTCAGTTAAATTATTTAAATCACTTGTGGGTTCTTTAAGTTTATTTAATTCAAGAGAAATCAAATGAGAATAAGGTTGGGCCAAGGTGAGAGCATTTTGAGGAAGTTATTGAGTGAGTAGTAGTCTTCCTCACCTCCCTTTTATATTTCTTGATGAACATAGAGCACTACTAAATCCCCACAAGCATCGATCAACAAAAGGACTTGGTTAATTTTTTAAATTTTTCCTAGTTCCACGTGTTAATCTCTTAGTAGCCCTATGCCCTTTCAAATGCTTAGTATATTTTTAAATTTACCCTTTGAGGTGATGATATTACAAAGTAATTGGAAAGTGGACAAGTGTGATACTTCCATGTGTCATAATCCTAGTGACCTAGAACAATTCATATATGTTCAAATGCCTTTGGGCTAGTGGGTGAGGAGGATTACACCATGTGGTGAAATCTTGTTGCTTTGAAGCCTTGGGGTGGTCTATGCAAAAAAGAGAGGTATATCATAGAAAAAGGTGAGTGTAATTTTATCACTTGGAAAAATATGGATTCACTATAGGAGGAACATTTATCATCCATTTGAAGCCTCAATTGAATAATGAGGAGCGATAAGGAGCCACATGTAAGTGGCAAGCCCCAATAACATAGATGCTAAGAGAGCACCAACTGGCACTCAATATAGCTACCTAATAGATACCAAAGAAAGGGGAAGGAAAATATAAATCTAAAATGCCACCCAACTGAAATACCCATAATGTAGGACCTAAAGTAGTTGGGGAGATGACATGTGGAGGCCATAGAATACAACTGAGACTCAATGGGATAAAGGAATGATGTGGCCAAGTAGCATATGAGATAAATAATAAAATAATATCATATAATTAGTACACCAAATTAAATTTGATAACCAATCTAATTGTCAAAACTTTTAAAAGCTAGGATTCAATTTCACACTCAATTTGATCTATAAAATCAAGCTAAAAATCAAAATTTCACCAAGAAATGATCAATTAAGAGGTGGAATGCAATGCAAAACTAAGTAGTAACACCGAATAAAAATAAATATAGGATATAAATATTGGAATAAAAATAAATGAGAGTGGGGGGGGTGTTGAATAAGTGTCTTTAAAACATTCATTCAATTCCACTTAAGCATACATGAACATTTAGTAAAGCATATGCAACCATACAAGATCATGAAATAAGATAACACATTACATATGTGGGAAAACATTAAGGGGATGAAAAATGAAAAAAATAAATATAAATGGACTACATTCCTATAAGATAAAAACCAATCTTTATTGAATCACCAACTCCACATGCGGCACCAACCACAACTAGCTAAGCATCCACTCAACTAGGCTTTAACAAACACCAACTTGTGAGGATGCCCCAACCCCTTAGATGACTCAATACCAAATAATCTACCTAAAAATTTTAATAACCTTAAAAATCCTTTTTTTTATCACATAATATATTATGATCACCTTCTTTATCTCTTCTCATTCTTCTATCCCTCTCAAATTGCCTTCTAGACTTTTTCGCTCAACTAGGTCTCTTCCAGATAGATTAGGTCATATGATCTTGATATTAATATACATTACCCATATTATATATTTATTATATTCTCTATAAACCTATATTATTGTATATAATACCTCCTTATACTCAATAATGTGATATTTCCTTCACTTTCACTCTCTTAATCTCTAACTTTTCAATTAGGCTTATTAGGCCTCATTGTTATACAATCCTCTAGCTCACACACCTCTTGGTTGGCCACACAAACTCACTTATATTACTATTATAATATGTATTATAACACATTTAAAACATTAATCAATAATTACAATAGGTCAGACACAACTTAAAATACCAAAACCTCTTTTAGGCCTTAAGGAGACCTAATTTAATTAAGGCCTTCATTAGTACACATTGCCCTTTGATCTCCTTGGAAAAATTTAAAACTACAAACATGGAATGAAAATTTAATATTAAACTAAAATAAACCCCAAATAATATCATCTTAGGTCCATGACACTTTTTAACTCCAACCACCACTTGAAGCACACCATTAATACTGTTTACATTAGGCCTTCACACACACAAAAAGGTCTATCTTGAATAATTGAATATAAAAAATTATTTATCTAGAAAAACATGACAATAAATAACTTATAAATAAAATATATGACCTCAAAAATATCATCATATTCATTATACACTTCAAATTATGGCATAAATCCTCAAACTCATCACTATAACTTGCTTGTTTAGAACTGTTAGATTACCTCAAAACATAGTCATGGTGACTTAGAACTATAACACATGTAAAAAGATTTATAATGATTAAAATCACATTAAAATGATGATTTGGAATACTAAAAATAACCTCACATATAAAAATCACAAGTTCTAATGGAAATAAATCAACTTGTAGACCGAACTCTAGACCTTACTACACACAATCCTCACTGAACTAGACAAGCCATTTTTGCTTCATCATTTTCATCACTATACATTTATTTAAAGATTTATACCAAGAATTAATATTAAATAATAGTCCAAAAAAACATTTACATGAACTTGGTTTCGTCATTATATCATGATAACACATTTCCAATCATCTTCTCACTGCTACTTAGGTTTTCTACTTTTTGCACCATTAGGCCTATTAGCGACTGGCTAACTTGGATTACCAGTTTATAATACTTAGGAATAAAACCTATCCATAAACCTTCATGGACATAAAATATTAGTCTCTACCTTCTTCTTCCATCCATTTTCCTACTATGTCTAATGTAAATTTTGACTTCTACAATAACTTATTCAAAAATAAGCTTGTAACTCAACATTTTCTCTCTCCTCTCTCTAACCAATATGACCTTAAGGTAATTGGGAGAGTCCAATAAAATATAAAATATATTATTGATCATACCAATACATTTTTGGCACTTTTTATCAACACATTTAACATCAGGTCTTTATTAGGGTTCTAAGAGGATTTAAACCTATTTCCACTCTTAACAATCATTCATAAAACATAGCCCCTCAATCCAACCAATAATACTTGGAATTATGACTTAGGACCATTACCCATATACCATGAATCTATTAGTCTCCCATTCAAAGTTATGATGAGCAAATGAGCACAAGAAAATCCTTCTCAAGTTGAGAACCCTTCATTATGTGCATTTGAGAGACCTCTAGACAACGTTTCATGCCTTATCCTTCAAAATAGAACCTAAAAACACATGAAAAACCTTGAAAATACATACCTCACCTCTAAAAATTCTTTCATGATGTCAAACACCTTGAAATATGATCACGACCCTTCATTAGGCCACATTCTCTTTTTGATCTCTAGACCTTGAATTGCAAACTATATGAGTCCTTAAAAATGACCTTCACACTTCTTTCCATGCACTCTACATCTCACTCACATAATCAATCAACCTATATCATTATTAAACATTGTCATACATCCTTCACATGTCTTGAACATATATCTTGATACCTCATTAGGCCAGGTAGGGTCTACGTGTAGACTTGGTTTGAAGGTCTTATCCCTATAGATCACCTTGAGACTCTCATGAGTGATCTAATTACTCACATACATGATCAATCAGACTCATACAACCTTTCATTACTCTATGCATCAATCTTACCAAGTCACCATACTCATACCTTGTCATAAGTAGTTTACATGCCATGACTAAGCTTATTAAGCATTTGAAGGTTGACAATTAACCTTGAAACACTTCTAAAAGTCTACACTTTAATTACATAATCACATAATTACAAATAACTTCTCAAAATCTTTTGCTCACTTACTTTACCAAAATTCACTATGGACACCTTCTCACAGCGTCTAGACTAAGCTTCTCAAGACACCTTATACTCAAGAACTAGTACTCAAACATGCTTACCTCAATGATATCTACCAAGAAAACTCTTAAGATAACACTCTCACACCACTACAACAATCTCTTTCTGATCAACATTCTTTCATTAACTCATGTCAACCTAGAGCTTTGTAATCATGCTTCAATGCTCACTTGACCATCATACCTCTTTGTGACAATCAAAACTCATAAGATGTAATAACAACCTCAACAACATTAATGAAAATATAAATGACATCAATGATAAATACAAATTGACCTTGTCATATACCTCAATGATCACTCACCATGTACCTTCATAAGATTCACACTTTTGACATCAATTACAACAACATGCCAACAAACTCTACCTTTGTCATTGATAACAAAACATTATTCAATCTAATCATTCTCATCTCCCTTAATCTGGTCAATCTCCCTTCTTTAACTTTATCCCCCTTTGAAATTAATTATAAAGGTTTATACACACTAAAACTTATAGAACCATTCATTTTACCCTTTGGCAACTACTCTTAAAAAGATGCAAAATAACTTAGAGTTACCAAATTCCACCTCACACCAATAATAGCCTTCAAACGAACTCTAAACCTCAATATTACTTACCAAACTACCAAACTCTTGATATCAACTAAAAAATAGTAACTTCTCCTTTTTCTTCATAACTTGAGCTCACCAAATGAATCAATAAAATTATTAAGCCATCTAAAACACAAGTCATGCTCAACTACCAACTAATAAAAACATAGCAAAACTTTGCTTACTTCTTCTATGCTTGTCAACAACCATAGTTGGAGCTTATGAACAACCTGAATATCTCCCCTTCAAACCAAGCATCCACCATAGTTATACTAAATGAAGAGTGTCTCCATGAATTCTAATGGATTCACCACTTTTCATAGGGCACTAAAACAAAACAAACTCAGGAGATTCCAAGATCTCCATATTCTCACAAGACTATATCTCCTTTAGGATCCTTTCAGGCTTGATTGGCACCTTAGGCTTGACCTCTTCATCAGCCATTTGATCAATAATATGAGATGATAAAAGACATTATTAACTTGATTTCACATATAATGTATGCTCTAACATAGTAAATAGTCCACTTGGGCTTGTTTACTGATCATGATTCGCCTTTACTATCTTTGGTTTCCACATTTATTTACCTTCTCTCTTACACTCTATAGGCTTCAAACCTCTTGTTTTGACTTGATAACCTTCTAAATATATATGATAGAATCTTGTAATGTGTCCCACTTTATGAAAAATATAGAAAACAATCTCATTCATACCTCTTGATTGATGATTCATTTCATAATCCCATGCATATTCATTTTTAGAGGGTCTTCTACACTCTCTTTATCTATGACTAAACTAATTACATGCAACATAGTAAACATTAAATGAATTATCAGAACTCATATCATTAGGATATTTGATTGGTCTCTGTATGTTGGCCTTCTTGACTTCATTATCCTTCTCCTTGACTTGAGCTACCTCCTTTTGGTCTTCTTTTAAACCAAGACATGCTTTATCACTTGTAGACTTGTAACTACTCAAGATGTTATCTTGAGCATCATTACTCTTTTAAAACTTCATAAATGTCTTCAACTTGCTATATTATTGATCCAATTTAACTTTCAAGGATTCTATTTCAATTCCATACATGATGCATTCTTCATCTTTAGCCTTTAATATTTTTATCATAATCTCCATCTGGGTTTCTACTTACTAGATGATCTTTTCATGCTCCTTGGTATTTCCATTTAGTCCTTCTTAAAACAAACTGATCCTTTCCTCATAATCCTAAACTAATGACTTCAATTTCTTGATCTTCTTATTCACAAGATTCAAATCTTCTAAGGCACTTATGATCTCATCTTCAAGGTCCACTTTAGCTTCTCTTTATCCATTGTCATACATAGATCCAAAAATCATGCATTCTTCATCATCCATAAGACCTTTCCCTTTTGAGAAACCCTCATTGTTTATATATATATCCATGAATAATGTTTCATTATGGTTATGTTCATGTTCATTACTATCATCACCACTATTAGATGTACTTGTGTCACTTACATCAGATGGGTTATTATCTTCTTTGGTATAAAAAATTCTCTTATTATTGAATGACCCTTTCTTACCTTCATAAAAAATGTGGTAAGATTGGTCAATTTGCATCTGATTATCCTTGTTAGGACAATCAAATGCAAATTGACCAATCCTACCACATTTGAAATAATTTAAAGGTAATTTACCCTTGTAGTTACTAGATCTAAACCTCAATTTATTATAAAAAATGGCTATCAGTTCATCATCATCAATATCAAAACATAACTCATCCTTGACCTTCTTAGATTTTGAATTATTTTCAACTTTGAATGCTACTTATTTATTGGGATGTCTTCCTTCATTTTTTCTCATCTCATAGGTAGTCAAGATGCCATGAAACCCATCCATTTAAAGTGTTTATAGATCTTAAATATCTTTTACTGTATACACCTTTAAATCAAATTTATAAGTCAGGGATATCAATTCATTTTGTACAACTATAGATTCTTTCACTTCTATAATACCTATGATGACATTTAAAACTTCATCAACCCTTAAAATGTAGGATTTAATGGTCTCATCTTCTTTCATAATCCCTTCAAACTACCTTCTATGAGTCAATAATTTACCCATCTTCACCTTGGTGTATCCTTCATAGATAGTCTTTAAATTGTCCCATATCACCTTGGCTGACTCATAGTCCATCACCTTCATAAAATCTACCTATGATAGGCCACATAAAATGGAATTCATTGCTTTGGAATTGCTCTCACTTTCTTTCTTACCTACTATATCAGTTGGTATAAGAGGTGGAGTGTATCCATAAAAAACTAACTACCGTATGTCATGGAACATTGAAATTAGATATGTCCTCATTATAATACTCCAAAATGAATAATTATTCCTATTTAATAATAGAGCCTTACTACTAGAAAAACCTCCTTGAACTTGACTACTAACAATCCTTGCTTCTAATATCTCCTTTAGGTTATTAGGCCTACTTTAAAGGAATAGAATTTGATACCAATTATTGGAATCAAAATAATTGATAGGGAGAAAGGGTGAATCATTGTATTAAAAATATTCATTTAATTCTACTTAAGCATACATGAACCATTCATACAAACATGATCATCTAATAAAGCATATACAACCATATAAGATCATCAAACAAGATAACCCATTACATATGTAGAAAATACTTAAGGGAAAGAAAACCCACTGATATCTATAAATGGAATATAGTCCTATAAGATAAAAACCAATCTTTTTGTAAGTACAAAATCCACATGGAGCACTAACCCCAACTAGTCAAGCACCCACTTAACTAGGGTTTAACAAACATCAACCTACAAGGAGGTACCAACCCCCTAGATGACTCAAAACCAAATAATCCACCTAAAATTTTTTATCACCTTCAAGAAAAATTTCTCATACAAAAAATGATGATCACCTTTTTTTATCTCTTCTCACTATTTTATCCCTCTCAAAATGCCTTCTAAGCTTCTTTACTCAACTAGGTCTCTTCAAGATATATTAGGTCATATGACATTGATATTAAGATATATTACACCTATTATATACTCATGATAGTTTATATACACACCTGAAATGTTATATAAAACCTCCTTCTTGTAAACAATTTGTTATTTCCTTCGATTGCACTCTCTTAATCTCTAACCTTTAAATTAGGCCTATTAGGCCTTGTTCTTATACAATCCTCTAGCTCACACACCTATTGGTTATCCACACATACTTTAACACTTGGATTAACCTTAAAATAGGTATTATAACATTTTTATTATATGTATCAATCATTTATTTAGGTTGGCCATAACTTAAGAGGCCAAAACCTCTTTTAGGCCTTAAAAAGACCTAATTCAATTAGGCACTCATTAGTACATGATACACTTTGATATCCTTAAAACAATTTAAAACTCCACACATATTAGGAAAAATTAATATACCACTCAAATGGACCCACACTAAGCTCATATTATGTCCATGACACTTTTTAGATCTAACCACCACTTGAAGCACACCATTAGTATTGCTTACATTAGCCCTTCACACATATAAAAAGGTATGTCTTAAAAAACTTAAGATAACACATTATTTATCACATAACCATGATAATAAATCACTTATATATAAATTACATGACCTCAAAAATATAACCATATGCATTAGACACTTCAACTTAGGTCATAGATCCTCAAGCTCACCACGACAACTTGCTCACTTAGAATTTTCAGATTAACTCAAAACACAGTCATGGTGACTTAGACCTCCAACACATGAAAATGGATTTAACATGACTAAAAAACATTTACATGATCCTTTGGAATCCTTAGAACAAAATAAAATACAAAAATTGCAAGGTATAATGTCAAAAATTAAACTTGCAGACCAAACTCTAGCCCTTACTAAACATAGTCCTCATTGAGCAAGACAAGCCATTTTGGCTTCATCATTTTCATCATTGTACTTGAATTCAAAGATTTCTACCAAGAATTAATAGAACATAAAAATCCCAAACAACATTTACATGCACTTGGTTTCATCATTATATCATGATAACACATTCCTAATCATCTTCTTACTTCTACCTAAATCACTTATACATAACCTACATGACCTTAACAATATCACCATATGTTTTAGACACTTCAAATTAGATCATAAATCCTCAAAATCATCACTACAACTTGATCACTCAAAAATATTAGATTACCTCAAAACACAATCATGGTGACTTAGACCTCCAATACCTACACATGGATTTATCATGACTAAAAACACATTCACATGATTCTTTGGCATCCTCATAACAACTTGTAGTCATATGAAATGTCCAAATTGGTATCTTGAGTGTGGCTTATGATATCCTATCCATAAAACCCTCTTGCATGATTTTATGACCCTTATAGATAGCTTTATTCTCATAATCAATCATCTATAGACTTTTAAAACATGATTCCAGCTCAGCAAGGTTGGATTTCCTAGGCCAATTATATCCCTCTAGGCCCAAGCCTATAGGATAAGAGCACTGGACCTAGACAATAACATTGGAACCTAGGGTGTCTTATTTTTTATGCTCTTTTATAATCACATTTCAAGCCCAAATGATCATTTCCATTTGATTCATATTGTTCATTATGATAGCCTAGCGTGAACACATTTAACCCATAACCAATAGATCCCTATAAAAATCCATTCAAATTTAATTTAGAAGGAGGTGAAAAATATTACAAATCAAGAAATAATATAAAAAAACAACTAAGGAAGATTTACCTATTCTCTGCATACAGTCACCCAACACATTGACAAACATATTAAAATCCTCACACTAGTCCCTAACTACCTCAAACACTCTTAGTTTGGCATTTTTGTAACTGCATAACACTATTACACAAAGCACATCAAGTGGGAGAACTACATATGGATTGATCCCTCTTAAGAGTATTGATATGTAGGCAATGTGCCCACACAAGGGGTGTGGATACATGTTCTGTGTATCTTACACACACTAAACCCCCCTCTTTCTCAAGTTATATCTAGCATAATGAAAGTCTAGGGTTTGAATATTAAATCATCCCTAAAAGGATCTCCATCGACAATCAAAACTCAAAATTTCACAAGTAGGCTCACACAAGGACAATAGATAAAACTTAAAAAACTCAAATCTTTGTGACTAGTTTAGACAATAGCGGCAAGACCTGGACTATAAAATCAAACCCCAAAGTGTCCTATTTTTGGTGCTTCTATCCTTTCACTAAATAAAAGCTAGATCCAGGTTCACAACACTATTCTAATCTTGCATAGCTGGTTTCAACCTCTATCTTAGCTATCTCAGTCAAATTTTAAGCTCAGTTACATTTCTCCTTATTTATTACTATATTTAGAAAGGCTTAAAAGGCATAGTAAATTATACAAATTAGGACTATAATTATTACAATATTATTTACTGATTTATTTATTCTAGACCCTTAACTAAATTAGGAATAAGACTCCAATATTCTCAAAATTGTTAAATCATTTAGTGAACCTGACTTACTTTGTTTGCACATAAAAACCCTAGGGAAAATTTCCTTTTGTTTTTTCTAGCAATTTTTTATTTTTTCTAAATATTTAAATTAGAATTCTACATTTAAATTTACCATAGTAATTTTAAAAATTAAATTATTCCAAATGCTAGTTGAATTTACTAGGTCCTTTTACACACAAAAACCTTAGAGACCCTAGGGAAAATTTATTGTTAATTTTAGATTTTTTTACTAATATTTACTACATATTTAATTAAAATTTCCCAATTAATTTTAAAAATTTACCGTAGTAATTTTGAATATCATTTTCTTTATAACCCTAGTTGCATATACTAGGTCCCATGCTTTTAAGGTATCACCTTACATATTTGTGAGAATTTATATCTTTTTTATGCATATTTTAGTTCATTGTTTAGATTATATTTTTTTAATATTTTATTTCATTATTCAAGTTTTTTTTCTTATGCCACCTAAGCTCCTTACATATCTTAATTTGAGATGGAGTGCAATACTTAGAGGTAAACCTCCCAAATTCAACTAAATTCCTTCAACCAAACCATCTACCATGGATAAATAACTAGCTCAGCTTCCTATTATAGATCCTACACATCCAAATTACACTAATTGCCATGAAGATAATTTTTACAATGAACAATATGAGAATAAAAGTGATGATACACACACTAAGGATCCTGACCCACCACATCAAACTCTTGATCCACATCCACCTATTATTGATAATGAAGTTGTACTCAACAAAGATTTGATTCTACAAAGTTTTGATAAAAGACTTAGGGAACAACCTCGAGATCATACCCTTATCTTAGAATCTATCATGGAAATTAAAAAGTCTAAGTAAGTTGAGTCTTCCATTCTTTCAAAGCAACCAGTTATAAATGACACTACGGGGGAACTATGCCTTGACAACCCCTATAGCAATCCAACCTTCCCATGAGGCACCACTAGTTATGGCTAGTAAATATCTATCTCTTGATGTGGTTGACCTTTTTCAAGATATGAAATAATTTCAATCTAAGGTGATACATCTTGAGTAAGTTGCCTATAGACCTACACAAGCCTTGGATTATTTTGCTTTACTTCATACACCATTGGCACATCATATTTCTTCTACACCCTTGCCACTAGGTTTTGTTCAACCCAAGCCCACTTTATATTATGGCAAGGGTGATCCAAAAACACACTTGAGATATTTTCATGTAACATGCTTGGATTATGTCACAAATTATTGGTTACTAACCAATATATTTTCATGGAATATAAAGGATTATGTTTTACAATGGTTCTATAGTCTATCAAATTAGTCAGTTAATGCATTTAAACCTTTAGCTGTGATGTTCCTAGCTCATTTTAAAATTAACATAGATGATAAGGTTTATTATGCCTAAGTTTCACAAAAAAACAAAGGTCAAATGAGCATCTTATAAATTATGTTATTAGATATAAAACTATCTTGGCTAAAATGACTAGCCCCATGGCTGATCAAGAGTTACAAGATCTCTTCAAACATAGTCTTTCCTAGATTTGCATGAGTAAATAATTTTCAAAAGGTTTTGTTTATTCACTGAGTTATGTCATACACTAAAGGAAAGGGAAGTCAAATTAATTTCAATGGGAAAACTCAAGTACACAAGCATATCAAAAACAAAAAATAAGAGTAACAACAAAGTCCCATACAAAGTAAAGGTCAATGATAGCAATAGTAAAAATGAACCTACATTTAATGAAACTTTAGAGCCCCCTCAATGATTGGTTTTATCAGCACCTCCTCGATGAACCTTTACTAATTTACTAGTATCTCCAGCCAAAGTTTTAAAATAGCTTTGGGATTGTAATATCATATCTCTCCTTTCTATTTGGGAAATTGATTCAATAAAGCCTCTTCTGTGGGGATATGATTAGAAATAATTTTATGGTTTTCATAGGGAACTATGCCACACAACAAACATATGCATCAATTTGAAACATAAGATATAAGACTTGATAGATGGAAACATTACTGATCTTGACACTCCAGTTGAACCTACTCAAGAAAAGTAAACATAGGACAAAGATTTGAAAATCTTTTCAGATCCTTTCCCACAACATTATAAACAAGAGATAGGGGATACATCAAGTGTTCACCATGCATATCATGTACATCCTCCACTAGCTACATACCAGGCACCTTCAATTGAGTTACACCCTTTGAGCAACATGATTGGTGTGTATAATTCTAGAGTTTCAACTAGACCTTCCATCTCCTTTTCAAAGTAGGAGATAGTTAAGGATGATTTACATTACCATACACTCTTTATCAGAGCTTACATTAATCATCATCCCATCTACAGTATTCTCATAGACAATGGATCTAGTGTGAACATATGCACTATGACATTACTATAGAATTTGGGATATTTAGAGTAGGATATTACCCTAAAGGGAATAGTTATCAGTGGATTCAGTGGGCACATACAGAGTTCATTAGGTGATATTATACTTCCTCTACAGGTTGGTTAAACACATGTGGCCACACCATTTACCATTGCTCTTAGTGTAGGAGTTTTTGATATGTTACTTAGTCGACCATAGGCTAAAAAACTTTGAGTAGTAACTTCTACAGCTCATAGATGCATAAAATTCATTCATGCTAATCAAGTTTTTATAGTTGGTGGAGTTATATATGAGTTACCACTCCCCACTTTAGAGGCATCTACTTTGTAGTCACTAGTTTTAGCTTATCTACCAGTTACAATTCATCTTCCAGTTCATATTTAGCCATAGTTGAGGCCTCCATTGCCAGTATAGAGTGTTCATACACTTCCATATAGGCCTCTTTTATAACAACCATGGTTTTAGGACTCTAGACAATTTCTATGTATAGTGTTCACACACAAGGCATTATCATTGAGGTCTCATGCCTCTACACATAGAGCACATGTTTAGAGGGCTTCTCATACTAACAGATGGGTCCCTAAGAGCCCTATAGTTGCATCCAATTTTTAGAACTATAGTGGAGCCCCATAATCAAGTTCCACTATAGATATTTTAGAGAATTTACATCATACATATATTTTAGAGTCATAGTCTCAGCCCTTCCATCATACTAAACAATCATGCACAATCCCTATCCTTGATACAGGATACCATGATAGGGAGTTTTTCAAGAGACTCATTGAGTAGTATCATTCCTTAGTCTTACTTATATATAGATTATTTTCAATTACTTGTTCATAGTTTCCTCAGTCTTACTTTTATATAACTTCTTTTTTATTTCTTGAATATATTCTCCTTATAATTGATTGTACATAGCTTATTTCAAAAAATACAAAAAATAATAAAACTTTTCAAAAATACAAAAACATTAAAATATTTTAAAAAAACCAAAACTATATAGCATTTTAAAATACAAAAACATTCAAATAACTCAAAATACCAAAAATGTTTAAATTGTATGCATTATCCATGATTTACATTTCTACTACCATGCTAGACTTACATTTATTATTCTATGCTATTGTTTATTAGATTATCTACATTACCATGCTTCACTTGATCATATTTGAATGTGTGCAGTGACACCTAGATCCTTGATTGCTTCACTCTATCCATTGAGGGGACATCCTAGTTCTACATTTGAGACATACATTGACATATCTACCCACTAGGAGCATATTCTACATGACTACACCATTCAAGTTATGCCATTCCTACACCACACACTTTATTTATCATGATGATGTACATTACTTACTTGCTTGCACAAATTACTTTATCAATACTCACTAGTATATATCACTTGTGTATTTCTTAGCATATACTTAGTCGTGTACTACATGTTTTACATAGTTTCATTTCTTGCTTTGATTATTTAGATGTGATTGTATTTCTAGCATATTACATGCTTTCCTTCTTTGATTTGCATAGCTAGATGTGATTGCATTTCCCATTTCCTATTGTGTCTTTTTATGTGTGCCTTAGGACATTTTAAAATGTACTTTACTTGTACTCTTCTATGTTCTTGTGGCCATCATGCCAACCTTGCTTATTTTCAAATTATATGTGTATGTGGGCATTTGAACATTACTTGTATGTTTGCTTTCTAGTTTGAATGACATGTACCCATGTCCCTTTTTTTTGGCCCCTTGGCCAATATTGTATGCTTCTTGCTTATTGCCTTACATGCTTTTTACTTATTTGCTTCTCATTTTTTGCAATGCCATGATCCACATCATGTATTATCTTGCTTTCTTGGATGCCATGATAGACATCATGCTCCATCCCTCCTTGATGACAAAAAACTAACATTTACAATTTCAATTTAGTATACTATACCTATTATTACATTATTATATCTATATAGGTATACTCTTGTTAATCTAACAATCTCCAATACAAACTATGTTATATCTTGAGACATATTTTCAATTATCATTGCTTTATCATGTATTTCATAGCATAATACACTTCCAACTATCTTTATTCTCAGGGTAGTCATTACAAGGTCTTCATTCCTACCCTTAAAAGAGGGGGAAACAAACAAGGGTTTTTCCATAAAGATTAGAGCTCTTATCAGTCCAAAAACCAATTTTCAAAACACCTAGAATAGTAATCAGAGGTCAAACCAGGCATAATAGACCAAAAAAATAGTGATGATTATAGAACAGTGATCAAATTCAACAAAAGATAATAGTGCTAGACCTGGACAATAGTGATGGACAATAGGTTGTCCTATTTTTGGTGCTCCTATCCAAATAGTAAAAAACCCAAATTCTCTAGAAATAGGTAGCAAGGTAAGCTCATCTATAGTTTTGTCAAATATAGATCAGTTTAGATTCATTAATTTTAGTATAGTTTTTCTTAGACAATCCAAATATAAAAGGCATTATGCATGGCATGATGGTTCTTGCTTCTATTTTTAGATTAGGTAGTTGGTATAACTTCCAAATCAAAATCCATATTACAGACACTAGTGATTGAGGGCAATGTGCATGGCACATTTGACTTCTTTTCTTTCCAAGTTTAGTATAGTACCCAAGCATTCTCATCAATTGTGTGCCTTATTCCATGCACAGGTGGTTGGCATCATTTTAGTGTGGATTTCATACAATCCTAACCTCCACATTCCCGAGTGGCTTCCACATAAGCCTAGTTCCCAATTTTAAAGTGGCTTTCATATAAGCCTAATCTCCTCCTTTCAGAGTGGCCAAGATTGGCCTAGTTTCCAACACACATTTAGTTATCTACACCACATTATCATATCTTAAATCATTCATGGGCTTCAATAGCCATCTCATATGATGCACATTCATACTAAGATCAGTTCATAGCTTCACTTAGTGGGCAATGATGGAGCCAAAGGTCTAGCTAGCCTTTGTATTCTTGAGCCACCTACTCATAGGGATTGGATACATAGTCCAAACATCGATTATGACACATATGATTACATAACTTCACTTAGTTGGTGATGATGGAGCTAAAGGGCTAACCTTTGCATTTTTGAGCCACTCTCAGGGAATTGAGCACTCATCTCCATTTGTGATATTGATTTTGGTATAACACACATATATATCATCACTTAACATCACTCAGCATAACTTAATAACATGATAGGTCTTATATTGGTCCACATACCTAGTAAGGTGTATTCGTTCCTTTCTCTTCCTCTCTTTCTCACCCAGCTTTATACATTCTTATTTTAGATATAAAATATCTATTAAGAACTATTCTACTCTTTATTTTATATTATAGATTTACACTTCATAATGTGCTCTCTCTATGCACACTCATCATCACACAACTTCATAGGCTTCATCCTTACAGGTAAGTTTAGGTACGCTTTATATTTTTCCTTTATCTTAATATTTTGCTTTACTACATCACTAAAATAAAGGGTGGGGGGAATATAGTCATATAGAATGTAAACATTGGTATCTTGAGTGTTTATTATGACACCTTATCCATAGGACCCTCTTTCATGATTTCATGACCCTTCTAGACACCTTTTTTATCATAAAAAATCATCTATAGACTTCTAAAACTTGATTCTAGCTTAGCTAGGCTGCATTTCCCAAGCCAATTCTATCCCCCCAGGTCTTGAGCCTATAGAATAGAAGTTTTTAACATATAAAATAGCATCAAACCCTAGGGTTTCCTATTTTTGACACTCCTCTCCAATCACATTTTGAGCCCAAATGACCATTTCCATCTGATTCTTATTCTTCATTATGTTAGCCTAACACAAATACATTTAACCTATGACCAATAGATCCCTATAAAAGTCTAGTCAAAGTTAATTTAGAAGGAGGTGACAAATATTACAAAGCAAGAAAGAATATAAACAAACCACTAAGGTAAATTTTGCTATTCTCTCCATATAGTCACCCAACACAACTGCAAACATATTAAAACCATCACACCTATCCCTAGCCACCTCAAGCACTCTTAGTATAGCATTTTTACATCTACATAACACTATTGCACAAATCACATCAAGTGGAAGAACTACATATGGCTTGATCCTTCTTCAAAGTATTGGTATGTAGGCAATATGCTCATACAAGGGGTGTGGATACAAGTTTAGTGCATCTTACACACACTAACCCCCATATTTCTCAAATTTTATATATAATATTGAAGGCCTAGGGTTTCAATATTAAATCAGATCTACAAGGATCTCCATCAACATTTAGGACTCAAAATTTCACAAATAGGCTCACATAGGGATAATAGACAAAAACCAAAAAACTCAAATCTTTGTGACTAGTTTGGACAACAATAATAGGACCTATAATATAACACTATACCTTTAAGTGTCCTATTTATAGCACTCCTATCCTTTTACTAAATGAAATATAGATCTAGGTTCACGACACTATCTTAGTCCTACACAACTAGTTTTAGCCTCTATCTCATCCATCTCAGTCCAATTTTAAGCTAAGTTATGTTTCTCCTTATTTATTTCTATTTTTAGAAAGGTCTAAAAACCACAAGATATTATATAAATTAGTACAATAATTATTTTAATATTATCTAATTATTATATACCCTTAACTAAATTAGGAATAAGACTCCAATATGCCCAAAATTGTTAAATCACAACCTCACATAAAAAATCTCAAGGTCTAATAGAAAAAATTTAACTTGTAGACCAAAATATAGACCTTAATTCACATAGTATTTAATAAGCTAGACACTCCATTTTAGATTCATCATTTCCATCACTATACCTAACTACCAAGATTTCTACCAAATATGAATAGGACATACCAGTCCTAAACAATATTTTTATTCACTTGGTTTCATCATTCTATCATGATAACACATTCCTAATAATATTATCACTACTACCTAAATCATTTATATATAACCTATATGATCTCAAAAATATCATCATATGCATTAGACACTTAAAATTAAGTCATAGATCCTCAAACTCATTACTGTAACTTTCTCATTCAAACTGTCAAATTTCTTGAGAACATAGTCATGGTGACTTAGAAATACAACACATGCACATGGATTTATCATGACTAAAAAAACATTCACATGATCATTTGGAATCATTATAACAAGCTCACATACAAAAATCACAAGTTATAATATGAATAACTCAACTCGCATACCAAACTCTAGACCTTACTACACACATTACTTATTGAGCAAGATAAGCCACTTTGGCTTCATCATTTTCATCACTATAACTAACTTCTAAGATTTATACCAAGCATGAATATGACATCATAATTTAAAAAAAATTATATGTACTTTGTTTCATCATTATATCATTGTAACACATTCCTAATCATATTCTCATTATTTCTTGGGTTTTTCACTTTTTGCACCATTAGGCCTATTAGCGACTGGCTAACTTAGATGACTGGTTTAACATACATGAGTCTATAAATTATTCCTCCATCCATTTTATTACTATTTCCAATAATTTTTTTTAATTATATAATAACTTCTTCAGAAACAAGTTTGTAGCTCAGTATTTTCTCTCTCCTCTATTGAGTATTATTTCTATTGGTGAGGTTTGGCATTGATGTTATCATTGATTTCAAAGGTTGTTCATAAGGTCATTAAATTATTTTATTATTTTATTTAATCCTTGATAGGTATGAAATTATTTTAGGAGAATTTGAGGCATGTGAATTAAGGTATAAGAGCATCAATCAGTGTTTCAAGGTCAGTTGTCAAGTCTTAAGTGCTTGAGAAACCTAGTCATAACACTAGTCATAACATAAAGGAACCTTTTGAGAACGTATGAGTATGGTGGCCTAATTATATGGATTAAAAAAATACTAAGAGGTTGTATAAGGTTTCTTGATCATAAATATTATGCATTGGAACACTCATGAGAGTTTTAAGGTAAGCATATAGGGGTAAGACCTTAAGCCCAAGTCTACAACTAGACTACTTCTATACCTTGCTTGACCTAATGAGGTGTTTTCAAGGCATATGAAGGATGTTTTATATTTATTTAGCATGTGATATTTTGTGTAATCATGTGAGTGAGGTGGAGAGCACATGGAAAGAGGTTTGAAGGTTAGTTCAAGACCGAATGAGGTATGAAAACTCAAGTGTAGTAAAACAAGATAGTGAGAACATGGCCTAATGAGGTACGAGGTTTCATTTACAAGGATAATATAGAAATGTGATAATTGATAGAAGTTTTTCATGTTGTTTCAAGTATGTTTACCAATTTTTAAGTCAAAATTTGAAGGTTAAGGCAAGAAAAGTGTTTTAAGGTCTCTTGTGTGCACATAATAAAAGGTTCTCAACCTGAGAAGAAATTTCAAGTGTTCATTGGCACATGTAACCTCTAAATGGTAACCTAATATATTGATAATATATGGGTAAGTTTTTTATCTAAAATTTACAATCATTTTTGTTTAGAATAAGGAGTTAAGCTTTATGAATGATCATTAAGACTGAAAGATGGTTTAAACCCTCAAAGAACCCTAATAATGACCTGATGTGAAAGATTTTGTTCTAAAGTGTTAAAAATGGATTATTATGGATATTTAAGTGATTGTATGTTATATTAAAATCTTAAATTCACCTCCAAGTGTGATTGGTTTGTCAGATGAGTGAGTGGACCCTATAGGAAAGGCCTTATTTCTTAAAGATTTGTTGTAGTAGTCATATTTGATCAAGTAAAAATTGTTAATTGGAAGGAGGAAAAATATTTGGAATTGTTTTTGATGTACATGGTGGTTTATAATTAGGTTATATATTTAAGGTGTGATAAATTTGTCTTACAAGTTGACCAGTCATTAATAGACTTAATGATGCAAATAGTGAGAAACCCAGGTAGATGTGAGAAGTTGATTAGGGATGTGTTAACATGGATTATGGATGTATCCAAGTGCATGCATAAGTTTTTAAAGACCTATAATACATGTTCATGTTGGATATATGTTTTTTAGTTTAGTGGATATGATGAAAATGTTGCTCATAAGTTGACTTGTCTAGTTTAGATGAGACAGTGAGGTACACGACTATGAGATTGGTCAAAAAGACCATTATTGCCATTTAACCATATTATATATCTATCTAGTAATGGTATAATGACATAATAGGATAATATAAATGTATTTTAAGTCTCTTAAAGTGTTTATATATGTGTTTTAGGTCATTTTTTCCATGTCTGTGTTTTAAACCTAGTTGGGAGTTTTGAGTGGGCTACTTGCAGAGAATAATTTGAATCCTTTTGCCTTATGTAATGAAGTGTAAATAACTTGGTCAAGTTTTTTTTGTATTTAAGGTTATATGTATATGATTTTTTATCATGGTTTTTTGACAAAATTGTGTTTCTTCTTCAGTTGTTTAAGGCAAACTTTCTAGGTATGCACGGGCCTAATTATGAACAGTATTAATAGCATGCTTCAAGAGGTGGTTGGAGTTAAAAAGTGTCATAGACCTAAGATTATCTTTGTATGTGTCTAATTTAGTGACATATGATGTTTTATTTTTGTGTGAAAGGTTTTAAAGTGTTCCAAGGAGTTCAAAGGGTAACGTGTGCTAATGAAGACCCAATTGAATTAATTCTCCTTAAGGCCTAAAAGAGATTTTTGATCCTATATGCTATGAAAGACCCATTTTAATGTTTGATTCATGTTTTTGGAATGAAATAAGGCATATTTTATGAAAAATATTAATTTTTAAGTGTGTATATCTGACCAAGGGGTGTATGAGCAAGAACTTAGTATAAGAACAAGGCCTAGTAGGCCAAATTGACATGTTAACGTGTATGAGAGTTGAAACAAAAGATATATAATTTTAAAGAGATAAATAAGTTTTTGTATAAAATCATTATTGTTAAATATAATATCATTAATATATAGTATGGGTACTATACATAACTATCAAGGTCAATTTACCTAATATGTCTTGAAGAGACCTAGTTGAGTGAAAGAGCCTAAAAGATAGTTTGAGAGGGCTAAGAGTGTGAAGAGATGAAGAGGTAGTCATAATAATTTGTTTGAGAAATAATATGTCATAAATATGATAAAATAAATTAGGTGTTTTATTAGATGTTAATTAATTTAGGGGGTTGTAGCCTCCTTGCAATTAGGTGCTTGTTAAAGCCTAGTCAAGTGGGTGCTTGGTTAGTTAAGGTTGGTGCTCCAAGTGAAGTTGGTGCTTCACTAAATATTGATGTTTATTTTATAAGACTATATTGAACTTGTATCATTAGTGGGTTTTATTCCCCTTTATGGTTTCCCACTCAAATAAGTGTTTTATGTATTATGCTTTTATTTCATGCTCATAGATATTAATGTGTTGCTAGTTCACTACATTGTTTTGATAGCTCATGAATGATAAAGTAAAGTTACAAAAGTTTTGAATATTGATTCACTCCCCCATCTCAATAATTGTGATTCTAATAATTTTTATCATATCTTATTCCTTTGTGACAAGTCTAATAGCTTGAAGTTGAACCTAAGAAGCACAAGATATCTTGTGATCAACAAGAAGAAGATAACATGTATGGTGAATAAGTCTACTATGATAGTGAAGAAGAAAAATCTGAAGTAGACATTGAATATTAGATTATAAGATTCATTTATGATTTGAAGCATCAAAATAAGACTATCAATGATCTTAGTAGTTAGATATAAAATGTCAACACAAGTTTCATGTCAAAGGAAGTTGAGTATGACTAGTTGAAGACAAAGCTAGATTCCTTGAAGGTTGAGCATGAATAGCTCATAGAAAAAATGAGATTATTTGAGAGAGAGCATGAGAGGTTAGAACAAGTCAATAATATCAACATGAAAATACCAATCATGCATCCTAATGCAACGAAGGTTAAGTCATCATGGAACCCTGGTAAGTATAGGAATGTTATTTGCTACATCTGTCACAATATAGGACACATTACAAGATTATAATATAATATATTTAGAAGGCCTAAAAGATTTAAAAAGACATATGAATATCCCAAAATGCATGAGAAGGATAAAACATTATCATGGAAGCCAAATCAAGTTAGGATGGATCATATTAATCCTTAGAGGCAAGATGGACTATTTACCGAGGAACTGAAGACCAAAGAGGATTCTATGCTAGCTCAGGTTGCCTTTCACTAATCTATAAACTAAACTAAATCAACTCAAAGTGAAGTTTTAAATATGAATACTGAATTTTTCAAAACTTAACAAATTCTTGAAAAACTCAAAATGACTTGCAAAATGTTTTGGCATAAAACATTCTCAGTTGTTGAACCAATTTTTTTAATAACATTGAGTTATAATTGTCAAAATTTGAATTACTTGCATGAGTTCATTTACTAATTAAAATCAAATCATCAAACTAAAATTAAATCATGCATCAAATGACAATTACCAAAAACATGAAACGTGATAACAGAGTTCGGCTCAATAACTCATGCCTACATCTCTGGGTTCTCCAAAGGAGTGGACCATTTCCATTAAGGGCATTTCAAAAACCTGGAAACAATAAACAACTTTCCTACAAGTTGATCTCTCTATGCAAAAATTCACCTTCACCGTGACTGATAATCAAGCCTGGCACCTTCGAATTTCGTGAGTCTTCACACCTGCAAAGTTTCTTCAAAAGTCCTAGTAATCTCCTCTATGGGGTTAAATATACTCTTCCAATATGCAGATTGGATAAAAAGAGTATTAAGACTAAGTATTATGGCTAGAAAATGGATAAAATTCCATTACACAAGATTTCTCAAAGCTTTTACAAAGTCTCAGCCTTTAAAAATAAAAACACAGTCCAAAATTTGATAAATTCAAATAGAAATTAGTGCCTTTTATAACACTTCAAAACCCGTGGCTAAAGTGGTCAAGGCCTTAACTTTTTAGGTGACAGGTCAGGAGTTCAAAACCTCCTTCCTCCATTCTAGGTGCTTTGACTCCTTCTTGGGTGCCAAGTTTGAATATTTCCTTGGGTGGCATGGAGGTTCCTCCTTTGGCGCCTTTGAAAGGTTTGAAAATATCAAATGACATGTGAATAAAAAACACCTAAGCCAATTTTTTTGCACCTAATTTTTTTTCCACATGTCAAATGGCTATTAGCCCACTTGGCATTTCAATAGTGCCATGTGTCGACCTCCGATAGGTCCAAATGTCAAAACAACCTTGAAACACGTGCCACATGTTGTAAGGGACATTTTTCGATCAATCTTCAAATGACCATATCTTGAGCATCCAGACTCCATTTTGTGAAACATGAAAAGTGTCAGAAAGCTCTTAACAAGATCTATAGTGTACCACCACTGAAACTCTGACTTGAAACCTTTTTAGAACCCAATTTCTGATCACACCTCCCCAATGGAAGGCTTTTGGTCTCCAAAAGTCCAATATCCCCTGAATTTTTATAACTAGTCTACTGCATCCATGAAAATAGAACCCAATCATAGCAAGAGATATAAACAATTGCATTAAAATGATTCACATTCAAACTACACAAATGCCTAATCCAAAGGCATGAGTAAGTGAATATGAAATTATCCAAGTGATTACAACATATCAAACTGCCTGCCCAAATGTCACATCCTGTAAAGCGATGAATTGCCAAAAATTGAAACAACTCCCAATGTAACTGTAAGACAAGTTTATAATGCTGACAACATAAAATAAATGTTTTGGAAATGTTTCAATATAATTCCCTAGTATGGGACTTATATGCTAAGCAAATGCAAACAACCTAAAGTGTATGTTGCCTAACATTTAAACATGCCCAAAGGGTCTTAAGCATGCATCTATACATCCATGTGCAAAAATAGATACATTCAAAATAGTAGTATAATAAGTGTTGTAAGGAATTAACTCAACCTACAACATGCATTCTGCTATTCTCTCCAACTTATCAAATGAGTTCAAGTCCTCTAGATAACTCACACAACATAAATAGGAGATTCAAAAACTTAGAGTTATCAAAAAGTGAGAATTGAAAAACTTCATATGGTAAACCTATCTTGAAGTGTTCCCACCAACTCTAATCTACATCTTATCAAAGCTTGTTCATTCCCTTAGATGAATTCTTAACCATGCTTTACAAAAAGAATGTAGTGATAATCCACTTAACCATTTCTTTCTTCCTAGTGAAATTGATTTCCTTAGTGGATTCCTTAGCATCATTATAGATTGAATTAGCTTCATTGACCTTATTAACAAGTTGATAAATCATCTTAGTTTTACCATTTCTGGAATGTGAAGATGATTGAAGTTTAAAACAATGATCAATCCTATGTCCACTCACTTTACAATGAGTGCAAACAACCTTCTTAGGTGAGGTCTCCCTTTTACCTCTTCTTGCTTTGCCATGATGAGAATGGTTCTTAACACCTGCAATCTGCTTAATCATAGCATGTCTCTTCCCACAAAATGCAACATTGTGGTTATGCATCCCACAAAAAGTGAATGGAAATGATTGCATTATCTTCTGAATGTTAAATCCAAATTTCTTAAACATAAAAAGTGGATCAAAAGATTTAGTGCTAACTCTAGTGTAGGAACTAGGAGGTGGAATCTCAATACCTCTTCTACCTTCCTTCTCACACCATACATGCTCTACTAGTGGCCTCAATTCTTTGCTATTAGAAGCTTGTCTTCCTTTAGCCATGGAGGAAGTTTCTCCATTTTCCACCTGCTCACTAGTGTAACCCAAACCTGCATGAAGAGATCTATGCTCTACTTGTATTGGGTTAGTAATTCCTTGGCCATCTCGGCCAAGACCTCTTCCATTAAAGCCCATTTTCATAATTAATTTGGATCCTCTACCCTTAGTGTGTTGTTCAAAACTACCAAAAGCATCATTACTTAAATCCGAATTTGAATGGAAAGAAGAAGTAAATGAATTACATGATGAAAAACTTACAGTGCATTCAGTCATAGTCTCTACCTCTGAAGTTGAAGGCTTTACCTTTTCACACTTACCATATTGCAATCTAATCAAGAGCTCATCCTTGGATTCAAGATCTGATTTTAAACTTACAACTTGCTCTTCAAGGGAATAGAGGTTTCACCTCAGGAATGCATTCTCATCCTGAATCTAGTTGTTGATGCTTTTAATCTCTTCCATCTTGGCTTTATGTGACAACTTGCCCATGGTTTCCTGTAAACACACTAATTCCACAACTGCACACTGCAATCTAATCAAGTGATATTGAAAACTAATAAATGAAAGCAACTGTAAAAACTCAATTAGAAGCTAACCCAACATTATAACTACTCTAATACAAACTTGATCCGTAAACTACACTGAATCAACTCAAAGTGAAGTTTTAAATATGAATACTGAATTTCTCAAAACGTAATAAATTCTCGAAAAACTCAAAATAACTTGCAAAATGTTTTGGCATAAAATGTTCTCAATTGTTAAATCAATTTTTTAAATAAATTTGAGTTATAAATGTCAAAATTTGAATTACTTGCATGAGTTCATTTACTAATTACAATCAAATCAGCATACTAAAATTAAATCATGCATCAAATGACAATTATCAGAAACATGAAACGTGATAACGGAGTTCAGCTCAATAACTCATGCCAACATCTCTGGGTTCTCCAAAGGAGTGGACCATTTCCATTAAGGGCATTTCAAAAACTTGGAAATAATAAACAACTTTCCTACAAGTTGATCTCTCTATGAAAAAATTCACCTTCACTGTGACTGATAATCAAGCCCAGCACCTTCAAATTCTGCAAGTCTTCACACCTGCAAATTTGCTTCAAAAGTCCTAATAATATCCTCTATGGGCTTAAAAATACTCTTCCAATATGAAAATTGGATAAAAAGAGTATTAAGACTGAGTATTATGGCTGAAAAATGGATAAAAATCCATTACACAAGCTTTCCCAAAGCTTTTACAAAGTCTTGGCCTTTAAAAATAAAAAGACAGTTCAGAATTCGATAAATTCAAATAGAAATTAGTGCCTTTTATAACACTTAAAAACCCATGGCTGAAGTGGTCAAGGCCTTAAATTTTTAGGTGACAGGTCAGGAGTACAAAACCTCCTTCCTCAATTCTAGGCACTCAAGCTCTCCTTTCTAGGTGCTTTGACTCCTTCTTGGGTGCCAAGTTTGAATATTTCCTTGGGTGGCGTGGAGGTTCCTCCTTTGGCACCTTTGAAAGGTTTGAAAATATCAAATGACATGTGAATAAAAAACACCTAAGCCAATTTTTTTGCACCTAATTTTTTTTGCCATCTGTCAAATGGATATTGGCCCACTTGGCATTTCAACAATGCCACTTGTTGACCTCTGATAGGTCCAAATGTCGAAACAACCTTGAAACACGTGCCACATGTCGTAAGGGACATTTTTTGATTGATCTTCAAATGACCATATCTTGAGCATCCGGACTCCATTTTTGTGAACCGTGAAAAGTGCCAAAAATCTCTCAACGAGCTCTACAGTGTATCACCACTAAAATTCTGACTTGAAACCTTTTTTAGAACCCAATTTTTGATCATTCACATTCAATATGAAGGCATGAAATGGTATATAGATAGTGGTTTTTCAAGCCACATGATAGGAAATATAAATAAGTTCATCTCACTAAATAAGAATGATGCAGAAACATTGAGGTTTGGAGACAACATAACTACCAATATAGTTGGCAAGGGTTTCTTGAGTTTGGATAATGAAAAGGTAAGGACTGAATATGTGTTGTATATGGAAGGTTTATAACATAATATGATCAATGTAAGTTAAATGTGAAATCAAGGACACAAACCAACCTTTCATGATAGAGGGTGTGAGATAAGGAGAGCCAAATCAAGAAGGCTAATTACCAATTTCAAAAGGACTAAGAATAACCTATATGTATTGAATGAGATGGAGAGATGCTTCATGAGAAATATAGATGAAAGCTGGCTATGGAATAGAAGGCTATGTCACCTAAATTTTGACAATATAGTCAACATTAACACTAAAACATCTGTGAAGAACATGCCTAATATCACCAAACCTATAAACATAATTTACAAAGCATGTCAACATGGTAAGCAGATGAGAAAAAGGTTCAAGTCTAAGGAATATTATAATACAAGACCCTTGTGGTTAATACACATTGATATCTATGTACCTAAAAGAATTCAAAGCATTCAAGGAGATAGTTACTTCATGTTTCTCATTGATGATTATACAAGAATGACTTGGGTTACATTATTGAAATAAAAATTAGAAGCTCTTGACAAATTCAAGGCATTCAAGGCTCTTTTTGAGAATGATAAGAATTAGAATATCAAGTGCCTAAGATCTTATAGAGGAGGAGAGTTTTGGTCTAATGAGTTTGATGAATTTTGTGAAGTTCATGGAATAAGGAGATAATTCTCAGTACCTATGACATCTCAACAAAATGGGGTAGTGAAAAGGGAGAATATGACAGTTCAAGAGATGGATATAACTATGCTAAATGAGTCTATATTATGTGATGGATATTGGAGAGAGGTAATAAACACTGCTACCTATATTTGGAATAGAGGATAAATAAATATTAATGGAGACAAGACTCCTTATGAACTATGGAAGGGCAAACCTACTAATGTGGAACACTTTAGATTGTTTGGGAGCAAATGTTTCATCAAAAGAGATGATGAAGACTTGGGAAAGTTTGATTCTAGATTTGATGAATTAATATTATTAGGATACTCATCAATGAGCTCAACCTATAGATGTTATAACAAGAGACTACAAAATATAGTGGAAAGCAATAATGTCAAGATTGATGAGACAAGGAAATCTCATTCATAGTCAAAAAACACTTTAGAGAATTTTGAATTCAATAATGAAGAAGAGAATATATAGGTTGATGAGAAGAAGAAAAAGTTGAAGATAGATATGACTCAAAAGGAACCTCAATATAGAATCAAAGAGATCACCCTAAATCTGAAATCATTGACAACAAGAATGCATGTATGAAAATAAGGAGAAGACTGGTAAGTAATATAAATCAAGAGAATATTGTTCTATTATCCAAGATTGAACCTATGAGGCTTATAGAATAAGTCAAAGACAAATTTAGGATAGGTCCTATCAAGGATGAGTTAGACCAAATTGAGAAGAATGAGACTTGGGAACTAGCTCCTCGGCTTAAAAATAAGAGTGTCATTGAAACAAAATGGGTGTTTAGAAATAAGTTGAATGAAGATGGAGAAGTCATTAGGAACAAGGCTATATTGGTATGAAAGGGATATGCATAAGTTTAAGGGGTATACTTTGAAGATACCTTTTCACTAGTATCAAAATTGGAGGCCATTAGATTATTTCTAGCATATGCAGGATTCAAAAGATTTAGAGTATATCATATGCATGTCAAATCTGCTTGTTTAAATGGGAATTTGGAAGAAGTGTACATTGAGAAATTTGAAGGGTTCTCATTATCAGATGACAAATACTATGTTTATAGATTAAAAAGGGATATCTATGGTCTAAATCAAACTCCTAGAGCTTGGTATGGTAGGTCAGACAAGTATATGTTAGATCAAGGATTCAAAAGAAGAATTATAGATAGTAATATATACATCAAGATAAAACATGACCATTAGTTGATAGTAGTTATCTATGTGGATGACATAATATTTAGTGGAAACAATGAGAACGTGACCAAAGCCTTTAAAAAGGTGATGAAGAAATATTTTGAGATTTCCATGCTAGGAGAACTATAATTCTTTCTTGGGTTGTAATTCACTCAATATAAAAAAGGTTTATTCATCTCACAAGACAAGTACATCAAAAAAATGTTGAAGAAGTTTTAGATGAGAGATGTCAAGGCAATTAGTACAAACATAATCATAGGATGTAAGCTGAGAAAGGAAGATGATAATTCAAAAGTAAACCAAACATCATATAGGTCAATGACTAGAAGTTTATTGTATACCACAACCTCTAGACCTAACATTATACAAGTAGTAGGTCTTGCAGGAAGGTTTCAAAAAAATCCAAAAGAGAATCATCTACAAGAATTCAAAAGGTTAATTAAGTATCTCAAGGGGACTATGGAGTATGTATTATGGTATCCAAGAAGCAAGGAGTTCAATTTGATAGCCTACATAGATACAAATTGGGTAATAAGTATAGATGATAGGAAGACTACTAGTGGAAGAGAGATCTTCCTAGGTGGGTGCCTAGTTTTATGGATAAGTAAGAAGTAACCATTAGTATAATTTTCCAATTTTAAGTCTAAGTACATTACAACAACTTCATTTTGCACTCATGTCTTATGGATGAGATAGACCTTAAAATACTACAGGGTATAGTATAATGTTCCTAACCTTATTTATTATGATAATACAAGTGATATAAATGTCTCAAATAACTCCATCATGTACTCAAGGACTAAAAACATTCCCATCAGGTATAATTTTATAAGATAACAAGTAAGTGAACAAAGTTTTAAACTTGAATATGTTTTTACATAAGATTAGATAGCAGACATATTGACCAAACCACTTTCAAAGGCAACTTCTAAATACCTAAGATAGGAATTGGGTGTAATTGCTACCCCTAGAAATATTTAAAGAAGATAAGTACATAGGGGTAACTAATATTGATCATTAACTCCAAGAATAGGCAAGTTATTCTTAGAAGGTATGCATGGAGATAGGGGAACATGTTTTTAAATGTCTCATAAACTCATAGTTCTTTGTGGTGAGTATTTTGGTTATAAGGAGTGTGATCCAAGGAATTGTAGACATAAAATTATCATTTATGTCAAAGGAGGAGAAAAAATATAATGGGGAGATAAGGATGATCATTTTTTATTATTGTTTACCTTAAATGATAAAGTGGGAGATTGCTGAGCATTGTTTCTATTGTTGATGTTTGGCATTGATGTCAAAGGTTGTTCATGAGGTCATTGAATAATGTTCTTATTTAATTTAATCCTTGAGAGGCATGGAATTATTTGAGGAACATGTGAGTCAAGTGAATCAAGGTATAAGATCATGAAGAAGTGTTTTAAGGTCATTTGTCACGTCTCAAGTGCTTGAGAAGCCTAGTCATGGCACTAGTCATATCATGAAGGAATGTTGTGAGAAGGTATGAGCATGGTGGCTTGATGAGATGGATGAATATAAGAATAATAGGTTGTATAAGTTTCCTTTATCATTAATATGAGGCATTGGATAATTTATGATATTTTTAAGGTAAGCCTATAAGGGTAAGACCTTAATCCTAAGTTTAAAACTAGACTAGTTCTAGACCCTACCTGACATAATGAGGCATTGTCAAGGCATATGAAGGATGATTGACATTTTTTGAGTATGTGAGATGTTTTTTAATAATTTAAAGAGGTGGAGAGAACATTTAAATAGGTTTAAATGTTATTTCAAGACCTAATGAGGTGTGAACACTCAAGTGTAGTAAAGTAAGATGGTAAGAGCATGGCCTACTGAGGTATGAGGTTATGTTTCCAAGGATAATATAGAAATGTGAGAATTTAGAGACGTTTTTCATGTTATTTAAAGTATTTTTACCAAGTTTTAGGTGAAAATTTGAAGGTTAAGGCAAGAAAAAGTGTTTTAAGGTCTCTCATGTGCATAGAATAAAGGGTTCTCAACTTGAGAAGAACTTTCAAGCGTTCACTGGCATGTGTAACCTATGAATGTTAACCTAATATATTCATGGTATATGAGGAATGGTCCTATTTAAAATTTAAAAGCATTAGTTTATAGGATAAGGAGTTAAGCTTTATGAATGATCATTAAGACTGAAAGATGGTTTAAACTCTCAAAGAACCCTAACAATGACCCGATGTGAAATATTTTATTATAAAGTGATCAAAATGGATTGGTATGGATATTTAAACTATTTTATGTTATATTAAATTATCCAAATCACCTATAATTTTTATTATTTTTTTAAATGAGTTAGTGGACCCTATAAGAAAGGCATTGTTTCTTGTAGATTTATTGTAATAGTCAAAATTGACCAAGACAAATTTGTTAAATGGATGGATAAAAAATCTTGAGACTTTTTTTTAATATCCATGGTTGTTTATAATAAGGTTATATCCTTCAAGTGTGCTAAACTGGGCTTACATGTTGACCAATCACTAACAAACCTAATGATGCAAACAATGAGAAACCCATGAGGAAGTGAGAAGTTTATTAGGGATATGTTATCATGGATTAGGGATGAATCCAAGTGTAGGGATTATTTTTTAAATAATTTTAATACATGTTAATTCTGGATATATATTTTTTATGTTAATGGATATGATAAAAATATTCCTCATAAGTTGACTTGTCCAGTTTAGATGAGATAATGAGGTACAAGACTATGAGATTGTTCTGCAAGACCAATATTACCATATGAACATATTATATATCTATTTTAGAATGGTATAATGACATAATATTATAATATAAATTTATTTTAATTCTTTTAAATTGGATATATATGTGTTTTAGGTCATTGTTTTTATGACTGTGTTTTCAAGTTAGTCGGGAGTTCTGAGTGGGCTACTTACAGAGAAGGGTTTGAGTAATTTTTCACTATGTAATGAAGAATAAATAACTTGGTGAAGTTTTTTAGGTATTTAAGGTTATATTTTAATTATTTTTTTGTCTTTTTTTTGAAAAAATTGTGTTTTTTCTTCAATTATTCAAGACAAACTTCCTAGGTATGTACAGGCCTAATTGTGTATAGTGTTAATGGTGTGCTTTAAGTGGTGGTTGGAGATAAGAAGTTTCATGGAAATAATATGATATTTTTAGGGTCTAATTGATTTAAATATCATATTTTATTTCTATTTTAATAGTATGAAAGTGTTCCAAGGAGTTCAAAGGGTAATGTGTGCTAATGAAGGCCCCATTGAATTAGGTCTCCTTTAGGCCTAAAAGAGGTTTTTGGTCCTATATTCTATGACCAACATATTTTAATGTTTGATTAATTTTTTTTGAATTTAATAAGTGATATTATATTATAAATATAAATTTTCAAGTGTAGCATTGACCAAGGGGTGTATGAGCAAGAACCTAGTATAAGAACAAGGCCTAATAGACCAAATTGACATGTTAGCATGTATGAGAGTTAAAATAAAAGATATATAATTTTGAATAGCTAAATGAGTTATTTTAGAAAATAATAAAGGTGAATATATACTATAATTAATATATAACATAGGTACTCTAGATAAATATTAAGGTTAAATGACCTAATCTGTCTTGAAGAGACCTAGTTGAGTGAAGGAGCCGAGAAGGCAGTTTGAGAGGGCTAAGAGTGTGAAGAGCTAAAGAGGTGGTCATCATAAGTTGGTTGATAAAAAATATGTACTAAATGTGATCAAGGAAATTAGGTGGTTGATTTTTTTTTGAGTCATATAATGGGTTGGTTCCTCCTTGCAAGTAGGTGTTTGCTAAAGCCTAGTCAAATAGGTGCTTTGCTAGTTAAGGTTAGTGCTCCAAGTGAAGTTTATGCTTCAATAAATATTTATGTTTATATTATAGGATTGTAGTCAATTTTAATCATTAGTGGGTTTAATTATCCTTTAGTTTATTCCACTCAAATAAGTGTTTTATGTGTTATGCTTTTGTTTCTTGCTCATGGCTCTTAATGTGATGCTAGTTCATTACATTGTTTTGATAGCTCATGAATGATAAAGTAAAGTTTAAAAAATTTTGAATATGGATTCTCCCCCCATCTCATTAATTGTGATTCCAACATAATATCTCTAAAAAATACTAGTTGGAGGTACCTGGAATATTCCACTACAAGCTCTAATAGCTTACTTGAGCATACCAATCCTTTCTAGGCACTTTTGATCAACATCTTCAACATTGGGCCCTTATCAGGGTTATAAGAGGGTTTAAACTTGTTTCCACTCTTAAAAATTGTTCATAAAATATATCCCCTAAATCAAAATACTAATTCCTATAATTTTTATCTATGACCATTCCCCATCTACCATGAATGGCTTAGGTTCCCATGTAAAGGTTTAATGAGATAATGAACATATGAAAATCCTTCTTGGGTTGAGAACCCTTCATTCTGTGCACTTGATAGACCTATAAACAAATTTTAAAGACTTATCCATTAAATTAGAACCTAAAACTACATGAAAAACCTTAAAAAACCATACCTCACCTTTGATAATTCTTTCATGAGCTCAAACACCTTGAAATATGATCATGACCCTTCATTAGGCCACATTCTCTCTTTGCTCTTTAGACCTTGACTTGAAACTATATCAGTCCTTAAAAATGACCTTAATGCTTCTTTCCATGCACTCTCCACCTAAATAAAATACTCAATCAATATCTATCATGCTTAAACATTTCCATACATCCTTAACATGACTTGAAAATAGATCATGATACCTCATTAGGCTAGGCAAGTTCTAGGAGTGGTCTGGATGCAGACCTGGTATGAAGGTCTTACCCATATAGGCTCATCCTAAGACTCCAATGAGTTCTAAAATTCCTCAAATACATGTTGAATCATCCTCATAGAACCTCTCATGCCTCTATTCATCTATATTACCAAGTCACCATACTCATACCTTCTCACAAGGACTTTACATGCCATGACTAGTGCCATAACTAAGGCTTCTTAAGCACTTAAAAATTGACAACTAACCTTTAAACACTTATAAAATTATCTACAATTTACTTAAATTATCACACAAGGACAAAAAACATATCATAATATTTTGATTAGTTACTTTTCCAAACTTCACTATGAACACCTTCTCATAGGGTCTAAACTAGGCTTCTCAAGACACCTTGTACTCAATAAATAGCACTCAAACATGATTACCTAAATGATATAAAATAAGAACACTCTTAAAAGAGAAATCTCACACCACTACACCAATATATTTCTTATCAACATTATCTCATGACCTCATGTATACCTAGAGCTTCATAACCATGCTTCAATGCTCACTTGACCACCATACCTCTTTGTAACAATTAGGACTCACAAGATGTAACAACAACCTCAATAACATTAGTGAAAATCTCAATGACATAAATGAAAACTCAAAACTCTCCTTGTCACATAACTCAATGATCACTCACCATTCACCTTCACATAATGCACCCTTTTGACATCAATGACAACAACATGCCAACAATAAAAGGCAAGTTCAACCTTAAAGAAGTATGACTCTAATTACATAAGAAAAAGGAAATTGATGATCCAAATGCAGTCCCAAATACCTTTAGCTACCAGAATTCACTTAGAATATGGTATATTTGTATGAACAACGGGTATGCCTTCAATCTATCAAAATATTTTGAGTCTTTAGATCAGCCACATTTTCCCACTCAATATTAAATTTTTTAACTACCTCAATAGTGGGTGAGATTGAATCGATGACCCATGAGCTACCCATTGCCTATAAAATCATATGTCTTAAATTGTAAATGGGTTGATATTTATAGGCACAATAATGGTGATTTTTTTCCTTTTAAGATCTCCTTTAATGCATGAGCCTTTCTTTTTAATAAGAATTGAGTTCACCTCCTTCCTTTCTTCTTACATTTTATGTGCATCTTATGGTTTATTGATCTTTTCTTATAGATGATTTTGTTCCATCTCATTACCATCCATTCCCAAACACCTCTATCCATAACATGGATTTATCTTATAGGTTGTATGTTATGTACATATAGGTCTATATAGATACCACCTATGGATCATTTTCATCCTTCTTGGTGTCGTATTATGTCTTGCACCTCCATGTAAAATATTTATGAAATTAAAATGTTCATTTTGGAGCATGTGTGATATTATATCATCCTCTAATATTTTTAGTGTGATCTTAAAGTCTTGCATATTTGGGTAGACACCAATATCGTGTTAACCCCACCTTGGTCCCCTTCTAAATGTTAACACTCCTAACCCACACTTGCATACCTTATTAATTTAAAAACTACTTATTTTAAATTAATTACCTCACCTAGACACCTCACCCTAAGACCATTTCCTATCCTGTTAGTCAGCCTGAGACTAGGTCCTCCAAATCCTAACTATTCATGACCGATTCTCACCCCATCTTAACTCCCTAACCAACTCCCGTGCCTCATAAGCCCTTTTTTTGATCATGCTCCAATGGAAACGGCACTTGGCAGGTGGAGAAATGGGCAAAGAGCTAAAAATAACCCTTTTACCTATTCTCTCTCTGTCGACGTTGATCAACCCACGACTGACATTAGTAGTTCTATGTCGATTCTGATGGGATCACCGATGTCAGTTACATAATCCAAGCTCTAACATTAAGCTAGCCCTACCTTTTTGCACATTCACACGCACACTCTGAGATTTCAAGCACCAGAACTCGACTATCATTCTCCTAGCTACCAAAGCTCTGTACAAATCATTCTAGAGACTGGATTGAAAGATTATATGAGGAACTCAAGCTTATAAATTGAAGCAATCCATGTTCTCTTCATTAGTTCACAACACCGGTCACATCAGCCATATGGGAATCAATATTTTGACACCTCTGGTTCTTCACCCTATAAATCTAAGTACTCTGGTTTTCATTTTAGTATTTGAGAATATATTGTCAATTAGTTTTCATTGATATTTCTAAATACTATCAAGAGGCTTGACTTCTTCCACGGAGGGGCTGAAAGGCCTTCCCCTTGTTCTCACCCCCTTTTTCACACCAATCCTCCACCTATACCCTTCCTCAGACCTCATTCACCTTCCCGCAACCCTGCACCAACCTCTAAACTTCCAAAAACCCCTTTGTCTATCCCAAAAATACTCTAAAATCCTTCCAAAGCCGACAACCCCAATCGACATCAACAACCCAACTAACGTCGGCACCATTTACGTGATTGACCTCGACAGACCCACCGACGTCAGTGACTGTGTTCTGAACTAGCAAACTAGAAAGCCATCCAAATAGCCTATCTAGACCAGATAGAACCTTCAGCCAGCCTTTTGTAGCATTCTGAGATACACATACTGTAGGGAATAGGTACACACCATCTACTTTTCTATTTCTTTAGTCATTTATCATTTCTTCCTTTACAGTACTTTTATCTTTAAACAGTGGACTGTCATCCCTTAAGGAGCTTCATGCTTTCAGGACTGAGCACATAGCTTGGTAGTCCACCTTAGCCTCTTTTAACATCTTTATTATTTAAGTTTCATTCTTACTACATGTGTTTCCTCCACAGCCAAAGAGGATCTCCCACAAGGCTTGGATACGGTGTGCACTAAATCTGGGTAACATCAAACCCATAACCTCTTAACCTTAGTTTCTTTCTCATTTGTATATAATTAGTGAAAATCTATAGAAACATTATGGCATGCCTGGTGGGACCCTTGGAGTTTTCCTTGGGTTTATTCTTCTTTTAAAAATCAAATTTTCATGTAGATGCATTAGAAAAATATTCACTTTTTTGCATCCCCTCTTCTATCTTTTTTTTTCAAAAAGAAATCATTAGTAGAGGTTAAAAAGAACATCTCTTTTTCTTCTTGTTACCTCTTGCATGCATCATAGAGTAGTGAAAAAATCATACTCTTTACCTCTTCTCCATTTGTTTGCATTTGAATAACATATTTTGATTTGGGTTAAAAACTACTGCATTTCATTCTTGCTTGGATGCACACTCAACCCACTTAGTAATTAAAGCATTATGAATGAATCATAGTGCATGAATGTGACACAACCAAATCACAATCACTTCAAATCAAACACATAAACTTACTTGAGACAAGGCCCATCTAGGATTTCATCACCTAGCATATACCTTACTCCACTCGACGATCCTACTTGGATTTCACCACCAAGAGGAGGACCCACTCTGTTCTCTTGCAGAATATAAACTATAGGGAAGGTATATTCTGGCTAAGTGGCCCAGCTCGGCTCTGGGTTCATAAAGTGAAGGGAGCAAGCCCTAGCACTAGGCCACATACTGACCCTAACATAGATATCTTTGAGCACCATAACACAACCTGAAACCAGCCATAGACTTCCTCTCTAGGAACTATTCTACAAGCCCAACTCCCAACATATTCTCTTAAGGCATAAGTCACCTTTACTTTAAAACTCATTCCTAAGAATCTAAAATTTTAGAGGTTGCTTGCCTAATCATCTATTCTTATAGTTTTATCTGAGTGTTTGAGCTGGTAAGGTCGTACCATTCTAAAGACCAAAACAACTCAGAATATCTTCTTCTTCCAAAAACTATCAATATTCTGTGTTTCTAGAATTACACAAAAACTGACATCAGTTTCTCCACTGATGGCAACCAAATCTTCACCAACATTGGCAACATTTTCTAACCGATATCAGTTAAAAAATTGACATTAGTCACTGCCAATAAATAAATATTTTTTTTCCAAACAGTAAGCTTAAAACCCAAATTTCTTGCTGTTTAACACAAATTCTGGTTTTTTGAAACTAAAACACAGTTTTTGGAACTTGAACCCCTTTCACCTTGGATGGTCTTGACACGTAGTCAAGCCAAATTCCTTGTTGACCATGTGAGTCAACAACCACTTCCACCTTTGCCCTTCATGCCAAGTCATCTAATGGAGTATACTTCAGACATCGAGCATACTCCTATCCAGCCTACCCCTGATCAACCTCCTATTGTTCCCAAATGGGATCAAGATTTTGAGAGATTCCTTGACCAAAACGTCAAGGATCTCCAACATTATCTCGCTAGAAGCAAAAGTCGAGATCCTTCAGGTAATCCTATTTATGGGATGCCAACTTCTTTGGTTGAAGCAATAATGATATCAATAGTATCCGCTACCAAACCTATGGTCACTCAGGCCACTACCTCGACCAACAACCCAACCATGGCCAATGTTCAAGATTTGGCCTCCCCTTCTATCCTTTCTTTCCCTACCTCCATCAGGGTTTCTATACCCCCTCAAATGCAAACAATTTAATCAAGTTCAACACCTTTCCAGAACTTGATTATCTCTATCCCATCCACTCTTATGCCTATAAACACGAGAGTGACCACTTATCATTTAACTAGTGTTGCCGTCATTCAACCACCCTTGGCGGCATCTAGTCAAGTTGTACCCTCCAACTTCATGGCACAAGCCCCCTTGGCCTCGACATCAGCCCCTATGATGAACTATCAGTATATTACACCTACACAAATGCAACCAAGTATGACATACACCCCTTCTAATGCCTTCTAGGTACCCTATAACTTAGGGGCTGCCCCTCATGCCAATCCATCTACTGATCTAATTAAGATGCTGATGGATAAGATGTACAACCTTGAGACATCTATTTTAGGTTTGAGGAGTGTTCTTTTGTATGAATAAATCTGCAATGAACCTATCCACCCTTCAGTTCCTATTCGACCAAACCCTATCTAGTGGGAACTCCCAAAATTTACTCACTTTTAGAGTAAAGAGGACCCACAACAACATCTATGAGTGTTTAGACATGCTTACTAACTCATAGCACACAATGATGCGTTATTACTTCACACATTCCCTATGTCACTTTTTGGTGCCACCCTTGACTGGTATAGCTCCATTACTAGTCATTCTCTCTTCACCTTTGTTTAACTCGCTTAGCTATTCCTCGATCATTTCTCAATCAATATCACCAAGAAGGTCTCCATCATAGACCTTTATTCCATTAGACAATTTGAGGATGAGTCAATAGTTGACTTCATCGCCTATATGAGAGGTTTGATCAACCAACTCTCCTTCTCACTACCTCAACCTGAGCTCATTAAGCTCTTTTCAAGAGCATGTGCCAAGCACATCTCATCCACTCTACGGGTTTAAACTTTACGCACATTCGATGAAGCTTTCACTATGGCCCAAAAGGTTGAACTCTGTGCAATCAAAGAAGATAGGGTCAAATTAGGTAACAAAAATACCAACACAAAACCTAATGACCCTTCTTCTTCCAAACCTTCTTTTTCCCACCCCAAGTCCAAGGGATCAGCAAATGCTGTGGTCCTTAGGTCACCATCTTCTACCAAAACCAACCAATCTGAACCTTCCACTTCATAAAAAGTCACTAGACAATTCCAATAATGGTATGAACAATGATGATACACTCCAATAAGAGAATCATATGCTTCCATATTGGAAAAATTAGTGAAGTAGGGAGTCCTCAACCTCCCTCAAATCTGACCACCTATCCAATTTGACCCCTCATGAGCCATCCCTACATGGTATAGGGAAAACAACTTTTGTAACTATCATCGTGTCAAGGGTCATGACATGGATAATTGCAAAACCCTAAAAAACATTGTTCAAGACATGTTAGACAAAGGGGACCTTGTTTTAGATAACCCTAATGCACCAGCCAACCAAAACATGGATGTCTTTAGGCAACCATTTCCTAACCATCCCCCAAGTCAAAATAATGTTTAGACCATGGTCGATGACCCTCAAGAATGCAACATATGCATGGTCGACGTGGTCTTTCCTTTCATTCCTATCCAACCTCTCCCATAATCTGAAGAGGTTGGTCAACCCATTTCTCCACCATGGGTAGAAGAGCCTATTTTCCCCATACCACCCCCACGCAATGAAGACCTCCCTTTGCCTCATCCTCTTCCTCACGTGGATGAACCCGTTTCACCTGTATCACCCCCACAACATCAAACACCTCCTCTACCCATTCTTTTACCTCGTGAGGATCCCATATTACTTGTTCCTCTTGCCCCCACCTTCCTTCTTCTTCTACCATTGGAAGAATTTACCATTGATACCCCATGCCCTCATGTAGAAGGGGCCATCATCCCTCTACTTTACCCTTTAGAGGAGCCTTCCTCTCCTATTTTTCCTCCACCGATGGAGGATAGTCCTCCATCCACCCCCTTTCACACGTAGGAGAGTCTACTTTAACCTATCCCATATTGGAGGATGCTTTGATGGTACCAACATCGATGGCCTCGCACTTATCCTTCTTATTACCAATGGAGGATCATACTTTCCATGCTCCTAGACCACACATGAAAGGCATTATCATCCTTGCGCTTTATCCACTTGAAGAGCCAAATTATCCAATCCCTTCTCTGCCAAGAGAAGAATTTGCCACCTCACCCACTTCAGTCGAGGAAGATCTGGTGATGGTTCCCTCTCGCCTTTGGCCTGAGATCACTGCATCTAACATGTTTCCACTCTTACAATCACCCAAATCCTCTGAAGGACTGACTGTAAGGCCTCATGCGACATCATCTAAACCCTTCTCTCGATTGGCAGAAAACTTAGGATTCTTCCATTATAGGAACCTAGAGTATGAGGCATTATGGGAATGACTTAGGGCTCCTTATCCTACACATCCCACTTCACCTTATACTACCAACCCTTCTATGATGATTTACCCCAAAGTCTCTGATGAGGATTGGGTTTCCACTTCTAAATCATTAGAAGCTCAGCCTTCCACATTTGAATCCAAATCCTTATAGGTGTCTACCATGCTAAAATAGATTAGATCTCTCAGTGTTCGCCCTGTATTAAACCTAGCTCACCCACAAGTGAAGTTAGATTTGAACCTCACCCCACAAAATAGTTGTCCTCACACCATACTAAAGGAGGATGCTAAACCACATCGGTCTACTCCTCCCCCACCTTCACCATTGCCCTCTATCTTGGGTCCACATCCTTCCACTTTATCAGGAGTGCTCCCTATTCCAACACCTCACAAAAACAAACTACCTCCATTACTCCCTCTACCTGTCAAAAACATATTTCCTCCAAGAAATTTGACACCTCTTATTAAGAAAGTGCCATCTACGTGTGTGGCCACACCACCAACCAAAAAGGTGGTACGAAAAAATCCCCCTCCTAAACAAAAGTTGTCAACCCCTACTACGACAATGAGCGCAGACCCATTAGTGGGTTCTTATGCTTTGCTATTATGCTAATTATTGTAGTCTTCTAGCATCGTTCTCCCACCTATATAGCCATACTGACCTCTCAAATCAAAACCATCTTGGTTTGATGACACTCAAATATGCTTGTATCATCTCACACCTGGGCATGATACTGAGAGTTACTACACTCTTAAGGTTGTCATTCACCAACACCTGGAAAAGGATGCCCTTCTCATTGAGGATTCTCCTGACCACCTTTTTGACAAAATAATGACACCATCCCATGTCTCTCAAACCTCCTTACTTGAATCTAGATCCCAATGCGAGATTATGGTCCCTCTACCACCTTCTCCCCCTTTATTCAAAATCAACACTATTAATGTGGCCACTAGGTCCCAAAACCTAAAGGATAAAGGAAAAGAGTAGGTTTATACCCCTTGGACATATCCATTCACCAAGCCCTCTCCACCACCAAAGCCTAAGATTTCTATCTTGGGTACATCTCAACCAACATCTTCGGGGGCAATTCGTGACTCCATGGTGAAACAACTTCACCAAACCCCTATGAAGATGTCTTTGTATGACTTAATACAAAGCTCTCCACAAAATTACCAAGCCTTTATCAAATCTTTATGAGTAGTGGAGGTCTAACCTAAAGACCCCCAACCACTGGTTACTTTAGTCAAATCGTTACACATCGTTGCCTCCATCACCTTCAGTGATTCTGAGATTCCTGCCTACAACCTAGAAGATCAGGATCCCGCCCTCTTTATCATGGCTTACATTGATCAAACTCACATTAAGTAGGTTATGATTGATGGAGGTGCTAGCATCAACATCATTTCTACCCATGCATATGATCAACTAGCCCTTCTGAAGAACTACATATCAAAAACTGACATAATTCTTCATTCTTTCAATGATGCCACCGCCACTACCATTGACACTGTGGTCTTGCATGTTCGTGTCATCCCATGTAAAATTCCAAAACTCTTCTATATCATTAAGGGGGAGTTCCAATATAACATGCTGTTGGGATAACCTTGGATATGTTCCATGACTTGTGTCCCTTCCACAGTGCATCATTGTGTCAAGTTTGAACACGAGGGGTAGGTTCATGTCATTCTTGCTGACCCTTCCCCCTTTAAAACATGAAACATGACCTACCAACCTAATGATTTTCTCATCCCTTTGAAAAAATCCACCCAAACACCACCTCCACTTGTGGAAGCCTCGACAAGCTCGCAGACACTGGTCACACCTACACCTACTCCTCAAGTGACCACAAAAGATCCTATGGAAGATACCTTCTAGTGCCTTTCACTTGGGGAGTATCATTTACTTACCCTTGACATGTTTCAAACTCCACAAGAATATGAAAAAATTCATCACCACCCTAACTATGACCATCGCATCAGAATGGTCATCCCATATGGTCTTCTTGATCTCCAAACTAATCTCACCTATGGAGGGCTAAATCAGGCTCCTATTGTTGGAAATCCTCTCTCATCACCCTGACTATTCACTTGCAATTTCTCCTTCCTTAGTGACCCTAGCTTTTCTCACACCTATCTTCATAGGTGTGCATGGAAGGGTTTTGGCTTTAGGTGTTATGAACAAGGTCCCCACAAGCCCATTGAGCCTCCAAACAAGGAGGCAATCAAAAATGCCAAGAAATGACATGGCATGGGTTTCGAAGAACCTACAAAACCCTCTAAGATCCCTTGCCATGAATCTATCATAGAGCATTCTCCTCCAACCTCGCCTATTCCCCCACCCTCACCTACAGAGTTGATGGTGTCCATCCCTCCTAGTTTTTTTCTTCATAAATGCCATTCACTTAAACCCCTAACCTATCAACTAGGTGAGGCATCAAGGTCTCTTCCTCTCATTTATCTAGACATGATGGATGATGAATCTTCTAACATTAACACTATCTAATGCCTAGATGATGATGCCATACTCACCTACATGGGTGTGGATGACACCTTTATATAATGATCACTTACTTCAAAAACATAGGTTATGTTAAATGAATCAACTATTGACATTAATCTCCCATCTTCCGATCTTCCTCACATTTTAAAGATTGGTCAATCTTTAGATGCCCAGGAACAAATCGACTATACCACATTCCTTACAGATCATAGAAAAGCCTTTGCTTGGTCCTATAGCGATATGCCTAGTATTGACCCTGATATTGTCATCCACAACATCATCACGAACCGCGAAGCTAAGCCTGTCAGGCAAAAGCTTTGCAGGATGCATCCTCACGTCACACTCCTTATCAAAGAGGAGCTTCAACGTCTTCTCCTCATCTCATTTATCCAACCCATTGATTATCCACAATGGGTGTCAAACATTGTCCTTGTCACAAAAGTAACAGGGGGAATTTGAATTTGTACTGACTATCGTGACCTCAACTTAGCTTGCCCAAAGGATGACTTTCCTTTGCCAAACATCAACCAACTTGTTGATCTTACAGCTGGTCATGAGATGCTATCCCTCATGGATGGGTTTTCAGGATATAACCAAATCTTGATTTCCCCAGAAGATCAACATAAAACCACCTTCATCACACCATGGGGGATATTCTACTATAGGGTCATGCCTTTTGGCCTCAAAAATGTAGGTGCTACATACCAACGTGCCATGACTTATATCTTTCACGATCTCCTCCACATAATCATGGAGGACTATGTAGATGACCTACTTGGGAAATCCAAACTTTTCCATGACCACCTAACCATTCTCAAAACAATATTCACTCGCCTACTACAATATAACGTTTGACTCAACCCCAAGAAATGCATCTTTGGGGTTCTCTCAGGGAAGCTTTTGGGTTTCATCATGTCTCTCTATGGCATTGAGGTAGATCCAACTAAGATTCAAGCCATACTCGAGATGCCCCCACCAACTAACCTAAAACAACTTCGCAGCCTACAAGGGAAGCTTCAATCTATTCGTTGCTTCATCTTGTAGCTATCTGACTGATGCCAACCCTTCCATCACCTCCTCAAGAAGGACATCTCTTTTAATTGGAATAAGGATTTCCAAGAGGCTTTTGAGGCTCTTAAACACTATCTTGTCTCTCCATTAGTCCTTATTCCACCTAAAGATGACCAACCCTTCTATCTTTATATTTCTATAACAGATCATTCCTTAGGTGCCATGATCACGCATCGAGATGAACAAAATTGTGAGCAGGGAGTTTATTATATAAGCTGAATGCTCATTGACTACAAAACTCGGTATACTCATATCAAAAAACTTTGCTTGGCATTAGTCTTTGCCACCTCCAAACTCTGCCACTATCTCCTCAACCATAAGACTTACGTCATCATCCACACTGACCCTCTCAAATACATGCATTCCAAGCCATACCAAAACCAACGTATGGCTCGTTGGCTCATGCTTCTCACTGAGTTCAATTTTAAATTCATTCAACAAAATTCTATAAAGGGGAAAATTATTGATGACTAACTAGTAGATGCCCCTTTACCTGATAACCAACCCTCTAACTACGAATTTCTTGATGATTCTATCACCATGCTATCCACCGATGACATCCCTTATCAAATGATAATGTTCTTTAATGGATCTAAATGTCAACTCGGTGGGGGTGCAGGGGTCATTCTCATCCCTCATGAGGGTGAGCCCATGCCTCTATCCTTCAAACTCAACTTTGAATGCACCAATAACATGGTTGAGTATGAAGCCTTAATTTTGGGGCTTCAAACTACCATTTTCTTGGGCATTAAGACAATCAATATCTTTGGTGACTCGCAACTAATCGTTAATCAGATTAATGGTTTATATCTTTGTAAAAATAAAGTTTTTCAATGATATAAACACCGTGTTGACACATTGTTAGGGTCTTTCGACCGTTATCTCTTACAAACTGTTCCTCACTCTAGGAATAAGTTTGTCGACACAATGGCCTCTCTCACCTCACACATCCCATCTTCATCTGCTTCCTCAAGAATCCATGTCACGATACACCATTTGGTGTTGCCCTCATATATCTCAATTGACATCAACTTTGTTGGCAATATTGACTCTCATCCACATGATGTTTGGTATAAACAACTTGTTGACTACTTGACTTATTCTATCATTCCTCCTGACCTCTCTAGTAATGGATAGTGGGATTTTATCAAGAGTACTACTCGATACACCATGCTAGGGGGTCTTCTCTACAAATGAGGTTTCGATGGCCTCCTTCTCTGATGCCTAACCACCACTGAGACATCTCATGCCATCAAACAAGTCCATGATGGGATTTGTGGAGGACATTTCAGTGGTTACTCGGTTGCAAAGCGTATCCTCCACTTGGGCTATTATTGGCCCACTCTTAACCAAGACTACAGTTACTATGTTTGGGATTGTATCAAATGCTAGCAACATGCTAACTTACATCACATCCCTAGTCACACTTTACAAGTTGCTAAGGATTTCTGGCCCTTTTCATAATGGGACTTAGATCTAATTGGTGAGATTAACCCTCATTCATCTCTCTAAAATCAGTCTATTATCACAAAAACTAAATATTTCACTAAATGGGTGGAAGCTATTCCCCTCATCTCCACTAAAGCTGACAAATTCATCGACTTCATTAACCACCACATCATCTATCATTTCAATGTACCTCACAAGATAATCACCGATAATAACAAATCTTTCAAAAACAAAACCATCCAAAATCTTTGCGACACTTTTGGCATCACTCAGCTTCTCCTTACCTTACTATCCACAAGTAAATGGACAGGCAGAAGCTTCTAACAAAATCTTAAATAAAATCCTAATGAAGGTGGTCAATGACACTGGAAGGGACTGGCACACTCACATTCCCTTCACTTTGTGGGCCTACCACACTAGCATCCAAACCCCTATGGGTGCTACACCTTTCTCCTTAGTGTATGGAATCGAGGCCATCTTTCCTCTTGAAGTACAAATACCTTCTCTTCACATCTCCTTACACGACATGCTCTCTAACGATGACTTTCATCAAGATTGATTAACACAACTCGAGTTACTTGACGAACGTCATCTTGCCACTCATAATCATCTTCATATCTACCAAGATCGCATCAAGCGTGCCTACAACAAAAATTTGAAAGATCGAGATTTCAAAATTGGAGATCTTGTCCTTAAAGAAAACCAACACGTGACCAATATGGAAAGAAGCAAATGAGGATAGTTTGCTCCTAATTGGCTCGGACCTTATATAATAATGCACAAGTATGGATCAGGCACTTATCATCTATCTTCTCTCAAAGGCCAGCCAGAACCTGAGCCCCTTATGCCTTGCATATGTGACCATTTTACTGTTAACCAAGTAATCATTCACTTGATGTTTAACTTGAGCTCATCCCTTGAATAACTTCCATCATCCTCATTCCTATTCCTTTCAACCCTTTTTCCCTACAAAAATTAGTTAACCCTTTTTTTAGCATTAATGCTTTGTCCTAATAAAAGGGCAACCCCTAAACCTCTATAGTCTAGTCCATGACTAAAAGTTTAGTTAACAAAAAAAAACCATAAAATTGGGATGCCTAACAAAATATTAAGAGGTCATAAACTATAAATGTAGACTGGTCCCTCGAAGGACAACTACATTATTGCTGTAATTAATAGACTGCTCCCTTAAAGGATAGCTATTCAAAGAAACCAAAACACACAAAGCAAAATATAGACCACTCCCTCAAAGGATGGCTATTCCCAAATTTTTCTACAAAAATAACACCCTCTCAGAATCTTCTCACATCGATCAGCTTCACATGACCACAAAACAAAACAACATCCCAAAGTAGACTTCCTGCATTGATCAGTCTACCAAAAAAAATAACTGACTGACAAATTATTAAGTCATGGACTTGCCTATAGTCATTCTCAGGGTCACCTATAAAAGGGGCAAAGTTATCCTTGCTAAAAAGGGTTACGCTATCCTCACATATCACATAATCACACCTATTACCCAAAAATACCCAAGGGATTTTGATCTCATTTAACGTCAAGTGATTAGGGTATTTCTCTAATAAAAACCAATGGTCAATGACGTAATGCACGAACGGGGTTTTTATTTGCAAAAACCCTATCTATGCTATCATTATGGTCCTTATCAATGAAAGAGCAATGCGCCTTTCACTTCTTACACACCTTCGTCACATGCCAGTTTATCTTTTAGGATGCAGTGTCTTAAAATTATATGCTCGCATATTGTCATCTCATAATTTTCACTATAATTTTATGAACCTAACATTCAATTCAATTTTATCATAAATAACATCACATGCTTTTGATAAAATACAACCAAAATTTTTTCTAACCACTAACATAACATCATGATTTATTTAATGCAAATACTAATTTGTGTTATATAAATTATCATAGCCCATTCACTTTAATTTCTATGGAAAACAATACACATGGAAACTATCAACCAAACCCAATTTATGTCAAGCCTATACCATCACCAATATGGAAACTTGCTGAAGCATAAATAAACTCATTTCATTTTTAGCATACACCATCACCAATATGGAAAATTGTTAAGGATGAAAAACCACATAACCTATGTTACATCATACACCATCACACAATATGGAAAAGGCTATAACATCATCATACACTCATCATTTCAAGCATGTACCATCAAACATATGGGAAATGGTAAAAACACTAACATAACCAAAACAACTAACACAAAGTCACATCCATAACATGTCAATATCTCAAACATCTCATATATATATATAACTATCAAATGAAGGTATACAGAAAAAATATCTAAAATAGTACAATATATCTATGCCTCTCTCAAAATGTATGTACATCTCACATCAATGGTATGCAAGCTGGTATATATATACACCTCAACCAACTACAAACACCTCAAGGCTATGGTAGTGGCTGAGCTAGATACTGCACTAGCTACTGTGGTGGCAGCTGAATAGGGCTCTGCCCTCCAAAACCCTGCCTTGCCAATACCTGTGCCTAGGCTGCGACTAACTACCCTTGCAATGTAGTAACTTTCCAAACATCATGACCAAACAACCAACCTTGACACTATAAAAGTCACCTTAGACTTCTCATGGGGCACATTGGAGATCACATACATCTCCTAACCATAACAAACAACACTTGAGATCACTTATATCTTAGCCTGACTTGACAAACGACCTCGGAGATCATGACTATCTCCTCAGACCACAACCTCTTTTGAGACAACTTTGACTTGGTTGTTTTGATTACATATGCTACCTCACAAATAGTTAGCAAATTATACGTGCCCCTCACACCTATTGTCAGATCGTGACCAAGTTGATCCCCAATATCTGTGACATTTTCATGTTTTCTAGGAGCACTTCCTAGCCTGAATACTTGGACCACGATGACCATTGGAGCTACAAATTTGATCGATCTAACCCAATTAGCTACCACTAATAAGATGGGGATTGGTTACTTTGATTTTAGTCCTCCTCAACCATTGGAGCTACAGCTTTGATCATTTTAACCCAATCAGCTACCACTAATAAGCTAGGGACCAATTACTTCAATTTTAGTCCTCCTTAACCTTGCCTATGACAATTTGACCTACCTATCAAGTGAAGTCATATACATGTAATCTCAACTATTACAGCATTCACACTCCAACCTCATCCTACCCATCCACTACCTATCAAATCAGCACCTGATTTTGGATTACCTTCTCTCGATTCCTACTTTGATGGGAAATACCTCACCCCATACTTGGGGCAACCTACATCTATTTTTGTCTTGCAGTTCGTTAGAATAAACCACAAGACAAACCTTTTAGTGTGATCTTAAAGTCTTGTATATTTGTGTAGACACCAATATCATGTCAACCCCCCTTGGTCCCCTTCTAAATGTTAACACTCCTAACCCACACTTGCATACCTTATTAATTTAAAAACTACTTATTTTAAATTAATTACCTCACCTTGGACACCTCACCTAGACACCTCACCCTAAGACCATTTCTTAGCCTATGAGTCAGCCTGAGAATAGGTCCTCCAAATCCTAACTACTCATGATTGATTCTCACCCCATCTTAGCTCCCTAACCAACTCTCGTGCCTCATAAGCCCTTGTTTTGATTTTTCTCCAATGGAAAAGGCACTTGGCGGGTGGAGAAATAGACAAAGAGCTAAAAATAGCCCTTTTACCTATTCTCTCTCTATCAACATCAGTCAACCCATGGCTGATGTCAATAGTTCTATGCTGACACCAGTGGGATCACTGATGTCGGTACATAAGCCAAGCTCTAACATTGAGCTAACCCCACCTTTTCACATATTCACATGCACACTCTGAGATTTCAAGCACCAGAACTCAACTATCATTCTCTTAGCTACTGAAGCTCTACACAAATCATTCTAGAGACTAGATTGAAAGATTGTATGAGGACCTCAAGCTACTGAATTGAAGTAATCCATGTTCGCTTCACTAGCTCACAACACCGATCACATCAGCCACAACGAGAATCACTATTCTGACACCTTTGGTTCTTCACCCTATAAAGCTAAGTACTCTAGTTTTCATTTTAGTGTTTTAGAATATATTGTCAATTAGTTTTCATTGATATTTCTAAATACTGTCAAGAGGCCTGACTTCTTCCATGGAGGGGCTGAAAGGCCTTCCCCATGTTCTCACCCCCTTTTTCACACCAATCCTCCACCTATACCCTTCTTTGGACCTCATTCACCTTCCCACAACCCTGCATCAACCTCTGAACTTCCAAAAACCCCTCTGTCTATCCCAAAAATACTCTAAAAGCTATTTAAGGCTGACAACCCCAACCAACATTGGCAACCCAACCAACGTCAGCACCATTTGCCTAACTGACCTCGGTAGACACACCAACGTCAGTGACTGTGTTTTGAACTAGCAAACCAGAAAGCCATCCAAATAGCCTATCTAGAGCAGACATAACCTTCAACCAACCTTTTGTAGCATTCTGAGATACATAGACTATAGGGAATAGGTACACACCATCTACTTTTCTATTTCTTTAGTCATTTATCATTTCTTCCTTTATAATACTTTTATCTTTAAACAGTGGACTATCATCCCTTAAGGAGCTTCACGCTTCAAGGACTGAGCGCGTAGCTTGGCAGTCCACCTTAGCCTCTTCTATCATCTTTCTTGTTTAAGTTTAATTCTTACTATAGGTGTTTCCTCCACAACCAAAGAGGAGCTCCCACAAGGCTTGGATACGGTGCACACTAAATCCAGGTAACATCAAACCCATAACCTCTTAACCTTAGTTTCTTTCTCATTTGTATATAATTAGTGAAAATCTAGAGAAACAATTTGATCTATCTAATCTTGGTTTATCGCCATGAATTCCCTTTCAACAACCCCCTTCTCTCTCTCTCTCTTTTCCCCATAATAGTTCTAAATATAAAATTAGTTTGTAGATTTTCATTCAACTCTTTTAGGTTTACATGTTGATCCTAAATTAGATGCATTTAGATTAGAAGGAACATTCTAAGGAGATAAAGTGTCTAACACCTTGGGGGATGATCCCATTATCTCAATGAACCAATTATTTCAATTCAACAGGTGTACAATTTGAGTGATAATAGTTTTTGTTAAGCCCAATGGGACAAAGTTAAAAATTTGGCTGAGAGATTGGTACCAATCCCAGTGATTCATGTATTGAAGACACTTTTTAGATAACCTAGTGACTCCAAGTATTCATGGTTTTCAAATATCATCTTTTCATCTATATGCCAAAGTATACAATATCATCTTCAAGGGGAACTAATTTTCATTTATTTGAGTTACATACAATTTATAGAAGAAGAGGATTTAGAGTATCCTTTTATCTTGTTAGAAGGTCGAATGACACAAGACAACTTTCTCATAGAGCTAAGTCTACACCCTCATTTGTAAGATTACCTACACATAGAGGAAGCTTATTCTATATTCCTTTCATGGTTATATAGAGAAACCAAACCTATATTCCCTTTAATTTAGGTATCCCATTGATCCTTCCCTAATACAATGATATTCTTGTAGCTACTCTTAAGATCATCCCCTACTTTAGTAAAAAAAATTATACTACTCTAATAAAGCATATACAATATATTGTAAATATTTTTTCCATTCATAATGTGATCAAAGACAATGTCATAGTGTGATTCCTTGTCTCTTCTTTGAAAGGAAGGGTGATCTAATGGTACCATGGTTTGACACTAAATTTTATTTGAAATTTGGATGAGTTGGGCATTGCACTATGTATAAAGTTTTAAGAAAAGAGTGATCACCTATAACTAATGGATAAGATCACAACTATCAAAAGGAATCCATATGAGTAGATGGTAAACTTCAACTTTAGATTCTAAAGGAATTTGGCTTGAATTCCACTCTTAGAAAGGCTAAATCCTAACACTGTGTTCTTATATTTTTTGAGAGTGACAAATAATGATGTGTCCATAATGATATAATATATGGGTGGTACAATAATATTAGATGCCTATGAAGTTGTTGTAAACACATAAAACTACTTAATTCAAGTAGGGAAAATTGCACCTAGACCCCCTATTCCCTTATATCTTGAGTCCCCATGTACAATTTCACCTACCTTGCCCCCCATTCTAACTCTATCCCCTATTCCTATTATTGTCATCTTACCAATTTCATCAAATTTTGTGCCCTTAAATGAGTTGTATGAAGTCATTTTATTATTGAAGAACTTTTAAAATAAACTAATAACATTCAAGAGGCAAAAATCATAGTATCCTAGGACTTATTAACCTTTCATCCAATAATATCAATTAAACAAGCCTCCCAACTGACATGTTGCATAGGCTTAGAACTAGATCAAATACAATAAACCACCTTATATACCAAATTCTAATACTACAAGTTCCTCTAGATCTCTCATTATCATGCATAAAAATATGGCACATGACTATGAATGCTTTTATCTATGTGATAAGCTACATGATCAAGCCACATGTGTGAATGGAGTGACAAATGAGGCACCTATAATGCAAAATGAACCACCACCTTAGGAGCCTCCATATACTTCATATCAACCAAGGAATGAACCTCAAGTGTGAACACAAGATTAAGTTGGGTCCTTCCTCTTAAATTGGTATGAGGGTGACTTCAATGATGTAAATCAAACTAAGGTGTCGAGTAAATGTAACAACCTAGTGGATTTTAACATAATATTTAGAAATAAATCAATGCTAGAGGAACCCTCTTATTTAGTCCATTCTACTTCTATTACCTAGGTCTATCATGCAGATACCCAAGTCAAAACACTTGTACAACATTTGGTGCACATGAAATAGGTTTCATAGAGAGAGCTAGCCCTAATCTAATGCATAGGTATGCGAAGTGGGTATAATTTAATGGGCATAGATTAAAGGGACTCAAATCCCTTTCAATATAGTCAATTAGATGAAGAAGACTAACTTGAATGTTTCCATGTGGGATGCTATTAGAATGTTCATTTTGGAGTCTATGTGATATTGGCTCTTATTATAAGATTTATAGCGTGTTATTTAAGGATTGTAGAGTTGCTCCATATAATCTTGGTGTATCACCATTATTTTCCTTTTGGTACTCCCCTTCTCTCTCTTTTCCTTAGAACAATTATAAACATAATATTAGTTTTTGATTTCCATTCATCTCTTTTGAGCCTGCATGTTGATCCTAAACTAGATGTATTTATATTATAAGGTAGTTTACCTTCTCTATAAGTTCATCCCAAGGAACACAAATGTCCCACACCTTGGGGGATGATCGTATTATCTCACTGAACCAATTTTTCTAATTCAATGGATGAACAATTTGAGTGATAATAGGAACTTGACACTATGCAAGCATGTAATTTCTTATGCAATTCTTATGAGTTCAACACTTGTTGGGGGTGACTTGGAGAGTTAACACTTTTGGTGACCTTTGTGGGTTGCTTACCTGCTAAGTAGGAATCTGATAAACTTGAATCAATTCATTGGGAGTAGAGTCATTTATAATCCTTTAGCCCTTTATTTAGACTATAATTGGCTTGAAAAACCCATCCATCCTTAGAAATGAGTGAGATACCTTCCAAAAAGACAAACAAAGTAAACCACTACACTAAATGGTGCTTATAAGAAGGGAAAATCAAGCTAATAAAACTATGCACAAACACTTAGAGTAAATTAAAACATTTACCTTACTATTTACAAGGGTTTTCATGATCATCAAAGATAATACTTAAGATTAATCCCATTGATAGGGATGGGTAACACTTCTCTAATTAGCCTTATGAGTTGGTATGAATTAGTTTGCTTACAACTGGCTATGGTATATGGGACACTCCATATAACATCAAAATTAATATGATTTCCCACCTTTTTTCTATATACATCCCATTTAAGTACTAATTCTCCTTCATTTAAACTTTTATCAATAACCCTTATGTCAAATGTTCTCTTGGTATGCACCTGTTGAATCTCTATAGTGTGCATATCTTGCACCCTGAGTCCTTTAAGATCTATTAGCTCAACTAATCTTATTACCATAGGATTTATCTTGATTAATTATAATTGATGGGATAGCTCTAGAAAAGGTAACTTAAGAGATGTGGGACCCCTCTCTTCCTTTCCATAGACTAATATGAGGGGTGAATTCCTCAACACTCTTTGATTTTACCTAATCTACCTAAAGGGTTGTCCTAAGTTTGGTGTGCCATGATTGTTGGATATGTTCCATGGTTTGCTTAATGATTTGAATCAAGTTATTGTTAGTTTATTCAACTAAACCATTACCTTGGGTGTAATAGTTTGAGGAGGTGCTGAGATGGATACTATGTTTAACCACCCATTCATTGATCTTAGCTCCTAGGAAAGCTAGTGCATTATCTAAGATAATAATAACAAGAACACCAAATCTTGTGATAATTATTCCATATAATTATAGGATGGAAAACTCATTAGCCTATTTAATATCTATTGCCTTTATCTAACTTATGAAGTCATCAGTTTCTATGAGGAGCTATTTATGTCTAGTTTTTGACAACTTAATCATGTCAATGATGTCCAAGCCCCATTGATAAAAGGGTTGATCAACTTGTATTGGGTGTAGGGGTAGAGCCACCAATCTATACTTTCCTAAAAATAAGACATACTTATTAAATCCTCTCACCCATATATGTTCATCCTTAAATAGAGTTAGTTAATAATATGCAACTCATATGATTTTGATATTAGTGGTCTTAGGCAAGTAATAGCCTCTTAATGACCCATCACAGAACTCTTCAAGGATCTTATTTACCTAATACTATTATATGAAACTTAATATAAATACATTGATTCATGTCTCTTCTAAAAAGTGCATCACTAAAAAACACATAAGGAATGGATTATAATCTAAAATTTATGTGCTTGGATTTATCGTGGACATGTAGATATGCACCAATCTAGAGTAATAACATCATGTTATGAGTCTAATGCATCAAAATTTCATGGCCCATTGGTTGGAGTTTACATAATTTAAATATTGCTCTATCTTCTATCTTGCCCATTGGTTCCTTGAATATGAGCCAATTGGAGACCTTGAATTAGTGACTCATATTTGGAAACATTATTTGTGCAACTAAACTATAATTTGAATGCATGGAAATATTTATCCTTCTCAAGGGAGACCATTAAAACACCATCCCTAGTGTCATTTTTGATTTAGAACCATCAAAGTATAACTAACATATACCTTCAAGGTCCTCTTATGTATTTATGAGCTTAGGCAACAAGGCATTCTCATTGACAATGTAATATGTTCCCAACCTTATTTCTTCTGCATTATCATATGGGTCAAAATCTTAGTGTTCATGTGCCCATTTATCAAGTAGGTTATCTAGAATTCCATTAGGAGATGTTGTGGTCTCATGAAGAATTTAATTCTCCTTTTGGTAGAAAAAGGTGTAGTTTATATCAACTATGCTAGGAGCATGTGGCTCTATGTGATTATTCAAAAATAGGCTTGACCTTGATGGTCGCTTTGGTTCTATATCTAGTCCTGAATAACATGTGTGACTAATATAAGGATAGATATCCACCCACATTTTTATTGATATCCCAAGAGAGGAATATAAAAAATTAAGGGGGTAAGTTAATGATTATGATGTCCTGCATAATGGAAAGGCTTATACATGCATAAAGAATGAGACCTAGATCCTTGATGATTCCCATAGTGCTAGTCATTGTTATATCCAATTAGATAACCCCTTTTGAGATGGGATAATATAATATGCCTAGCATGTTTATTATTTTATTTAGAATCACTAAGCTATTTACACCTAAATCTATCATACCATTATGCATAATATGCTCATTGATAATTAGAGAAATTTAGGATGGGTTTGGTTTGTTATTTATACACATCTCTTCCTCTGGCTGACATAGACTTGTGGGCATAGTAGACACAATATTTGGTAGTTCATAAGATTATAAGTTATTTAGGGCATCATATAGTAAATTAATTTGGGAAGGAATAGTAAGAGCATTCCACATGTTAAAATTTAGGCTCATCTTCTTAATTTTATTGACTATGCTAAAATGGATATGGGGTCCTTTTGTCTACAATTTTTTGATAGTAGCCTCTTCTTACACATGTTGACCAACTTAGGGTTGACTCTCTTCCTACATGTCCATCTTCATGTATGCCTAGAAACTTTTCATAGGTGCTCTACCTTATGTATCTACATATGGAACTTGGGGCAAAAAGGTTGAGGGAGTTTAAGGAGATAAGTCTCTCTTTGGTGTTTTCTTTCTGAATCATGGTAAAAAAAAATTGGGTTGCTTCCTGCACATGACACTTATTATAATTCATATAATTAAAATCAAAATCCTATCAATTTAAGAGGGTAGATATTCCCTACTCATGGATTCAAGACTATGATTCATCCCTTGGTTGATATGAAGTAAATAGAGGCTCTTGAGGTGGTGAAGCATTTTACATAGTAGGTTCTTCATTTGTCATTTCATTCACACATATGGCTTAATCATTCAGCTGATCACATGGGAATCACCATTCATAATCATGCACCATATTATTTTTCACAATCATGAGAGATATATAGGTGCTTGAAGTGATATAATTTGGTGCATAGGGTGGTTTATTGTATGTGAGATAGTATTGAGCCTACACAACATTTTGTTAGGGAGGCATGTTTGATTGATATTGTTGGTTGAAGGGTTGATAATGTTTGGAATGCTATGATTTCTACCTTTTGAGTCCTACTAGCTCATTTCAAAATTATTTAATAAGGACTTAACTTAATGCAACTAAAAAAATTGCATAAAAGTTGATGAAATTGGTAGGATGAATGCAACAAGAATGGGGGATAGAGTTAGAATATGGGGAAAAGCAAGTGAACTTGTACATGGGGCTTAGGATACAAGGTCATAGGAGGTTTAGGTGAAAATTTCCCCATTTAGATCAAGAAATTTTATGTGTGTAAAAAAACCTCATATGCATCTGATAATACTTAGCCTCCCATAGATTGGATCATTAAAGCCATATCATTATTCATCGCTCTCATAAAATACAAGAAACTAGTTTTAGGATTTGGATTTACCAAGACTGGAACTCGATCGCAAGTCCTATAGAATATTAAGTTGAATTTGACCATGTTCTCATGTGGATCCTTTTTTATGGTTGTGAAATGATTTATTAATGATAGGTGGTCAATCTTTTCTTCAAATTATTTGTATAGTATTGTACCTAACTTGTCCTAATTTTGAATAGTACTAGGCTAAAAACTATTGTACCATTAGAGCATTCTCCCTTTAAAAGAAGAGGCATGGAGTTTCAATATGATTTAATCTTTGGTTACATTGTGGATGGAGTAAATATTTTCAATGTCTTGTATGTGTTATATCAGGGTAGTAAAATTTTCTCCATTAAAGTAAGGGATGCTCTTAAGAGAAGCTATGTGAATATAATTGTATGGGGGAAGGATCAATTATCTACCTCCAGTAAAAGGAATAAAGGGTTTGTTTCTAAAAGAAACCATGAATGGAATGGGGAATAGTCTTCCTTTATGTATACGGAATCTACTAAATGGGGTTGCAAATTTAACTCTAGGAGATAGTTGACTTACATCACTATCCATATTGATAGGGGACAAGGATGCTATAACTTTTCCTCTTCTAGAGGGTAGAGGTAACTTGATGAACTAAAGTTCAACACCTATTGTCTTGACATATAGATGAAGCACCAATATTTGTAAACCAAAAATAATTGTAGTCATCAAGTGCTCTATAGAGTGTCATTTACACTATCAACTAAGATTTACACCAAGTCCTTAGTTAAATATCTAAAGGACCCACTAGGCATTCCATTAATTGTTATCACTTAAAACATGCACTTGTATATGAAAGGATCTCTCACACATTGGTGTGCAACACTTTTTCACCTAGTGCCTTGGACTTATGCACTAGAGAGTGATTTAATGTCTTGTTATAATAACAGGATCATGCCCCAAGGTGATGGACTCTTCCACTCCTTGGGATGAACTTCTATATTAAGTCATATTCCTTATATTCTAAATGCACCTAGTTTAGGACTAGTGTATATAACTATAAAGAGCATAATGGAATCTATAGCTAGTGCTAAACCTAAATTTGATAAAGGGAAAAAGGGAGAAAAAATGTAAGATGGTTGCTAAAATGTAAAAGGTGATGCACCAAGTATAGATTACACACCTCACCTTCTTAACAACATAATAAAACTAACAGATTGGATATAAGATCTTCAAACTACGTGCATTGCATAAGTGTTTTGCATGGAATTAAGGGAACATAGTGTAATGTTGGGAAGGGTGACAAATGATCCATAGATAACACCTACACATACCTGTGTATACATAACATGCAACCTATAAAGACTTTTGGTTTTGTGTAGAGGTACAAAGAGAGGACAATAATGAGAGGGACAAACATCCATGAATTCACACAAAAGCCAAAGTATAAATAAAATTAAATAAATGCTTATCAATCTCAATTTCTAAGGCAATATTAAAAACTTGAATGGGTAGATCTTTGTTTAGTAGGAGAGGGCTCTTTGAGGGAACAATTAGGTAACATTATGCTACCAATAACTGTTCACCATTTTATAAAATAAATTAGGGTTTATATAGCACTAGGTAAGGCCCAACATAATAAATTCTCCATTGAAGGTTGTAGGTAAGAATTTGAATTCAAAAATGGCACCCAGAGCCCAAGGTTGATTAAAAGCAAAAAAATATTCAAAACAATTACTACATGCCATGCTCATTTGATTTAGGTCTAAAAATTTTATCATAAAAGTATTTGTAAGGTCACTCATGTATCCATGTGTGAGTCTAAGAATGAAAGGTATTTAAGTAATTATTATCCAAAATTAACTCCTAGGTTTTACCTTTTCATTATGGCTAGGTACAACATTCATAATTTTTTATCCCCATAGCTAAATGTCAAGTGTGGTTTCCTTTAGAGAATGATTTTGTTTAGTTTCCTTGCAAGTGTTATTTCTTTCAACAAGGTTTTACTTCAAGTTTTTTGTCTAAGTCTCAAAGGAATTGTTTTGGAATTTGTCTAAAACAAATAATCCAAAGGAATTGACTCTTATGCAGGTGTCTTTTGCAAAAGCCTGAAGGAATTGGCCACTTTCTTTTCTCAATAACTTTGTCCTTTTTAATTTGCCGAAGGGTCTCTTTCTTAAGGAATTGGTCCATTCAAGGTTATTGAAGGATCTTTTATCATAAAAATGTCCTTTTAAATCTTTCTAAAGGGACATTTCCCTTTTTTGCCAAAGGGTATCTTCTTGAGAATCAGTCCTCAAGTTTTTCTTGAAAGAATTATTGTGGACAACTTTTTTGCAAGAATTAGTCATTTCAAATTTTTTAAGGTTTCTTTTCTTTTGGAAGTGACCTATAAAAGGGTTTGATTGGTACACTTCAAAAATTTTAAAGGGAAATTCTAATTTTTTGAAGGGCAATTCCATTTTTTTGAAGGCTAATTTTGAGTTTTTGAAGGGTTCATTTTGGATTTCTAAAGGGACCATTTGAGATTTCCAAATGCAAGGTTCAAGAATGAAGGGGCATTTATAAAGGATCTGAAGGAATTCTTCCAAAAGAAAATATCCAAAGGTAGGAAAGAATTGTTTTGGACATTTTGTCTGAAATAATCTTTCTAAATGAGAAGCCCAAAAAATTGGCACTTCAAGTTTTATTGAAATAATTGTTTCAAAATTTTTATCCAAAACAATCCCTTTGAAGGGTTCCTCACAAAAAACTTGAAGGGTATTTTTATTTAAATTTTCCTTTATAAAAAGTCTGAAGGGACACTTTCAAAAGCCTGAAGGGTATTTTTCTTCAAAGTGTCTTTAAAAAAAAAGTTTGAAGGGACACTTTCAAAAGCTCGAATGGTCTCTTTTTCAAGAAAGTGGGCAATTCCATTATTTCAAAGGGCAATTCCAAGTTTTGGGAGGACCATTTCACTTGAAAAGTGTCCTACACAAAAATTATAAAGAGACATTAGAGGAGAGTCCATAGAGAGAAGATATTTTTAAAGATGAAAGAGAAGGAACCTATGGGAAATTGTTTTAGACTTTTTGTTTGAAATAAAAGGCCCAAAAGGTTGTATCTTTTAGGGAAATTGCATGTAGGAAATTATTCAATAAGGATGCTTGAAGAAAATTTCCAATTAAAATGATGGTTGCACAAATGTCAAACTTCAAGATAGTGAGTTAACCATTGGTGTTCAAACAAAATGACTCACAATTAGATCCAAGGACTCACATCCTTCATCCTTTGAAATAATGAGAGAGCCCATATCACTATTGATCGATCAGGATCTAAGTCATCCCTTGAGGACCAATTAAAGAAGATGGAAAAATACAAACAGAATGAAAGTGACAAATCTACAATAGGTAGATAACTATTTTGATGTCATGACTCAACCTAAGAATATCTTGATTTTGATAAACACAAACATTAGAGGAGCATCTTTTAGAGAGCAAGCCAAATGTGTAACCACTTGAGATGATATGGATCAATCAAATGGTTGGAATGAACATCCATTACAAAGGTAGTTGTAGTTGAAGATGGATACTTCTAACCAGTTGATTCCTCTCTTTGGTGCCAAAGGTCTCCCCCTCTTACTTCCTCTCTACTATATATATGACCCTTTGTCTAGTGAAAAGATAACCATAGAGTGTATGGTGAAGCCCTACTATATTGACATCATATTTTACCTTTGAGAATTAGAATAATCCTTTATTTTAAAGTTTTGAACAATTTCCTGAGTGTAGAAGTGATGTACAGTGACAACATGTGATGATGTTCCATCCTTTTGTCCTCTATCCTTCACACCTGAGCAAGAGTTCTTGATGTAATAGGTCATCTAAAGTGTTTTTAAGTGTATGGAACTAATATAAGATTTTAAACTATTCTTTAATGTTTAATTTTCCTTTCATTTAATTATCCTTCTGTTCTTTCATGCATCTCACCTCTATACTAAAATATTCATGTAAGAATCTATATAACTTGAAAAGGGGTCTTTATATTTTTATGTATTATACACTAGGATATGAAATTCATGTGGAATAAAATCTTGGTGCATCACCATTCTTAAAATAGGTTTCCTTTTTGCAATTTATAACTCTTTTCCCTTCAATAAGACTAGTTTAGACATAAGTGGTTTTGAAAAGACACATTCAAGGAGATAGCCATTTTAAATCTAGAGGTTAATTTCCTCTATAGGTATACCCACATGCTTGGAAATGTCCCAATGTTACCAAAATATGGAAGAGGATTGAACACTCTCTTCTAGGGTGAAATATTTGGAGATGACAGTTCTAGCATGCCTAGTGGGACCAATTATTTACATGTCAAGGTGAATGTTGGTCTTGACAAGCTTAGAGTTGTAGAAATATCCTTAATATTGCATTTGGTGACTCCAAAAGGTGATAATATTTTGTTTTAGATCAATTTTCCCACATTACACTTCATGGTCCTCAATAGGTCATCTAGGACTTCTGATCAAGCCCCTCTAGCTGAAGCTCTTCTTGAATAATAATGCCTTGAACTATTCCTAGCACTTAGAGATCCTTGGAAAGGAGGTTTTGGAGAAGAATAAGAAGTTGAGGAAGTTGGAAAAATATGATATCAATAAGAAAGAATAGAAATGGATAAGCAAAAACCTTTCCCAGCCTTTAACACCTAAAATCCAATTAACCTTCCTGCATATGACCCTATTCCTCCCAATGCTACCAAGAGTCTCCCTGGTTTCAATAGAGAAGGTCCTATTACCCCAGTTGAGCATGTTAGGGACATTTTTAATTTATGTAACTTCCATAATGTTACTTGAGCCAACATAGCCATTAGATTTCTTGCTATGTTTCTAAAATGCAAGGTACTTGACTAGTATAGAACTTTGCAAGGTGGTTACATTACAAGTTGGGATGGCTTTGGGGACTTATTGGTGACTATATTTGAGAATAAGAGTGAACATACCTCATTGATCCATTATCTACATGTGATAAAGAGAGGTCCTAATGAATCCATGGGATATTTTAATGAAAGGTTTCAAAGGGCTTACTTGGCATAGGTTGTCACCTGTCATGAGACCTCCTCCTAGCTTTGTGTTCCCTACTAATCTCAAGGGTATTGGTACTAATGTGATGGTGATGTTACAGTGAATGGGAGGATTCACTCTACTAGATGCATATGAGATAGCTATTAAAGCTAAGAATAGATTAATATAGGCTAGAAAATTACCTCTAAGAGTTTCTATGCTTTTGTTATCTCATAGCTTGGTTGAAGCTCCAAACGTAGCACAAGCTCCTCATACCAATGTCAATTCAAGATCCTTTACCAAGAATATGGATAATTTTATGGATAAATATGAAGATATATGGTCATTATGAGCTTAGCTCAAGTAAGCTCAGCTCTAAATAAATTCTCTACCTAACCATCAATACTTTCCTCAAAAAGGATATAAAGCTCCACCCTAGTACAAATACCAAGGAAGAGGACAAGGTAAATAAGGTTTAAAAAGGCATCCCAATGCATATAATCCTAATTCCACTCCTTGCACAAAGGATATTATCCCAATACATGCTGATAGATTGGCTACCATAAGAGTAAAATTTGACACAATTGCTGATATAGGGAAGGAGAAGGATCATTCTCATATCAAGATCATTGTGAGGAGTTTTATTCTAGACAATGAAGTATAATGGAAAGTGTCCTAAAGTGATGAACACATTGCACACTTTTTTTCAAAATGAGGTAGGATTCTCCTCAAGGAATAAAAAAAGACTACATGTTCAATATGAAGAACAAGTTATTTAGTTGAAGACAAACAAGATACCTAAGGGGTTGATTACCTTGGAGAGTGTTTTAAATGAATATATAAAAAAAGAGAGACAAAGTGAGCATGCTAAAAAAAGAGGAAAACTACGAGAGAGTCATGATTTACAAGGACAAACTCTTTAAAATTGGTAAGGTATGTTCTTTGTCTAAGAGGTAGGCCTTTATTAAATTATGCAAAGAGTTCTATGACATCTTTGCATGGGAATACAAAGATTTGAAAATGTTTGATCCAAGTTTATCTCATCACACCATTGAGTTAGACCTGGAGCTAAACCAGTCAAGAAAAATCAAAGGCCTATTAATCCCAATATAGAGCAACTCATGAAGAAAGAGCTGACCAAGTTGATTGAGTCTAGGATTATCTTTCTTATCAAATACTCAACTTGGGTGGCTAATCTTGTACCTATCCAAAATAAAAATGGAGAGATTATAATTTATGTGTATTTTTGAGATTTTAACAAAGTGTGTCTCAAGGATCATTATCCACTAGCCTCCATGGAACAAATTATGCAACTTGTTTTAGGTTCTGAACACTTCTCACTTCTTGATGGTTATCTAGGTTACAATTAAATACTAGTGAATGAAGATGATCAGTTCAAGATATCTTTCACCACAAAATTGAGAACCTTTTCCTACAAGAAGTTGACATTTGGTTTATCCAATGTTGGAGCTACATTTTAAAGGGCAATGGACATGGCTTTCAAGGGTTTGATCAATAAGTTTCTGCTTATGTACCTTGATGATATAAATGTTTTTTCAAAATATGTTGATGATCATATGGAATGTCTAAGGTAGGTATTTAATAAATGTAAGGATTTTGGAATATCCATTAATCCAAGAAAGTACATATTTATTATCCATGAGGGCAAGTTGTTGGGTCATATTGTTTCCAAGAAAGGCTTGTCAATTGACCCCAAGAGGATTGAGGCTATTCTAGGATTGTCTTTGCCTCAACACAAGAGAGGAATTCAAAGCTTCTTGGGGAAAATAAACTTTATAAGAAGGTTTATCTTAGGTTTTTTAGCTGTAGTAAAGCCTATCATAGCCATGCTCAAGAATAACTAAGATTTTTCTTGGACAAAGGAAGGTAAGAGTAGTTTTGAGGAAATCAAGCAAGCAATTTCACAATATCATAATCTCTTAAACCCAAAATTTTCCAAGGATTTCATACTCTATACATTTTCTAACCTTGATACAATCTCAGCTATGCTCATGTAAAAGAATGATGAAGAGGTAGAACAACCAATTGCATTCTTCAACCAAGGATTAGAAGATTATTAGGGTAGGTATTAATTTGTTGAGAAACAAGATTTAGCTATGACAAGAGGATTTAAAATATTTAGACACATGGTTTTAAACAATAGGATACATATCATGGTTTCTCATCCTAGCACCAAGGAGTTTCTTCTAAGCAAAGACCTCAATGAAAAGAGAGCTGGATGGATTACCAAGGTGAACAAACTTGGTGTGAGGTAAAGGGTTATGTGAGAATTTATCTTCAAATGGTCAGGATCATCAAGAGGAATTCTTATCAATCAAGTTCAACTCCAACTAGCTAATCACATACAAGTTCAAAGTTAGACACAAGACATCATTAGTTTTATTCAAAATGGTGAGTGCCCCAATGGCTTGAACAAGTCTCAAAGAAGGTATTTTAGATTATAGACCATTCCTTATTGTCGCATAGATGGTTCTATTTTTAAGAAAGACATGAATGGTTGTTATTGAGGTGTGTTGAAAGTGATCAGTCTGATATGCTGCTGAAAAGTTTCATAATAGTGTAGATGGAGGTCATTTCTCTTCAAAGATGATAGTTATATAGATAATGAGGGCTAGTTACTATTAGCCTAGTATTTTTAAGGACTATTACCACTGGGATAAAAATTTCCCTCAATCTTCCTTCTTTATATGAAAATAGAAGATTGTAGCCCTTTCATTGAATCCTATCCAAGCAGACTAGCCTTTCATGCAATGGGGCCTTAATTTATTTGGTATAATCAACCCTCCATCAAGTACTAGACACAAATAGATATTGAATGCTACTGACTACTTCACAGGGTTAGTAGAGGTTGTTGCATTGAAGGAGGCAAGTGAAAATTCTATCTTGGAGTTCTATAAGAGCATTATAACTAGGTTTGGAATTCCCCATGTTATCATTTCTAATAATGCACTTGCTTTCATAAGTGCTAAAAATTTTGATTGATAAAATAGAAATGGGGTTTACTTGAGTACCTCATCTAATTATTACCCTCAAGGTAATGGATTGGTTGAGTCTACTAACAAGAATCTCATCAAGATCATCGAGAAGACATTGGAGAACAATCAAAGAGCATGGCACATCAAGTTGAAGAGAACCTTATGGACTAATAGGATTACTCCTAAAAGATCAATTGGTAATTCTCCCTTTGTGTTTATTTATGGGAGAGAGGCTAGGTTATCCATATATTAAGAACTCAATGCTCTAGAACTTTCACAATAGCTAGAACTAATTGAAAATACTCTAATGGAGGTCAAATTGATAGAACTAATACATGTGTAAGAAATAAGAGACAATGCACATAAGACCATGGAACACCACCAAGTAGTCATGAAGAAGTCTTTTGAAAAAAGAACAAGTGCAAGAATGTTTAAGGAGGGTGACCTGGTTTTGAAATGGGATGAGGATAGAGCAAAAATAGGTAGAAATATAACATTTGACATTTTGTGAAGTGGCCCTTACATCATTAGTAAGTGCAAGCAGAGCAACTCTTTCTAGCTGACCAAGATGAATGGAGAAGAATTGCCTATCCCTATGAATGGGATACATCTGAAGTCCTAGTTTTAGTCCTTACAAGCCTATTATAAATACTAGTTTAGGTGTGTTTCTTTTGGTTTGATATTGTGTTCCCTAAGTGGTTTATATCACAAGTGTGTTTCCTTCATTTTTTTTGGTGTGTGTCTCTACCTTGTGTGTTTAAGTCAATCCAACTTGTGTTTTTTGAGCTAAGGTCTATTCAAATCATTTTGAGTACCTATATATGTGACTCTATGCTCAATGGAAGGATTTAGGTAACTAATATTAGGTATAGTAAGCATGCCTCCCCTTGGAATCACTAAGAATGTTACCCAAAATTCACTCCCAGGTTTTGCCTTTTCATTATGTCCAAGTACAACATTCAAAATTATTTATCTCCATAGATAAATGTCAAGTGTGGTTTCCTTCATAGAATGATTTTATTCAGTCTCCTTGTAAGCATTATTTCTTTCAGCAAGGTTTTACTTTGGATTTTTTATCCAAGTCTCAAAAGAATTGTTTCAAAATTTTTGTCTGAAACAAAGAATTAGAAGGAATTGGCTCTTATGTAGTTGTCTTTTGTAAAAGACCAAAGGAATTGGCCACTTGATTTTCTCAATAACTTGGTCTTTTTTTATTTTTTGAAGGGTCTCTTTCTCAAGTAATTAGTCAATTCAAGGTTTTCAAAGGATCTTTTCTCATGAAAATCTCCTTTTTAACCTTTCCAAAGGGACATTTCCCTTTTTTGTTGAAGGGTATCTTCTCAGGAATCGATCTTCAAGTTTTTCCCAAAAGAATTGATGTGGAAATTTTTTTTGCAATAATTGTTCATTTCAAATTTTTTGAGGTTTATTTTATTTTGGAAGTGCCCTAAAAAAGGGTCTAATTGGTACACTTCAACTTTCTTGAAGGGTAATTCCACTTTTTTGAAGGGCAATCTTTAGTTTTTGAAGCATTCAATTCAGATTTCCAAAAGAACCTTTTGAGATTACGGAAGGGTAGGTTCAAGAACAAAGTGGAAAGTACAAAGGATCCAAAGGAATTCTTCCAAAATAAAATATCCAAGGCATGAAAGAATTATTTTAGACATTTTGTCTGAATCAATCTTTTTGAATGAGAAGCCCAAAAAATTGGCACTCCAAGTTTTTATAAAAGAATTATTTCTTGGGATTTTGAAAGTGTCCCTTAAATTTTTTTTCAAAGGAAACTTTGAAGAAAAGACCATTTAGTTTTTTTGTGAGGAACCCTTCAGAAGGATTGTTTCAAACTTTTTGTCTGAAATAATCCTTCCGAAGGGTTCCTCACAAAAACCTTGAAGGGTCTTTTTCTTTAAAGTGTCCTTTGGAAAAAGTCTGAAGGGACACTTTCAAAATCCCAAAGGGTGTTTTGCTTCAAAGTATCCTTTAGAAAAAGTTTGAAGGGACACTTTCAAAATCTTGAAGGGTCTTTTAATTCAAAGTGTCATTTGAAAAAACTTTGAAGGGACACTTTTAAAATCCCAAAGGGTCTCTTTTTCAAGAAAATGGGCAATTTCATTCTTCCAAAGGGTAATTCCAAGTTTCAGGGGGACATTTTCACCTAAAAAGTACCCTACACAAAAAATCTAAAGGGACACTAGAGGAGAGTCCATAGAGAGAAGATAGTTACAAAGGGGAAAGAGAAGGAACCCATAGGAAAATTGTTATAGAATTTTTATTTGAAATAAAAGACCCAATAGGTTGTACCTTTTAGGGAAATTTCCCATGAGAAATTGTTCAAGAAGGATGTCTAAAGAAAATGTCCAAGTAAAATGATGGTTACACAAATGCCAAACTTTAAGATAGTGAGTTGACTGTTAGTTTTCAAACAAAAGGACTCACAAGCAGATCTAAGGGCTCACATCCTTCATCCATCAAAATAATAAGAGATCCCACATCACTATTGATCGATTAGGATCTAAGTCATCCCTTAAGGACTAATAAAATAATAAGGACAAAGATAAATAAAATGAAAGTGAAAAATATACAATAGGTGGACAAATAATTTGATGCTGTGACTTAGTCTAAGAATACATTGATTTTTCTAAGCACAAACATTGGAGGAACATCTTTGAGAGAGTAGGCCAAATGTGTAACCACTTGAGATGAAATGGATCAATCAAATGGATGGAATGAACATCCCTTGAAAATATAGTTGCAGCTGAAGATGGAGACTTCCAACCAATTGATTCCTCTCTTTGGTGCCAAAGGTCTCCCCCTCTCACTTCCTCTCTACTATATATATGACCCTTTGGATAATGAAAAGATAACCATAGAATGTATGGAAAAGCCCTACTAGATTGATGTCATATTTTGCCTTTGGGAATTAGTACAATCCTTTCTTTCAAAGTTTTGAATAATTGCCTAAGTGTAGAAGTGATGTACAGTGACATGTGATGATTTTCCATCCTTCTATCCTCTATCTTTAACACTTAAGCAAGAGTTCTTGATCTAACAGTTCATCTAGAGTGTTTTTAAGTGTATAGAACTAGTGTAAGAGTTTTAAATTTTATTGAATGTTTAATTTTCCTTTTGGTTCATTCTCATTCTATTATTTCACGTATCTCACCTCTATACTGAAATATTCATGTTAGAATCTCTAGAACTTGAAAAGGTGTCTTTACATTTTTTTATATTGTGTACTAGGATATGACATTCATGTGGAAGAAAATATTAGTGCATCACCATTCTTAAAATAGGTTTCCTTTTTGTAAATTTTAATTATTTTACCTTTAAGAAGACTAGTTTAGACATAAGTGGTTTTGTAGAGACACATTCAGGGAGCTAGCCCTTTTAAATCTAGAGGTTAATTTCCTCTATAGGTATACCCACATGCCTAGAAATGTCCCAACATTGCCCAAATATAGAAGAGGATTTAACACTCTCTTCTAGGGTGTGATATTTGGAGACAATAGTAACCAAGGGAATAATGTGGTCATACTTTGACAACTACCCTTACAATCAAAACTATTTAGATTTGGCTCCCTCGATGTCTAATCATGTTCAACTACTTCCCTTATTCATGGCTACCACCTCTAAATCCACCTAGGCTATCCCAATAATGTGGAACTTTATAGTAATTTCTTTAGTTTCTACCATGTCATCTTACTTGAAGGGTCAGTCAAATGTATCTATTGCAAAGGGCATACTTTAAGGGTTATGGAGAGGGTTAGATACATAATAAAGATGTGAGCTTGTGAAGGGTGTCAAAGGAAATATTATATGGAAATTTAAAAAGCCCTAAATCCTCATAAATTTAGTCTATTATTATGATTTTTGTAGTCCACACCTTCTATCTAGAATGTATATCAGTCTGTGAAGGAGATGGTGTGAAACCTAGATCAAAGTCTACATTTTATTTGGGTGTAGATGTAAAACCATGAGATTTAGTGTGGGACTTCATCATTAAATCATGGGGAATCCTTTGAATAAAATAAAATAATAATATTTAAGATATTGAGTGCTCTCTTCATGATTTGAAACTAATTTCTATGCACTTCTCTTTTTCACTGCTTGAAGTTTATGAGACCCACATGCTCTAATTTGTGTACCATGTTGGTACGATGAAGGGTCTTGGCATGGAACATGCATTGGTAACTCCTTATAAGTTTAAATAAATCAGTTAAATATAGTGTGAGCCATGTTAATTATTTAGTGAAATCATATATGGGAAGCATTTGTGTATAGGCTTACTTTTAGGGAACTTGACACTGCATAAGCACACAATATGTTGTGTGGTCCTTATAAGTTTAGTGATTTCTAGTGGGTGACTTGGAGAGTTAATAGTGACCTATACGGGTGATGGAAGATGTTATGTAATTAAGTCAAGGAACATCATATGGAGGATTTAAAGTAACTATTGCTAGTATGATTAAGGTATGAAATGTACTAAAATTTGAATTTTTGCTAATTTTAGTTGTAAAATAAGGTAGATTTGATAAACTAGGTACTAGGGAAAATCCATGTAATGTAATTTTACCCAAATAATTTTGGGGTAAATTAATAAGTAATATAGATAGTGGGTAGGTGGAAAAGAGGGTAATTAATGCTTAAATAATTAATGATAAATATGTGAAAAATTACCACAATGACTAAACAAGATCGACTAGACCGATGTAGTTAAAAATTAATAGATTAATGATAGTGACTAATTATGTAACAACAAGATAATTTAGTTAGTCAAGACCTAGCCAAATATGTATAGATAGGTTGATGTAGTTTAATATTTTATAGAGGAATGATCACATACATCTTTGATGATGTAGTAATGTATTTAGGTGATTGGTGTAGTTATAATAAATGGATGATTTTGTATAAAGTGGTTGATGTAGTCAGATTGTTGGCCAATTATGTATGTAGTGGAAGATATATTTATGCTAGCTGGCCAACTTCATGGAAAGTAACTAATTCAATTTGCATTTATTATTGGCTAACATAGTTAAATACCTAGTCAACATAGTAGAAGACTTATTTTTGGCCAACATAGTTACGTGGATGATGTAGTATTAACTATTAAAAATAGGTTGATGAAGTAATTAATTTTGGTATAAATGCATGTATTTTTAATTTTTATAATGTAATCTCATGATTATATTATATCAAGGGCTAATACATGCTTTTTTGTTTGATATTTTAGAGAAACAACAAAGATTTTGCTGATTAGTAAATGTAATGTGGCTACTAGATTTAGATTAATAACCAATGATCATGAATGCTTGTATTTGAATCAAAATGAATGAGCGGGGTGAATCAATCTTCAAAACATTCATTCAATTAAACTTATCATTCATGATCCATTCATACATACATGCATATCAATCAAAATATAAGTAACCATACATATGAATAAGAACACATCATATATGTGAGAAACCATCAAGGGGAAGAAAAATCACTGATATTTATAAATGGACTAAAATCCTTAAGACAAAAAACAAATTTAGTGAATCACCAACTCCACATGGAGCACCAACCCTAACTAGCTAAGCACCTACTTACTAGGCTTAACAAGAACCCACTTGCAAGGAGGCACCAACCCCCTAGATGAATCAACACCTACTAATTCACTTGATTATTTTGATCATATTTATAACACTATATTTCTCAACCAACTAATTATTAACACCTCTTTATCTCTTCACATTCTTATCGCTCTCAAACTGTCTTCTAGGCCTCTTTTCTCAACTAGGTCTCTTTAAGATTGATTAGTTCATATGACCCTAATTTTCATACTCAAACCTCATAATATATATTCATGATAGATCATATACACTCCTATTATTTTATATAAGATATTATTACACTCAATAATATTTTATTCCATTCACTTCTCTATATAATCCACTAATTAGCAAATTAGGCCTAAAAGGCCTTGTTCTTATACAAGCCTCTTGTTCATACACCTATTAGTTAGCCACACACACTTTCCCAATTAGATTTTATACAAAATATGACTTATGAAATGATAAATTTAAGAATAAATCATTATATTAGGCTGGACATTAATCAAATAGACCAAATACTTCTTGAAGTCTTATGGAGACCTAATTCCATTAGGCCTACTTTAGAACACATTACACTTTGCATTTATTGAAACACTTTAAAAATCCACACATGGAAGGAAAATATAATATAAAAATAAAATAATAATTATCCAAAATCCTCTAATAACCATGACACTTTTTATGTTCACCCACCACTCGAAACACTCCATTAGCACTATTCACATTAAGCCTTTGAACACACAAAAAAGTTTGTCTTGAAGAACTAAAGATAATACATAATTTATCCAAATAACCATGATTAAAAATAATTTTAATTAACTCAATAATATCACCATATGAATTCTACACTTCCACTTAGGGAATAGAGCCTCAAAAACATCTTTACAACTCACTCACTCATAACTGCCAGTTTTCCTCAAAGTCCAATCATGGTGACTCAAACCTCCAACACATGTATATAAATTTTAAATGAATTATTATGAATTTATATATTACTATATATATATATATATATATATATATATACAATCTTAAAACATAAAAATAATATGATCTAGTGTCAACTATTGGTCTTACAGACCAATTTATTAACCTCACTACACATAGACCTCACTGAGCCAGACAAGCCATTTTGGCTTCATCATTTTCACCACTATACCTAACTTCCAAGATTTATGCTAATAATAAATAATAATTACCACTATAAAAAAACATATCCATGCACTTGGTTTCATCATTATATTATGATAACATATTCCAATTCATCTTCTCACTGTTGTTTGGGTTTTTCACTATTTGCACCATTAGTTCTATTAGTGATTGGCTAACTTGGATGACTAGTTTATCATAATTTACGTATATAAAATTTACATAAACCTTAATTTAAATAAAAAATGAGTCCATACCTTCTCCTTAAATCTATTTTCTTACTATGTCCAATGCAAATTTTGACTTCTAAAATAACTTCTTCATAAATAAGCCTTTAACTTAACATTTCCTCTCTCCTCTCTCTAACCAGTACCACCTAGAGGTACCTAGGAGAGTCCAATGCAATATACAATTGATTAACTAATAAATTAAATCCATCCTAAGCACATTTGAGAAACATATTCAACATCATTATATAAGTGTCTCAAATAACCATGTAATGCACTCAAGAACTAAACTTTCTAAATTCCTATTTAAAAAGGAATATTTGACATCCATCTAGTATACCTTGAACCCTTTGAATCTTGCATATGCTAAAAATAGTTTTATGGCCTCAAATATTTGTATTGGTACAAATGTCTCATCAAAGTCTACTCCTTCAACTTATGCATATCCCTTGCATACCAATCTAGCCTTGTTCATAGTGACTTATCCATATTCATTAAAATTATTTCTAAACACCCATTTTGTGTTGATGACATTCTTGTGTTTCGGCCTAAGAACTAGTTCCAAAATCACATTCTTATCTACTTGGTCTACATCCTAATTCATATCACCTAATAACAAAAAATATTTTATTACTTACATAAGGTTCTTAAGTTCAATATTAGACAATAGATCAACATTTTATTGATTTAGATTACTTACCAGTCTTCTCCTTGTTTACATACCTACATTCTTATTGATAATGATTTGAGATTCATGATGATCTCTTCAAATCTATCTTGACAGACCTTTTGAGTCTTATCTATCCTCAACTTCTTCTTCTTCCTCATCAACAACCATAGTCTCCTCTTCATTCTTGAAGTCTAGATTCTCTAAAGTATCCTTTGATTATGAGTGTAATTTTATTGTCTCATCAATATTCACATTGGTAATTTATACTATATTTTGCAACCTCTTGTAATAACATCTATAAGCTGAGCTCATTAATGATTATCTTAAGAATATACCTTTATTGTATCTTGAATCAAACTTTCCTAAGTCTTCATCATCTCTTTTGATGAAACATTTTCTCCCAAACACTCTAAAGTGTTTCACATTAGCAGGTTTGCCTTTCCACAATTCATAAGAAGTCTTGATACCATTAGTCTTTATCTATCCTCTATTAAAAATGTAGATTGTAGTGATCATATCCTATCTCCAATATACATCAAATAATATAGACTCATTTAGCATGGTTCTTTCCATCTCTTAAATTTTCCTATTATTTCTTTCCACTACAACATTTTACTAAGGTGTCCTAGATATTGAGAGTTTTCTCTTTATTCAATGAACCCCAAATAAATCATCAAACTGATTAGACCTAAAATCTCCCCCTCTATCAAATTTTAGGCACTTGATCTTCCCATTCTTCTTATTCTCAACAAGGGCATTGAATGCCTCAAACTTATCAAGAGGTTCTAACTTTTCTTTTTAAAAAGCCACCCAAGTCATTCTTATGTAGTCATCTATGAGTAACATGAAGTAACTATGTCCTTGAATGATTTGGATTATGATCAATGTGTATTAACTCCAAGGTTCTTGTAGTAAGATGTTCCTTATACTTGAACCTTATTCTAGTCTACTTACCATGTTGACATACCTTACAAAGTATGTTTGTAGGTTTGATGATCTTAGGCATGTTATTCATAGAATTCTTAGTGCTTATATTTACCATATTGTCAAAGTTTAGGTTACCTAACTTTCTATTACATATCCAAATTTAATCCATATTACTCATAAATCATATATCCTTTTTGATCTCATTCAAGACATATAGATTGTTCTCAATCCTCTTAGCATTGGTAATTAGCCATCCTGATTTGGCTCTCCTTATCTCACACCCTCTATCATTAAAGTTTAGTGTGTGTCCTTGGTTTTTCATTTTACTTACACTAAGAAGGTTATGTTTTAAACATTCCACATAAAACAAATTTTCTATCTTGGTTTTCCCATTATCCAATCTCAACATACCTTTGCCAACTATATTGGTAGTTGTGTTGTCTCCAAATCTCACTATTCTTACAACATTCTTCTTCAATGAGATAAAATTATTTTTATCTCCTATCATGTGGATTGAACAACCACTATCTATATACCATTTCATGCTTTCATCTTCAATGTGAAAGGCCATCTGAACTAGAATAGATTCCTCAATAGTCTTTTTTTCCTCCTTAGAAAATAATCCTTCTTGACTCTTGGGCTCAATATGATTAGTCCTAACTTTATTTAGCTTCCACACAAATGTTTAAACATTCTTATGCTATCTAGAATATCAATATAACTTGTTAAGTCCTATTAACTAATCACTCCTTCTCCCATGGTCCCATGATAACTCATACCTTGAGATCATTCTAAAATCACTTGCTTTATGATCAAAGATATGACAAACAAAACAAAATCTATTTAAAAAATTGGAATAACTCATTTCATCGGGTTGTCTAATTTATCTCTTCATATTAAATTTCATGTTGGTGTTCTTGACTTATTTTGTCTTCTAACACTCTTTCTTAAACTTTCTCATCTTATCTATGAGCTTCTCATACTCAACCTTCAATTAATCTAGCTTTGTCTTCAACTGATCATACTCAACTTATTTTGATCAAAACTTTCTATTGACATCTTCTAACTAATTCTTGAGATCCTTGATGATCTTTTCATCCATTTTGGACTCTTTGACCTAGTCACTCTTAAACTTTCAAATATATTCCTTAATATCCTTAAACATAAATATCAACTGATGTTTCCTCTTATTTTGATGCTTCGAATCATCTAGGGAACTTATGAACTCAACTTCAAGGTCTACTTCATATTCTCCTTCTTCACAGTCATAGTAGACTTCTTCATCACATATATTATCTTCTTTATCACGAGATATCTTGTGTTTTTTAGCATCACCTTAAAACTTTTAATCCTACTTCAAAGGACCAGGCTCTGATACCAATTATTAGAAGCACAATGACTGGGGGTGAATTAGTCTTCAAAACATTCATTCAATTACTCTTATCTTTCATGAGACATTCATACATACATGTATATCAATAAAAATATATAAAACCATACATATGAAAAATAACACATTATATATGTGGAAAACTCTCAAGGGGAATAAAAACCATTGATCTCTATAAATGAACTACAATCATATAAGATAAAAACCAAGTTTAGTGATCACCAACCCCAACTAGCCAACCACTCACTTGCAAGGAGGCACCAACCCCCTAGATAAATCAACACCCACTCAACCACCTGATTGTTTTTATAACCTTTAGAACATTATATTTCTTAACCAACTGATGATGGCAACCTTTTCATCTCTTCACATTATTATCACTCTTAAATTGTCTTCTAGACCTCTTTAATCAACTAGTTCTCTTTAAGATTAATTAGGTCATATGACATTGATATTCATACTCAAACATGCTATTAGATATTCATTATATATCCTCTACACTCCTATAATGGTCTATAATACCTTATTCCACTCAATAATCTTCTATTCCATTTGCTTATCTATACAATCCACTAACTAGCAAATTAAGCCTAAAAGGCTTTGTTCTTATAAAAGTCTCTTCCTCATACACATCATGGTTATAAAAATACACTTTCACACTTATATTTTCCAAAAAATAGGCCTTAAAACACATTACACATAAGAATAAATCATTACATTAGGTGGGCCATTACTCAAATAGACCAAATCCTTCTTTAAGTCTCATGGAGACCTAATTCCATTAGGCCTACTTTAGAACACGTTACACTTTTCATTTCTTAGAAAACTTTAAAATTCCAAAAATAAAAATAAAATAATCCTTATCTAACATCCTCTGATCACCATGACACTTTTTAGGTTTACCTACCACTTGAAACACTCTATTAACATTGTTCACATTATGCCTTTGAACACATTAAAAAGTCTATCTTGAAAAACTAAAGATAACATATAATTTAGACAAAAAAACAAGAAAAAAATCACATATAAATAATATAAATTACCTATAAAATATCACCATATGAATTATACACTTCCACTCAGGGCATAGAGCCTCAAAACACCTCTGAAACTCACTCAAAACTGCTAGTTTTCCTCATGATGACTTAGACCTCTAGCACTTGTATATAAATTTTTAATGAATTATTATGAATGTATATTATATTCTTAAATATATAGAATATATTAAAATATAAACATCATATGGTCTAGTGTCAACTATTAGTCTTATAGACCAATTTGTTGACCTCACTACACATAAACCTCACTGAATTAGACAAGTGATTTTAGCTTCATCATTTTCACCACTATAACTGACTTCCAAGATTTATACAAAGAATTAATAAAACATAAAAATACAAAAAAACAATACATTCACTTGGTTTCTTCATTCTATCATGACAACACATTCTAATTCATCTTCTCACTATTACCTAGGTTTTTCATTGTTTGCACCATTAGACCTATTAGTGACTAGATAATTTGAATGACTAGTTTAGCATAATTAAGGGAAAAAAATTGTCAAAAAACCTTCATGTAAATTAAACATGAGTCTCTATCTTGTTCCTCCCTCTATTTTCTTACTATGTCCAATGCAAATTTTGACATCTATAACTTCTTTAGAAATAAGCCTATAACTCAACATTTTCTCTCTCCTCTCTCTAACCAATACCACTTAGAGGTACTTGAGAGAGTCCAATACAATATACACTAGACTAGTTGAGAAATTAAATACATATTTAGCACTTTTGAGAAACATATTCAACATTGGGTCTTTATTAAGGTTCTAAGAGGGTTTAAACCTATTTCCACTCTTAATGATCATTCATAAAGCATATCCCCTCAATCCAAAAAATAATTCCTAAAATTTTGAGCTAGAACCCATTCACATATAACATGAGCTAATTATGTTACCATTAAAAGTTTTTATGAGATAATGAGATAAGAAAATCCTTCTCAGGTTGAGAAACCTTCATTTTGAGCACTCGAGAGACCTCCAAAAAACTTTTCATGCCTTGTCCTTCAAATTATGACCTTAAAATACATGAACAAACTTGAAACAACATACCTCACCTATGACAATGCTTACATGATCTAAAACACCTTGAAATATGATCATAACCCCTTATTAGGCCACACTTTCTCTCTTTTATCTTCTAGACCATGACCTACAAACCATATTAGGCCTTAAAACTAACCTTCATGCCTATTTCCATGCACTCTCCACACTGCTCACATACTCAACCAACCTCTCTCATGCTTAAACACTACCATTTATCCTTAAAATTCCTTGACAATGGATCATGATACCTAATTAGGCTAGGTAGGTCTAAGAGTGGTCTAGGTGCATATTTGGTCTAAAGGTCTTACTCATGTAGGCTCACCCTAAGACTCTCATGAGTGCTCCAATGCCTCACATACTTATTCAAGCAACCTCATAAAACTGTTAAAGAAATTAAATATATTAGTCAATTTGGGTCAACATATATAGAAAAAATTCTATTATAGGGTCTATCATAAGTCATTTAGTGTTAATTCATGCTTGTAATAGTCTAACCATGGTCAATTTGGCCCCATAAGTCATTTCAAGTCTTTTTAAGGTCTTCTTAATAGTCAAAATAGTGCATTTAATGTCTTGTACATATTTCTTGGTAATTATCCAAGCTTCAAAAGATGATGTCACCTCATATGTGTAAATTATAACTTCTAGTAACTATTTTAGCTAACAAATTAGCATAATATTAAGAAAAGAAGCGATTTTCTTGAATAAATAAGAGGTTTTAGGCACTTGTACGACCTTTGAGGAAGACTGGTACATGTGGGAAGGTTGGAGTGTGACCCATGAACTTCTTTGAACCATACCTATGTTTTTTTAGGTTTGGAGACACCAAAACTGGCTCAAAACCTTCCCATCTCTCCATCACTCTCTTGGAAAGCATTCTAAATTTCATATATTTGTACTTGGTATGGTCAGCTAGAAGAGTTTCAAGTCCAGTGCTTCTAGGGGATGATATCACATGAGCTGACCTTCATTTTCATAGTATGAGTTTATAAATTAGTGAGTTTAGATTTATGAACCATATCTTAGAATTTAACCACTCCATTCTGCTTATCCTTTCCCATATCTTATAGGTTTCCTCTTCTACTAAGGTGGCCCGTATGGTTGAATTGGTAGAATCACTTCATGAGGGTAAAAATATCTTCCTCACCACATCCAACCTTACCCCTAGTAAATTAGCATGTGTGGATCACTATGGAACTTCCATGTTTCCCTTTGGATTTTTAAAGGAGTGTTTTATAGTTTTATTGATGAAGGTAATGTTTCTATGGTTTCAAGAGCTCATACACCTTTGTGTTGATGTTTCATATCCTAAAAGAGCTCATGAAGTGTTGGGATAAATGTAAAAACCATATTGGTATAACAAAATACATGTATACCTTTTTTTTTTTGAAAGCAATGTTGTTTGTTTCCTAGTTTTTGGTTTCCATGTTATTGTAGCAGGAGATGTGAGGCAATGAAACACTCAGCCAAAATAGAGCTAGATGGTCAAGTCTTTTCTTCACCATAGCCATATCAAGATTTTATCAATGGTTTGAAAAGAATGACCACTATTGCTCATGCAAGTATCAAAGAAATATAAACATGAATGGTTATGTTTCCATTTTGGGGCAAAGTAACCTTAGTTTCTCTAAAGTAGGATTTCACCTGATTTAAAACCTTATGAATTGATCCATTTAGAGGTCCCAGATGCCTTCCAAAGCTTGTGTTTCATTGCAAAAGGGTGATGTGTTCATTTGATAAAGTTTAAGAAGGATCTCCAAAGAATATAAGTGTATTATCAAGGTGGCATGTATAAGGTAATTTCACATTAGAAGTTACAACAAGTTAAAAGCTTAGATGGAGTTAATACATCTACAGGTGGCCTAAAAGGAGGATAAATTGGAAATGTGGATTAGTCCTTATGAAGCATGTGTAGATACATGGGGGTAATAATTAGAGAATTTTATATGCTTGGAAGTGTTAAAAAAACACATAAACATGGATTTCCCAAGATTACAACCCTTAGTTACCTTATGCAAATCACCATTCCTTACAAGTGTTGTAGCAAGCCTATAACAATGAATAAGTGAACAAAAGACATGAATAAGGGAGTGGTGACTTGAATGGTACATAAATTTTTTTATATATCCTAAATTAGGTTATATATGAACTAAAGGGAACTCCAATCTAGATGGTATATCTCATCTCAACTGAAAGTACATCCCAGGTGTACAAAAGAGGTAGAAAAGTTACAATTGGAAAAAAAGGTCACACTTTGATGAGGGTAATGAACTCCTAGGAGATAAGGATAGATTAAAAATAGAAAAATAGTGTTTTTTGGCTATCATAGGTCCTTTAAAGGCATTAAAATTACTCCCACATGCAAAAACAACCTACATCCAACCTTTAAAGTGTCAAGAACACACACAACTGCAAGTGGGATGAAGATAATTAGAGGGTCAAATACCTCCACAAGGCCAAGTGAGAATCCTTAGGGCTTGAATATAATTATATGAACCTAAAAAAACATGAAGAGATAGATAAAGGTAAATATATAAAATTTCTCCACTTATGAGGTCAAAAATGCCAATTTCACCCTCAACTTATAGGCAGTCACCTTCAAAAGTTAGTTTTGAGTTTTATGCTAGTTGGAGGGGTAAAGAGAGGATTTAAGAGCTAAAATTTGGTACAAGGGGTCCTAATGACCTAAGGAAGCCTCAAATATATTAAAAATTAATGATAAATAAGGGATAATACTCTTTTTTTTGTCTCAAAAATAGGCCACTTTCAGGGCTTAAAACTTGTAGAAGAGAGAAAATGGTGGAAATTGAAGGTTAGGGTTAAAGTGGCTATGAAAATAAGTTGGGGAAATCTTGGATAAGAATGGAAAAATATGAATGAAGTATCTTAAAGTGTTATAACAATCCTAGGTGTGATAAATCCATGAAAGAGGATCCAAATCCACTATGCCTAGTTGAGAGATGTTGAAGCCATAAAAAAAACTAGGGACTCCATCAATATAAATATGGACTCCATCAACAGAGCTTTGTTACTTTCAAAAGCCTCATAGAATGCATAAGAGAGATAAAAACCATTTTTAATGATAAAAAATGGAATAATTTGACCCTTGGACCTTAAGGAAATTTGTTGACAACTCCATGAGGATCAAATCCATGGAGTCATACTATACAGAATCCATACAAATAGAGCAGGGGACTAGTTCCTTTGATAATTTATTATGTTTTTCAAGTTTTGGAGATGATAAAAGAATGATAATCACTTTAAAGGATATATTTGGACTTGAATCAAATCCCCATGTCATTTATAAATCTCAAAAATTGTCCTAAGTGTCTCTACTAGGTTTCTCATTTCAACCAATCTAGAATAAGAAAAGTGATTAAATAGTGGAAAGAGTGGAAACTCAAATTTGGAGATATTTTAATGTGTTTTAGATGGATTTGAGCATATGAGGTATCCTAATATGTTTCATAATACCCCTATTATGTATTAGTTATGGAGAATAAGTAGATGCTAAGGCCAAGTGCCAAGAAAGGTCTAAAAAAGAGTGATCATAGTGACAGATGATGATTCTTCTTATGAAAGAGAATACAAATGATTTGGAAAAATTATAATGTAGGTAAAGGATTCCCTGTAACATTTTATTATTATTTCAAAAGAGACACTTTCCACTAATCAACTTTGGAACTCTTAATGAAAGTCAATGATGAAGGCAATTTCATGGAAGGTGCTCGAAGAGATTCTATGCCAATTTTGAAAGAGGATGATTGTTTAGAATGGACACATATGAAAATTAGTTTCTAACTCCTATTACACTTCACCTACATGCATTTTAACTAGTTTACACCTTTGGACACATGTTTTTGTGTCTCTTGGACTTCTTTTTCCTCTCTTTCTTTCTAATTGCTATAAGTATGAGCCATTTGGCCATTAAAAACTAATACCACATTTGGTATGGAAAATCCCTACTAGAACAACATTATACTTTGCTTTTTAACATTAAATTCAAGTCTAATTTTGAGTTGGGAACATCTTTGTCTAAGTGTGAGAGAGGTGAATAGTGAATTTAAGTGATAATATCATCCTTGCTTCCTTTATCTTTTATGTTTAAGCAATAGTTCTAATCTAACAAGACATGTGAAGTGTAGTTAGGATACTAGGCTCCTCTTCAAGCAAGTTAGTGTCTCTATGGTGTTCAATCTGCCCCTAGACTAGATGTCTTGTTGATCATCTCATGTATGTTACCTTCACATTGAATCACTTATGTTAGGATCCTTTAAGGCTTAGAGTTGGTCTTATAAATCTTTTTTGTTTAATATAATTATAATAGTTTTTGGGATATATCTTGGTGAATCACCACTTTAGTGTAGTTTTACTTCATGTAAACTTCTAAATATTTCCCTACAAGAAATATTTAGAGTAGTTTACAAGCATTTCAAATCATATCTACGGAGCTAACCCTCATAATACTAGAGATTCATCTCTTTTACAAGTTTCCACAAACTTGAGAGATGACTCCATGTTGCACCAAATTATAGGAGCTAAGTAAAGAGTCCTAGGGTGCATAATTTGATGCTAAAATTTTTGACACACCTGATGGGACCATTGGTCCTAATTATTTCCATGTCAGGGGGAATTCTAGCTTTGACAAGTCAAAGGTTGTAGAACTTTTCTTAATACAACATTTGGTGACTCCAAAAGGTTAGAATTTCTGGTTGTAGATCAAGTTCTTCACATTATAATTCATGGTCTTCACTAGATCATCTTCTAGTAGAGCCTTCAATCAAGTCCCTCTACCTAAAAACCCTCTTAAAGAACAACATACTGAACCATTCTTATCATTTAGAGATATAGAACAAGAAGGTTGTGAAGAGGAAGAAGAATAAATTGAAGGAATAGAAGATCAAGAGGAAGAAATAAGGGAAGAAGAGGTGGCTAGGCAATATGATTTCCTAGCCTTTAACACCAAAAATCCAATTAACCTTCTTGCATATGACCCTATTCCTCCCAATGCTACCAAAAATCTTGCTAGCTTTAATGGAGAGGGCCCTATTACCCCAACTGAGCACATTAGGGACATTTCAATTTTTTATAATTTCCACAATATCACCCAAGATAACATAGCCATTAGACTAATTTCCATGTCTCTAAAGTGTAAGGCACTTAATTGGTATAGGAAATTGGGAGGTGGTTGCATTACCAATTAGGATGACTTTGGGGATTTTTTGGTGAATAGGTTTGAGAATAAGAGTGACCACACCTCACTAATCCATCAGCTAAATGTGATAAGAAGAGGTCCTAATGAGTCTATGGGATACTTCAATGAAAGGTTTCAAAAGACATGGCATATATTTCCACCTAAAATTTTAGAGGCTACCTTGTTTAGTCATCTATGGTGTGCATAAAACCCACATCAATAGATAAAAATATGATACTAGAAGGAAGGCACACTTGTGTGTCATCTCAATAGTAGAGGTTAGTCACTATGTAGAGTTACACTAGAGACACCTAAATTATTAATAAGGTCTAAGGTTCAAACTAGCCTTTTCATTTCACCATTGTCTCACCCTGTGATACTTAAACCAATACCTATCATCCCTAAGATACACTGAGCTAGGATACCTTCCCCTATGAGAAACATCTCACTTATCAATCCTCCTATGGCCCAAATTTGGTTATTTGAATTGATGTTATCATTCTTAGAGACCAAAACAATCTACTAAATAATCCAAAAAAATAATTTCCCTACTTTATCCCTTCAAATGTGAGGATAGAAGAAGAACACATCAAATCTTTCAAGGTTTCCCAAAGATTAATGAACGTCACCCATGAGGATGTTACATGTAGGCTTTTCCCATTTAATCTATAATATTATTCTTATGATTGGTATCTCAATTTTTATGAAAATTATATTACCTCATGGAAGGAGTGTCAAAATACATTTATTGCATAGTTTTGGTAAGTAACTAATCCAAGTCTAGTGTATTAGCATTTCACCAACATGAAGAGGGAACCCAACAAGTTAATTTTGGAATTTAATGTAATATTTTAGAAGATGTACACTTTATTAAATGCCACATATAAGACAAATGTTGATCTAACACTTGAGGTTTACAAAAAAACTCTGAATCCCATTACTTCAGTGTTCTTATGAAGAGATGCCACTGTCAATACTTTAGCTTTGGCATTCCAAGAAGCTATTAATATTGATAAGTAGTTAATCCATAGTTTAATCCTCAAAATTTAGGATGACAAACATTCAACAATGGGATCCCATATTTGAACCCAATTCCACATATTAATTAGATAACCTCCACATTTAACCAAAATTAGTTATACACTCTGCCTCCTATGATTAAATAAATAACAAATCAAAATTATAATTTCTTGAATAATCAAACACAAAGGAATTACCATCAATAGAACCAGTAGAATCAACATCAAGATCACACCAATGTAATGGTCACTCAAGGTTTTGAATCTTCCAAAGATGACTTAGATTCTATACAAATAATGGCCCAAAAATTGATAAATGATTTTTTGAATATGTAAGAAAATATTGGTAATAGCACCAATCAAAATTATAATCATAATCTTAGATTTATAAGATACATTTGGCCCACCAATAATGTATAAAAATACTAGTTTAATAAGCTGCTAGAAATCAATATCATGGAGATAGCTTTGTCCAATTAGTGTTGGGTTCAAAACATATCATAACATGTGGAATTGGACTATGTATATTTATGTGTAGCCTTTGAAATATTTTAAAGGGATATGATTAGACAAAATCAAATGATGAATCCTCCATATCTCCCTCATGAATCTAACCTTTCATGTTTATCTATGGTCTTTGAAACATGTGATTCTCCATTCCCCATTGAGGATGATAATGTTTTGGAGGATAATTATGATAAATTTCAAGTGTTCCAATATTTAAATAGGAGTAATTATAATCTAAGGAACATATAGCCTCTCACCACTTCTACTCCTCCCAATAATATAGTTATTCCCCAAATCCTAAAGTTGATAATAATCCTCCTCCCAAAAATGAATGATCAACCTCAACATAAAAAGGAACAAAATAAATGAGGATAAAATATTTTTGAGGATATGAATAAAATCAAGTCCAATATTACTCTTCATGAATTGGCACAAATCATAGAGTAGAAGGAGATCTTATGGAAGTCTATCATAGGAAAGTCTATTGCATAAAAGTCCAAAACAACCAACACAAATATTATATACAAAATCAAGCCTAGGGTTACTCATTTCTTATTAACCATTATGGCATTTGGCAAGAACATACACAATTTTTTGGTAAATTCTAGATTTTATCAATGGTAATGCCAAATTTCATTTCCCAAAAGCTTGGTGTGACCCTGAATCCATCTAAGAAGACTACATCATAGCAGTATAAGATAATAGTTCCTATTTTGGGAGAACTTAATGATATAAGAATTTAGGTTACTTTAGAACCTTAACTATAAATTAGTATCAACATACTGGTAGTGGATATTCCAAAAAGATATGGACTATTATTGAGTAGAGATTTGTCAAAGATGCTAAATGGATATGTTTCCATGGAATTCTCTTATTCTTGGTTACCATGGAGAGGCATTACCATCTAGATTAA